>JAHWFO010112185.1:0-79364 GCA_023313115.1 Rhysida immarginata | reverse complement strand
ATTTTTTAACGATTTTAAAACAAATTAGTTTAAAAATTTCATAAATTTTTTTATAATCTGGAAATTTAAATTAAAAAAAAAATAAAACACAGAAAAGTTCGCCAACGGGTAGCGTAGATTTCTGAGTTGTTTCATGTTTCTCCTGAATGATAAATTTCATTTTCCATTTTCGCAATACCCAAGTGTGCGCCAATCACAATCAGGCCGCCGGAGTTGGCCTTAGTAGTGTCATAGAAGGGAAAGACTGTACGCCAGCTCCGAGTTATACTGTCCACTCGTATAGCTTAAAAAAATTAGGATTACAATTAAAATATATCGAAGAGAATCATTGAAACCTGACTAATGACAATCTAAGCATAAGCAGAACGTTTTTTTTTCATGTTACGAAATATTTGGTAAAATTTACACGAATTCGCATCTCACCTTATGAGGGCGCTTCAATCGAAATTGATCGTAAATCCGGTTGAATTTCAATGTTGAAGTAAAAAATAGAACCATCATTGCATTATTCCAATCATCTGGTACGACTGACATCTCAAGGAATTTCGTGAAAAAACTTGCCAGTAACTTGTTGAATTCTTCTCCTGCTTCCTTAATCAGATCAATTGTAATTCCATCTTCTCCAGGGGACTTTCCTTTCTTCATGGATTTAATAGCCTTGTCAACTTCGCCTTCCATAACCGGTGGCACTTCATCTTTTCCTTTCAGTTGGTCTGCTCTTCTTACGTCATTATCATCTTCACATTTGTAAATTTTATTATAGAAGTCCTCCACAATTTCGATGATTTCACTTCCATTCTTCGTGATTGTGCCATTTGCTCTCTTGAGTGCAAATATTCCTCTTCTTCCAATGCAGAGCTTCCTCTTCGCAGTTTTCAAACTCTTGTTATCTTCAACCGCCTTTTTGACAAGATTGCAGTTGAACTTCCGAACATCTTCTGTGATATGTTTCCGTACTGTCTTGCAAAGCTCCGCATATTCTATTACTGATTTTGTATCTTCTCTTTTTGTCTTCATTTCTCTTCGTTTCTTCATTAATTTCCTCGTTTCTTCTGTGAGTTTCGTCTGTGGTTTGGAAACTTGTTCTCCAGCTACTACTTCCGCTGCTTCTTTTATGTGTTTAGTTAGTGTCCTGTTAATATCTGTGATGTCATCTTCCTGGATGCCGCTCTGTAAGATTTCAAAGCGATTTCGCAGTTCTAGCTGGAATTCCATTCTGCGTTCTTGCAGGCGTGCAATGTTGATGATCTTCTTTGTGTTCCTGAAAAGCTTTCGTCTTTCTGTTTTCGTCTTTAGAACAAGCTTGCATCTTACCAGTCTGTGGTCGCTTCCTGTGTTGAAGTTGTTGAGAACAGTGCAGTCTTGGATCAAGTGCTTCCTATTTGCCAGAATGTAATCTATTTCACTACTTGCTCCATTTGGGCTTTTCCAAGTCCATTTACGCTGGGGTTTCTTCTTGAAAAAGGAATTCATGACGTACTCTGCAAATTCCACCAGTTTGTTTCCTCTTTCATTTCTTGTTCCATAATCATGACTACCAAGAAAATTTTCTCCTTTCTTTTTTTCTCCGACACGGGCGTTAAAGTCGCCTATAACGACTTTAAGATAATAGTTTCCTGTTTGGTTCATCTTGCTAACTTCCTCATAAAAGTCACCGACTTCCTCATCAGAGTAGCTTGTGGTTGGCGCATAGGCCTGTATGATCTGTATCTTGTATCTTCTCGACAATTGGATGACCAATCTTGCAATTCTGTCGGAGGCACTATCAAGCTCAATGATTTGATTCTTCCATTTCTTATGAATAAGGAATCCAACACCACTAACTCTTCCGTCGATTGTTCCTCTATGGTATAGTATGTGCCCACTGTACAGCTCAATTTTATCTTCACCTTTTCTTCTTACTTCGCAGAGTCCAATGATATCCCAGTTGATCCTATCCAATTCTTCTTCTAGTTCTTGCAGACGACTCTCTGAGGAAAGGGAACGTCCGTTATAGGTAGCCAGGGTCAGTGTCTTGTGGTGGCCAGGTCCGAACAGGATATTTTAGCACCCTCTGCCTTCATGTCTTGCTGGTTGCCACCGTAACCAGGGACAATCTGGCTGCCGGGAACTGAGGGCCATGGCCGATTTTGAGAAGTAGTCATGTGTTTAGAGAGTAGTGGGCCAAGATCCTCCGCGCTGGCCCAGTGCGTGTTGGAGGAAGCCCATCCGTGTCCGTTCACCATGCACAAGGCATGATTAATAACAGGCTGCCCCTACTGGAAGGTACGGATTGGACATTAGGCTTCTACTCCTAGTTGATTCCTTTAAGTCCTTGAAGGCAATTAAAGGGTCATCCCCTAGTTATGAGTAGAACCCATTTTGCAGCCCGCAAATGGGGTATTACTCTGTATTTATTTAGCTTCATTCGTAGTCGCTTTTTTTCGGGGTGGCAACTAGTTCTCTTGCTGTTTGTTTTTTTTCTGCTTTTTTGTAGTGGTGTATTGAGAAATGGTAATTTTCTTTTGACACTTGCAGTCTTTTCTTCCTAAAGTGACTCTTTGGGATCATCTTGAGATGATTCATAGTGCATTTCTGATGTACAAAGAGAAGAAGGGGCATTGATGATCTGTTCTTGATATTGTAAAGTGGATGGTGAAGCTTCTTGGTGCTGTGAAATGGATGGTGCACCATGAGTTGATGTTTTCCATGTTCTTGTAAAAATGGTGGGAACTGCTCATTTTAATAGATGGTTTCTCTTGCTGGCGTTATAAAATTGTTCATTTGTGAAATTAGTACGCAAATTTTTACTGAAGTTTTCAAAAGTTTCAGTAAGAAGGTCACTTCTTCCATAGGGTGTTAACCATATTTTGCACCTAACAATGTCAAAAATATAAAAACTTTGAGTTAACGACAGCAATAAACTAAGAAAGTATAATATTGCATATGTAATGAATATCATAAAATGAAAAAAACATGAATTGATTTATTTTTGAAAAATTTCGTTAATCAATTTCAAAAGATTTTTATTTGGATTTTTACTATCTTTATGTAATGAATTTTATAATAGGTAAAATTGCTTATTTAGGGTTAAATTTGATTTTTTTAAATTTTTAGCGCGTTATTTAAAATAATCGATATAGCTACTATAGTAAAAAATTATGATGACAATATATTTTTGGCTTTTAACAATATATTGGATTTTAACAATCAGTGTTTTTTCGTTTGTTGGAAAAAATGAAGGTTGGATTGTTGTTAGGCATTATGGAAGTTAACAATTTATAAATAAGATATTTACTGTAAATAAACGTACGTCTCAGGATCCGTTTGAAATCTAAAGAATGAAAGGTGCTTTTCATTAAGACTTTGGGCGCAAAATTTTGCGGCACAACACTGACCAGACATGCTTTAGTAAAACAATTTAACAAGTTTTATGATGGTTTTCGCTCGTCGATTTGATCGTTGCGAAACTTATAATCGAAACTACGACGTCGTCGTCGTCGTTACAGCGCCATCTGAACATATCCAATGAAACACCTATAGCTGCCGTCACATAAGTAACGACCGTAGCCAACGAAAAAGACAGGCCACGGCGCGGAAAAGTCACCTGATTATCCAAGGCTGAATAACAATGTAATCTTCATTGTTTCCGTCTTGGATTTTAAGAATCAGTATTTTTTCGTTTTTTGAAAACAGTGAAGGTTGGATTGTTGATCAGGTGACTTTTCCGCGCCGGGGCCTGTCTTTTTCGTTGGCCACTTTGAACGACAGGATGACGTCATTTCTAACGCCAGTCAATAGACATTAACGGGAAGTAAATCGCTTAGCTATTCTACGAAACATCCGCTTTCGTTTTCGAAACAATGTTTTCGTATTTATATTTAGTTTCTATTTTCGTTTTTTCTTTTCAATAGATAAATGAAATTAATAAATGAATAATTAAAAAATGACGCAGAATAGTCGACTCGAACGCAATTTGTTTTATATTATGACTTTTTATAGGCTTTCCACGTTTCAACGATATCTCCACCATTACTATAGTAGAAAAAGTGCACCATGGGTAAAATCCAGACAAAGCATATTCATGAGATCGTTCAACTTACTTGGCGGCAGCTAAAAGAGTCCGTATTACATAACAATTAAGTAAATGACATGTCTCCCTATTGAAAATCTCTGATATACAAGCTATTCTACACCGCAGTTCTTTCTTATTTTTACAACATATATCCTATGTCTTATGTCCTACTTATTTATTAAGTAGCGGAAGAATGGAGCACTTATTGGTTTTACAATGTCCGTCTTCCGTCCCCTTGTTATTTTTCACATTTTTTAACGTAGAAGATTGAAATTGGAACATGACTTACCATAGGCATATCCTACTTCATTATTTACGTAGTTTGATTTTGATTGGCCCACTGGGGTTCTGAGTTTCGGGATAGAAGTGTGAGGAGGCTAAGTGATCTACGTGGTATTTGAACTCAGGGCTTCAGCTTCTTTCCTGTGCCGTCCTCGAGGGGATTAATTTCTTGTTAATTACTGCATTTTTATAAACATTAAATTGCCAAAAGCATTAAAAAAGAGGATACGATCAGTAATCAACAAGTAACTAAAGATGATTAAAAATTAGTTAAGGCATCGTTATCCAACGATATAAGGGTTTTAGCATCAAAATGCTACGAGCAGAAGCGGCTCGTGACTTTAATAAGTGGAGGGGCACAAATTTTTCAAATACAATGGCTGCTAAAATCCTAAGCCTTTTCGTTCAAAACTTATAGCCCAGGGGCCCCTGCCGGGCTTCAGAAGCCTATATCAGTTTCCTTGTATATTGTCTATATTTTTTTAGTAACGCACTGTAAAAATACAAAATTTCAGGTTCTTAGGCCTTTTTGTTCAAAAGTTATAGCTTGATTTGTATTTGGAGCCTCGCGGCCCTTGCCAATGCCTCACAGGACTATATCAGTTTTTGTGTGTAATATCTAAAATTTTAAGCAACACATTATAAATATAAAAATTTTCAGGTTCCTGGACTTCTGGTTTAAAATTTATAGCTTGATTTGAGATTGAGGCCTCATGTCCCCTGCCAAGAGACTTATATAATTTTTAATATATTAGCTAAATTTTTAAGTACCACACTATGATTAAACAATATTTCAGGTCCCTATGCTTTTCCGTTCACACGTTATAGCTTTAATTGAGACTGCCAGGGGCCCCGAGGCCTATATCAGTCTTCTTGTATATTGACTATAATTTTTAAGTAACGCATTATAAAAATACAAAACTTCAAGTTCTTAGGCCTTTTTATTAAAATGTTACAGCTTTATTTCTGACTTGGGCTTCAGGGCCCCTGTCGAGACCTAAGAGGCTTAAATCAGTTTCTAGTGTATACCAGGGTAATTCAAATCGTGTGTAAAACAATTTAAGGGGGTATTATAGAGGTCAAGGTAAACACAAAGTCCTATGAACGTGGGTCCGAATTTGAACGCTAACCGAGATATGAACCGAAATAAAAATGCCACCACCAAGATCAACAAGTTAATAACTCAGGTTCTGTAAAGACTAAATTAATGAATTTTGGAGGAATAACAGGTGTTCACTTGTGAGTACGTACTAACCAGCACTTGTTACAATTTAAACTGTTAGGACCCTGCCAAGGCCCCAGAGGACTATACAAGTTTTAGTGTATAATAGCTAAAATTTTAAGTAACACCCTGTAAATATACAAAATTTCAGGTTCCTAGGTCGTTCCGTTCAAATGTTATAGCTTCAATTGTATTTGGGGCCTCGGGACCTCCGGCGGGGCCCTAGAGGCTTATATCACTTTTCTTGTACACGTATATTGGTTTTAGTTTTTAGAATCGCACTACAAATTTACGAAATTTCAGGATTTTAGGCCTCTTTGTTCAAAAGATAAAAAGGAACCATGAAATTCATACAAGTGGCCCCTGAGGGGCCCCGGGCCACCCTAGCAGATTCGCTTTATTTTTCGCAGCGTCCTCTGTATGGAGCCTACGTGTGTACAAAAATCAAGCCTCTAGGTCAATCCTTTCAAAAGTTATGGCGTGTGACATACACACATGTGCTGTAACGTGCCCAAAACCAGCAAACGTAGTTTCGTCACGTTCAGCTTTTTACGAATGCCCTCCTGAGCATTGGACGTTAACCTCCCTTATTATTATAAATCCCCACAATTTAAAGACTATAGCACCTACTTATCCCGAGTTAATCCGATAAGCCCTGAAGTAGAAAAAAAAAAAAACGCTCCCCACTGAGTATTCTAGAACAATGGTCAAACACGCGTTGGGAAGGAAGTACTTGAAGAATCGCGGTACGATTCTTTAAGTTAACAAAAAAGTCTAAAAGGAACCTTAAGCCCCTCGAAGAAATTACTCGTTTAAGAAATTAAGGTATTAGTTTGATATGATAATTCTGAAGAAAGAACCCCACGGATTCCAAACAAATTATCTCCTTTATTGCAATATGAAATAAAGAGTGGTGTACAGAATAAATCAGGGACTATTTTTCAACCAGAGGACGCGATGACGAAACTGTAGCATTCAGCGTCGAAAGAAGGACCATCTTGTAGTGAGGCGAAGAAAGCGGAGCTGGAAGTAGAGGAGACCATGTTGCTAATCCGTCGGGATGAGAAAGTAGACGAACGCCCGTGGAAACTAACACTGATTGAAGCAGTCCGGTATAACAGGAATAAGTCGTCTGACGAGGGATCTACGACGAATTGAACTAAGAAGTAGTTGCTGAAAATTACACCACATAACTGTTTGGAAACAAAAAAATCGTAACAAATGGAGATTCAAAAAAACTTATAGCTACAAAGAAAAGGTACAAAATGAAAGCCCAAAGAATTAAATTGAAATTAAACTAAATAAACCAAAAAAATAAAGAAAACCATAAGAATTAAATAGAAGTTCGTTCAGGGCAGACAACTAATACAGACCTAAAGGGGTGAATCTAAAACAAGAAATGCATATAGAACTAGATTACATTGCGACGTTGATACTCTAAGGAAGGGGGGCAGTCAGAAGGTGACAAAAGGACGGACGCACAGGTGAATCGGAACAGCGGACAGACTACGGCTACGCAAAACAAGACCCTGAAATAAAGAACAGGAAAAAAATAATAATAACGTTCAAGCTTAAGCGTAAAAAGGGCAAGAAAAGAAAGCAAAAAAATCAAATCACAACGGAAGTAAATAACTGAAAGTTAAATAATTAATATAAAAGAATTGGTTTCATGAAGATTCCTCGCAAGAGGAAATTATTTGTTTCCGGGCGTGGGAGAACTATAAATGCCAGGGACCGGGTTGCGGTGGAGAGACCAAGAACAGTGGAATCCATCACCCCGGCGGAATGAAGAACGATGAATTGCGGACAGCAGATATAATACGATGGAACAGGTGACAACGTGGAGATCAGCGGTGAATACAAAGTCAGCTAAACGGTGTCAAAGCGGACCGCTCGCCAAGATAAAGTGGTCGCCACCAAACCCATTGGAAGGAGTAGCGAGAAAAGATACGCATTTACTTGGAGGACCCTCCGTCGTGTTCTGGACACTGGTACGCCGTCAGGGCCCTAAAAAGTAATGTTAGCGGAGGACTACAATTGCAAAAACCAAGTCGCTTCAAAGCTGACCGGCGGACGCAGAAGGCAAACTAGACGTCAGGACAATCCCGTGGAACGCCGACGATGATTAGATCCGAATTCCGTTGGATAGAGAACTCGAACCGTGGATGTTGGCCGTATAGCCGACTACAGGTATATTTCATGTGTTCTACGGTGAGGAAGAAAAACGATTCATACGAAGTTTATGGTTGTATATAAGACATACCGTTTTACAGATATTTCTTTTCGTCGTTTTCTTGTGGAGAAGTGAAGTCCCAAAAAGAAGGAATCCAGCCGCAATAGGCTTGCGAAATTCAATATCTGTCTATGGGGTACATGAAAAGGTGATAGATTCCACCATGAATCCTTTAGGACAGCCCAGACGACATCTCTGATGTAATTCAAAGAAAGGTAACAGTGTTTTCGACTTCATGGTCCACTACGGCTGCGCTCAGCCAAAAAAAAAAAAAAAAAAAAAACCACGAGTCGGAAAGGAAAAGAAAACATCTCCGGATCGTTGAGAGGCCACCCCATTCCTTGTGACCTAAGTGGACACCACTGCTCCTCAGGGTTCACCTCGCTGGACTACCTTTCTGTAAAGAAAAAAAAATAATTTTCCAAGAAAAACTAAATTTAAATATTTTGGCGCCACGCGATCGCCGAACTCGCGCTGGCGAATGCGCAACGTGACGCTCTAAAAGCTCTTCCCTCGGATAACAAAGGGTAATTACTAACCAACAATCCCATGTAACCAATTGACTTTAAACTATACAACAATTATGTACCATTTAAACGAAGTAATCATAAACAATCAAGAAAATATTTTGATTCTTTTAAAACAGAATCGACCAAAAAATCTATTTTAATTTCTTTATACTTTAAATATATTTCCTGCACCCCTTTTCTGGTTTTCTTGATGTTCGTCACCATGATAAAAAAAACCCCCGGGTAATTGACTGTTGATCATGGAGTACATTAATCCAAAAAGCAATACGACCTCGTGATTAATTTGTAAGGCTAACCGCGTTTAAAAAAAAATCATGCGAATTTTCACGGCAGACTCGTTTCCTTAATCCTCTATCGTATGAAAAAGAAGCATTTACGAAGAATTAGCGTAATTAAATGAAAACCTGGCCAGGTTATTATAAAGGAAATCTACAAGTATTTCCTTGTACGAGGAAGAGACGATGAGATAAGGTGGTCTTTTTACCGAGAAACACTCCGACTTATCCACCAACGCGGAGCTAATGTAACGCGACTAGAACGCGTCACGTGAACCCTTTAAATTCCCTTAATGGAGGGGGCTCACAGTAACCTCCCTATAACGGACCGGGAAGCCCAGAAAGTCTCTGTTTATCTCAGAGATCAAAAGGCGTACTTGAAAAAATGAGCACCACGCGTGCCAAAAAAAAAAATACCCAGGGGTCAATGCCAATAGTAGATTGAGAAAGTAAAGAGGTACATAATATAAAGGCTAGGCCGACTGTGCAAGAACGGGAACAAATGCCTGATAAAAATCTCCCTCCAACACATGTGAAGGCGGATAACCACAGAGAATCAACCGGGATTCAAAAAAAAAACTTCCCATGAAGTTTGGAAGCATGGAGCAAAAAGGCACGCGACAGTACATACACACACTGGCCAATGAAATAGAAACCCGTGATGAATTACTGTACTGATATGTAAAGCGGGGTCACAGGTCAGAAACGATTGTGATATGCAAATGAATGCAATCATGTGAGGTACATGCTCATTCCAAGCTGCAGGTACAGCGTCGGAACAAGCTGCAGCTGCTCACGTTGAGCAAAATGGGGAAAACAGCAGACCTGTCTGAGTTCCAAAAAGGAGTTATTGTGGGAGCACGTCTAGCTGGAGCTATGATTTCTAGGGCGACTTTTTGGACAGGAGATCGCGGTTTAATAAGCATCGCTCATACGTCAAAATTGCGTAATATCAAAGTCTTCCAATGGTAATTGTTCTGATCTTACGCAATTTTGACATATGAGCGATGCTTACTAAACCGCAATCTCAAGTCCAAAAACTCGACCCAGGACAGTACAACTGACCGGTATCTCAAAAGATCACGTCTCCAAGGTGTTCAATGCGTGGAAACGGAATCCACAAGAGTTGTCGAAACGGCAGAATTGTGGATCAAAAACGATCAACACAGACAGGGACCGACGTCGTTTGAGACGGATTGTGCGGCAAAACCGAAGGTCTACTGTAAAGCAACTGACGGCAGACTTCAATGAGGGATCATCGCAACCCATCTCCTCCAGAACAATGCGCCGAGAGTTGAAGCGAATAGGGATGGGTTTGCCTGCAGTGGTGTAAAGAACGGTGTGACTGGACAGTAGACGACTGAAAAAAGGTAATGTGGTCGGACGAGTCACGTTACACATTGTTTTGCAGCGATGGCCGGCAGAGAATTTGGCGGCAGCCCCATGAAGCGATGGACCCCTCACGTGGTGTGAACACAGTTCAAGCTGCAAGAGGAGGTGTCATGGTATGGGCCATGTTTTGTTGGTATGGCAAGGGTCCCCTGATATTCCTTGACAGTCGGGTGAAAGCCAAAGACTACCTGAACATTGTTGCAGATCAAGTCCATCTTGCAATGGTGCATTTGTACCCAAATGGTGACGGGTTCTTCATGGACGACAATGCTACTGTCCATCGAGCAAGAACTGTTCAGGAGTGGTTTTCTGAACATGACACCGAGTTGCAACATCTGCTGTGGGCAGCGCAATGTTTGGAACATGTTGGAAAGAGACATTCGTCGAAGGCATCCGCTTCCGTCTACTCTGCAGGACCTGAAGGTCTCTCTGACGAATGCATAGTCTGCGATTACCTTACCTGCATTGAAACACCTTGTAGAGTCCATGCCAAACCGCGTATGTTCTGTAATTACAACCAAAGGAGGGTCAATACCATATTGAACGAAGGTTTGTAATTCATTGGCCGTGGTGTGTACGTACATACGAAAATGCATGCTTACATCTGTACCGGCGTTAATAGGGTTTTATGCTAAAACCTTAAAAATCGGAATCTAAAGAAAATATTCGACAATCGACAATCGAACAGTGAAGTGTACATTCGTTAGGATGGGACGAAAGCAGCGCTTTCACAAAGCTCATCTAACCAGAATAAACTCCAAATGAAATACACTGAGGTAGTCAAGAAGCCTAACCAACCCAAGCGGTCTTCCATATTATACAAAAAAGAAAGTAAGATTGACGATTGTCAGAAACAAAAAACAAACGAAATAAAAAATACAAGGAGAAATAAGATTATCACATCTTCCAGTAGTCTGGGAAAGAGACGTTGCTAATATCTTCAAAATTGATGTCAAGAACGTGCCTCGGTTTACGATACTTCGTATGCCAGTTCATATTCATTGAGTTCTCCAGTATCCCTTTCACAAGCTTATTGTCGTGAGTCTTCATCTTCTGTATCATAATCAAAAGGAGATCCTGTATAAACTTACCGATATGGGCCATGTTTAAATCGAGGTGGATGGATTGGTTTTTCACCGTCCTTCTGTCCAGCTGGGCAATGGTCCTCAGGGTAACATTCTGGAATGACTGTAGTTCACTCCATCTGCTTTTACAGATAGTCGCCCACGCAGGCATGCCATAGAGGAGTATGGTCCGGATAATCGATTTGTACAGAAGTAGCTTGTTGTCAATGCTGAGGGCGCTGTTGCGACCCATAAGAGCTATGATACTGTACTTAGCCCTCTTCGCTTTGTTCAGAGCATAGGACATATGCTGGTTCCATGAGAGTCTTGAGTCAATGATAACTCCCAGGTACTTGTAGTTGTCCACCCAGTCCAGTTTCTTATTAAACAGAACAAGAGAATCTGGGGGATGCTTGAGCTTCCTATTGAGGTACAAAGCCTTGCACTTTCCGACGTTAAGGTTCAACTTCCAGCAGTTAAACCAGTCTTCGAACTGCTTCAAGGCGCACTGCAGCCGAGTGATAACGTGAGCCGGCTGGTGTGCCCATGTCATAATGGCAGTGTCATCCGCATAAAAATACAGATTACAATTATCGGGTTTTGGGAAATCATGTACAAAGTAATTAAATAACATAGGCCCGAGGACAGAACCCTGAGGGACACCGGCCTTTACAACACGGGGTGTGGAAAGATTTTCTCCAACCTTGGCTTGATAGGATCTGCCGTCAAGAAAGGATTTCACCATCAAAATCAAATCGGCAGGGAACCCGTCTCTGATCATTTTGTAGACAAGGCCCTCATGCCACACTTGGTCAAAAGCTTTACTGACATCGAGAAATACCACCCCACAGTACCTGGATAGGTTCAGGGGGGTGCTCAGGTCTTCAACGAGCCTCCATATCTGCATCGGACAAGAGTGGGCAGCACGAAAGCCAAACTGCTCTTCCCGTAAAAGGTCATTTGCTAGACAGTGATCTTGGAATCTGACAAGGATCGTTCTCTCCAAAACCTTGGACATCGAGGGTAGCAAGCTAATAGGTCGGTAGCTCGCGGGAATTGCAGGATTTTGCCCCTGCTTTGGGATACTCAACACAATAGATTTCTTCCAAGCCACAGGGAAGTAAGAAAATTTCCAGCAGTCGCTAATGATATTGGTGAAAAATTCAATAAAGTTCTTTGGGAAATTCATAAGGGCGTTATTACTCACCTTGTCTTTTCCTGGAGCCTTCTTCTTTTTCAGTTTATTTATGATGTTGGCGATCTCACCAGCCTCCATGTTGTACTTCGTAAAATGCTTCGGGACTTCATCAAAGTTGAAAATACCTTCTTCCACACGCTGAGACATGATTTGGCTCTCGAGCTTATCGTTGGTAGGAGTAACAAACTGCAGTTCCAGTGAATCTGCAATGACTTGGGCCTTGTCCTGATCAGTTTGCACATAGTTACCTTGTGGTGTACGGAGTGGAGGAAGCATAACATTCTTCTTCTTCTGTAAAGCTCTAACCATACTCCAAATGGAATTGTCGCGAGCCGACAAGCTTTTGAGTTTTTCATTCCATCTAGCGTCGCGAAGCTCTTTTATCTCCTCTTGAACTCTTCGCACTAACCTGTTGTACTTGGTTTTGAGCCAAGGTTCACGATAGCGTTGCCAAAGTCTACGGGTCCTGTTTCTTTCAGCAATTAGGCGTTGGATTCCAGGAGTGAGTTGGATTCGATGAGAAGGTTTTTTCTCTGATGGATACTTACTGACTTCTATGGCACTGTTAATACATCTGGTGATGTCATCAACAAGTTGATCGATGTCCTCTGTACAGTGAGCAACGTCGGGATGGTAGCCATAGTCCTTAAGAATATCTTTGTAGAGCTTCCAGTCTTGATGATGTACGAGTTCCTCTCGGAAATTTATGTCAACATTGTCAAAGTTCAACGCCACAGGCTTGTGGTCAGAAGAAAGGTCATCAATCGTGAAGATATTGTACGGTTTGAAGAAACCCTTAAAGAGCGAGATGTCCAAAACGTCACTACTAGGGGAGTGGTCGCAGTAGTAGGTGTCCTCCACAGGTCCAGCAGCGATGATATCATCTCTACCTTGTATGTACCTATAGAGAATCATGCCGTTGTAATTCTGCGTTCTGGAGTTCCAGCTTGGATGCTTGGCATTTAGGTCACCAGCCAGGACGACTGGAGTGTCACCACTGAAGAGTTCATCAAGCTCGCAAATGTCAAGATAATGTTTAGGTGAATTGTAGAGCGCTACGAACTTCACTTCACCACAGGAGACGTCATTGATAATGATGGAGGCTGATTCCATACCTGCATAAGACTTGGATACTAATTCTTGGTGTTGAATTCCCCTCTTAATGATGATCGCAGCGCCCCCAGACGCACATCTTGCAGCATTTGAAGCCATTCGATCCTTACGGTACACACAATAGCCAGGTAGCTTGAAGTCTTGGCTTGGTTTGAGGTGAGTTTCACAGAGGAAAGCCACGTCAATTCCGTGATTTATCAGAAAGTTGTGAAACTCGATACGCTTTCGGGGAATGCCCCTAGCGTTCCATATCACGCACCGAAGTTCACCTTTGTTGATTACAGTATAACGTTGTGCAGCCATACTAAAATTAGTTGGTCGTAAGGAGCCCACTCAACTGTGGGTAACTTTTGCCTAGATTAGAAAACAGATTAAAGATACGTCCTAATTGCTTATACATACCTGGTAGGTCGTTGATGTTGAGGCCTTTATCTTCCGGCGTAGACACAGCGGCAGCATAGGATTTGCCTGCTGTCACTTTAGAACTAGACATCCTTTGAACCTGGGGGTACTTTGGACATTTCGTGTAGCTTGATGTGTGCTGTCCACCACATCTGATGCACTTTGGGGGGTCTTGTCCTTTGGTCTTTGGGCAATCTCTTGACTGGTGCCCCTCAGCACATTTATTACAACGAGGATCTTCCGTGCAGCCCATGGATACGTGTCCGAAGCGCAGGCAGTTGTAACACTGTAGTGGCTTCTTGTTCCCTCGAAAGGCCTCCACTGAAACTGCCAGCGGCCCAATACGTGTTACGTTTTTCAATGATTGGTTGTGTTCGGTGTTCGGGAGTAGAACCAAAACCATTGGCATATCATTGGATCCTTTGGCTAAAGAAAATATTAAAAAATTAATCTCATTTATAAGTGATTAATTACTCACAAATTAACGCAATATATAGTTAACGCCAACCTATTGGTCTAAAAATGCAACATGAAATACATGAAGAAGAAATCAACTATAGGCTAGTTGCATAGGCGGAAAAAACGATCGTTGCGCTTACTCGTGACGATTGTTAACAACATTTAGATGAGCCATAGAAGGCCTTTCATTATAATCAACGCAAGAATTCGTTTTTTAACGCAAATTATGCCTCCTATTAGTTCTTCATGGTAGTTTTCATAGTGTGAATGTTGATCGATTTCGACGGAAATCTTTATTTAAAGGTTATGCTTTAAAAGACATGAGTCGCCCTGCCTCTTTTAACCACGTAAAACTTCATTCTCTAACGTTAAATTTCGAAGATCATTTTGAAAGTATATTAACAAATCTCTTATTAGGCAAAAAACTATTTGAAAAAGGTTCTGTTCATCTAATTGTTCAAAGAGATGAGCTTTTTTTAGTGGATTGTATTCCAAAATTACAGATGTTTTATTTTAATTACTTTCTTCCCATTTTAAATGCTGCTAATTAAAAAAAATAAGAATAAAGAAAAAGATATTTGTAATATAGCAATTTATTTCTTTTCAAATAAATAATAAAAAGTGCTTTGTCTTATGGCTTTTCCGTAATATCCTGCCAGCTGGATGGCTGAGAGGGCTAAGGCGTAGGCTTTCCAATGCTTGAGTCCGACTGGTCGTGGGTTCGAATCCCGCCGTGGGCATTGATGTTTGTGTTTGTTTCGGACTGCGCACAGATATACCTTGTGTAAAAGGCGCAAAATGATCTTAGTAGTCGACGCCAAAATTTCTAATAAACCAAACCGTAGTATTCTCTTTAATTAAAGGAGGCTGGCTGTTAGCAATGATACAACATAAGTGTATTATTGAATCAATGTGAGGTTGTAGTTCTATGGGAATATGGTTGAGAATTTGACATAATTTAATCCGCTGAATGGCTCGTTCAACATGAATTCTTACTGATGCTATACTGTAAATTTGTTCAATCTCGTCATCTGTAAATTGTTGATAATAAGCGAATGGAGGAATTATTAGCGTTGCATTACGTCTTAAGAGCTCGGATTTATTTAATGGGAAACCTTTGTCTGCGAAAACGAGATCACCTGGTTCAATCAGTTTTAAAAATCCACAATCATTATAAAGGCATCTGTTGCTCTTTCTGCATAAGCTTTAGATACTATGGTGACTATGGTGATTTTACCGCTTGATGGCGATACCAGCGTTACGCAACTAGCATATAGTAACTAATTAAATACACACTTAATACAATGAGAATCCTTCAAAAGTCTTAAATAAGTGTTACCATATTCAAATGAATCCTTGCAGGACTTATAAATGAGCAAGAAATTAATCCCCCCGAGGACGATATAGGAAAGTAGTGGAAGCCCTGTGTTCAAATACCACGTAATCACTTGGTCCCGTTATCTCCCATCCTTGTAACTCCGATCCCAGTGGGCCAATTAAAACCAACTAAATAAAAATGCTACTTTCCGAGTTTCAACCTGCCACGTCAAAAGAATGTGAAAAATATGAATGGGACGGACAGACACAGACAGACAGAAAAATGGACGAACAGACGCATTGTGAAATCAATAAGTACTCCGCTACTTAATACTTATTTTGAGGTTACCTATTATTTCAAAGACACAATAGTAATAGCATTGACCATAGCGTTTGTGAAAATATAAACCATTCCCTTGACTACCTTGTAGTCTTTAAGAACACCTGGTGACAGCCTTGCCGTATTGTGATCGCGATGACCCAATTATACAGATAGCGAGCGTGATACCTGTGGTTCCTGTCCGAATTCAGGCCGTGGAAGTGTTTCCTTCCATTTTTTTTTTCTGGTAATATCATTACCTTATGCTTGGAGCATAATCTCCTGTTTCCATTTAATAATTTCTTATTCCCAATTTGCTGTAACGCCTGTTGAACAATATCAGGAGGTGAATTGTACAGCATGAGTATCGTGTCCTGGACGCATTGACGTTGTTGAAGTTCTGGGATCAGAGCATGTCTCCCTTCTTTTATCTGACTCATCATTTGCATAAGTTGTCGCTACTTTCACTTAATGCACGTGAGATTGCAATCTTGCTACAGTGCCATCTAACTGCAACATTCTGTACCAATATTTGTTTATTTAATAATGACGAGCGCATCGTCTGCATTATGTGTTCTTGGAGTTTCGTGCCATAAGCTTTCTGAGATGGGGAAATTTAATATCATAAACCTGTATACTCATTATTATGAAGGACAGCATCTCAAACAAGTAAAGACAAACCTTGCTCACTTACACAGTTTAATAATCCTGATATTTTTATGTTTTACAAGCCAAGCTGAGTAGGGAACATGGTCAAAAGTTGAAGTGTTTGGGTCTTATTTTTATTATTGAAGGCGTATCACCTACTAAAATTCAACGACCAGCTGCGAGCAGGCACCGTATTGTTGCATTATAAAGCCAGCTGACACTCGGCAAACATCAGGAGTAATGGCGCTAACAAGCTATCTTCCCGAGAGTATATTGAAAGATTCAAAAATTTCTGATTCCCGCTATAGATTCTCTTTAGTGGTCCATCTGTACGGACTATTGAAGGAGGCCTCTGAACTAGGTTTTAACAGATTCACTACCGACGAGGAAGTTCAACGAGTCGTCAAGACGCTGGACGCTGACTTCTTCAATGCTGATACATTTGTATTGATGGAGACGATACCGTTGAACCAATGTTCAGACAACCATGGAGGATATATGTTTATAGAATTCTTCTATTCATATAAGAGTTTTAAATCGGTTCCTTTATCTCTCATGAGGAATCTGATAACGAGTTACCGGTTTTAGATTGGACGTTTCTTGTCAACTAAATTCGTATTTTTTCAAGAGAGTAACATTTTCAAAGTGACATTTTTTAAAGAATTTTTAATCGAAAATTTCAGTGTGAAAGCATAAATCTTTTTCACTAAAACTTACAGCTCTTTGTTTAAATAAATATTAATTCCAAGAATAAATTAAAAAATGTACACATAAAGAATGTTATAAACGGAATCATTAATAAATAAATTCTCTCTAGCAATTTTTTTTTAAAAATAATAGAGATATGGCATATTAGAAGCTAAAAGTTCAGTATTTCCAATAGGACCAACATCAATTCTAAACTCCGCCAGGATTTTCTGAAGTTGGTTCTTCGCTTAAAGGTGGTACTGAAGGTGGAATCGTAGAAGATCCTTGTTCAAAAGGTGGAATCGTAGAAGATCCTTGTCCAGAAGGTGGAATCATAGAAGATCCATGTCCAAAAGGTGGAAATCGTCCTCCGGGTCCTCCTGGTCCTCCTGGTCCTCCGGGTCCTCCGGGTCCTCCATGCCATCTATGTCCCCAGTGTCCATGGCTGATTGTCACCGCCAAAAACGCCACCAACAATACCACAAGAATTGTTTTCATGGCAGTTAATTGCTTCCGTGGGCTAAAATAACAGAAATAATATTTTACCAACTTCATTTATCAAGTATAATCGAAAACAATGAGAATGACTGAAGAGGTTAAGTCGGTTTAGTTAGTGAGAGGTTCTGTATAATGTAAAATATTGAAATTAATGCCTCTATGCTATTATTCTGATAAACTACTATTCACCCGCATGAGATGCATTTAATCAGCAGACAGAATATTCTTATTGTAAGACTGACCTTCTTTCTGTGTTTCAATGTTAGAGAGCGAAATAGAAACATAGAATTCTTGACAAATTAGGCATTTACTACTGCCAGCATTCACAAAAATATCAGACCTCTTTATGGTGAAACAATAATTTATGATGTCAACCTGGTTTAACAATAGGCCTACAAAAGAAAGAGGTCCAGGGTCTCAAAAGTCACCAGACTATCGGGGTCTGAATAACAACCCAATCTTCATTGTTTTCAACAAACGAAAAATTTCTGCTTGCTAAAACCCAAGATGGAGACAATGAAGGATGGATAGTTGATTAGACCCCTATGTTAGAGGGTCGCGATATTTTATTCGCTATAACGAACTTGCCAGCCTTCTTAGCATTCGCTTTAATTTCCTGCACTAAAATTCTTTCTTCTTCAGGCAAATCGACTTTAAAACTCGTGATTCGAGAAAGGCACGTTGAGATTTTGAAATAACAGTTTTCCGTCTGGATTTATGTATGTACGTTTGTAACATTATTGTAGGCGTTAAAGTGTAGTTGCTTCCAAACACACTGTGCAGCTAATTTCAACTTATCTTTCTCGAATCACAAGCTTTTAAATCGATTTGCGTGAAGATATAAAAATTAGTTCAGGAAACTAAAGCTTAGGCCGTGAAGGCTGGCAAGTTCGTTACAGGGAATATATTGCTTCAGGGCCGATTATTCTCGTAGGCATCTGGCTTTACATGCTATGCACGACTGTCTTAAATAGAAGGTGTCTACAAAGTTATACGATTTTGCTCATATGACACAATATAATGGCAATTTTACTTTAATCATTCAATTTTTTGCTTAAAACAATCGTGTAGTATAAAAATTAATCAAGAGTAAGCATGGGCAATTGCCAACGTATTGTTAATTGCCGATTTCCTTGATTGTTCATCTACTTTATGCACTGTTTTACTCAAAACTGAAGATCTTAGGAAAATTAGAGAATCCATTCAAAATCAAGTTTTTGGTAGTTTTTCACGCAAAAAAGTACTCCAAAATGCTAATTTTCTTCATTGTTCATCTACTTCATGCACTGATATGCTCAAAACAGGACAAACCTAGAAAGACTAGGGAATATAAGAAAGACGTGCTTTGAGCAATTGCGTGCGGCATCAGTTGGACTTTTTAGACACAGCCATACACTGAAATTACGACTTTTACATTACTCGATTAACCGATAATGAAGAATCCTCTGTCAGAAAGGATATTTATATACCTTCTCAGAGCGGAGTCATTCGCGGCAGCATTGTTTCTCCTAAGCGAAAAACTAAAACAGGAATTTGTATCTATTGGAAATGGCTTCACATGTCATCAATAACATGGACCTGCGAAAACAATCACACGAATCACGCGCATTTCAATTACAATCGCATAAGCGTAAATGATTCTCTGGGATATGCAAAAAATGGAAAGCAATAAGCCATCACATTGTTCTAAAATGTTAATTATAACGCCTGAATTCAGAATGAGCACCAATGCTCATCTCCAGGTCAAAACTATTGTTGACTATAAATATTGAATGTGGTGTTGAGCAAAAGCAAGATCATCAGCGCTTATTCTAAATTCGGCCCTAAGTCAGTTCAAAGATACCCAACTGAATCGTCACCGGTCAAGACGAAACTGAATGGTTCAAAGAGTTACTTTAGATATTTTTTAAAGAGAAAATGGTGACATATTTCTAATCACTTTGTATATTGACTTATATCACCTTTAGAACATAGGTTGGTATATTTTTACCATGATTCTTGAGTCTGGGAACAAGTTGAGCGATATCGGAGTCATAAATATCTGGTCCGTTTAACCCTGCTATCACTGTATCGCAAATAATGTATTATGAACTGTATCGACTACGTTAAAAAATAAATAGGATGAATATAAGCTACTATCGAATAAAATGAATATTTGCTGGCCATTGTTTCCACTTTGTATATCTCCCTCGTAAAACGAACGAACCATTACCTATAAACTCGCCATGAAAATGCAAATACTAATGTTAACTAAAAACCACTTAGAAAAGCCATTCTAGAAAAGAGTTTAAATATCATACTCACCCCTTGAAATTTCTTCTTGTATCGTCAGTTGCTGTAAACTGTTGCTTTCAGGGAGAAAGGCATCAATTTTTATATCAAACGAAAACAAAAAAGGTAAGATGACTTTCGAAATATTTGTAGTAACCGTTGTCATTTTGATGTGAGTGTGCATATTAATCATCCGGAAGAAATGTGTGCAACAGGATATAACTCAAGAAGGAAGAGACAGATAGCCGTTCATTTAAACTTTGAATCGAACCGATAGGTTTCCTAAATTTTTATATCATGAATGAATATTCAGGATATGCGATAATAGATATAACGGAATTTATTAAACGCTTACTCATAATGGGAAAAAAATGAATACTTTGTCACGAAGGATGATTCATTTCTTCGATGGTTATGTCGTTGATGAGCATTTTGTATTAAACATGTGGATGATTGACATTGCGAGAATGCAGTTAATTATAAAAACGAAAAAACATAGTATAAAATTATTATAACACTAGTATACAGATGACTAAAATATAGACTTAATAGTAAAGCGATCTCCTGATAGAAATTGGTGATCTTCAGCTCATAATAGTTCTTTGAAAATTGATATAGCTCCTGATTAACTTCATTATATGATAACAGTCTGGTTAATTTTTTCAAATTATCAACTTTGTTGCAGCGGTCATTTATGTAGCAACAATTATGCAGAGTGTTTCAAATAAAGTGTAACGGTCAAATATCTTAAAAACTGTTAGTGTGGTTGCATAGCAACTGACACTTGCCGAATTTCTTGGTATTATTAAAATTGATGTTCGACGCTAATTAAGGGGGTCGCATGAGTTTTATCTCGGAAACCAAAAGAGATTGTGTAAAAATTTCAATGAGAAACTTGTAGAGCATGATCGAATTGGTCTGAAAATCATCATTCCAGAGTAGCTCTAACTGGCTAATGTTTGAGAAAATTTGAGACAAACGTTTTGTGAAAGTCTAAATTCACAAGACTTCCTGTAAATAATAATAATTATTAATTGGAGAAGCGTCTCCAAGCATAGGTAATGATTTTTCAATTGAAAAATGGAAGAAAAAATTTTGCGACCCGGATTCGAACCAGGAACCTCGACTATCATGGCCGATGCCTCTACCAATTGGGCTATCGCAGACACCACGGATAGCCAAGCTAGTTAATAATTATTATTATTTACTTGTGAGTTCATCAACTTTCTGATGGTTTGGAGTGGAGAAATTCTCGATCTGCCGGTCAGGTTCCCGTCTCCCATTGGGCTTTCAACCGTGACAACTTGGTTGTCTTTAAGACACCTTGAGACAGCTTGTTTGTCCGTGGTGTCTGCGATAGCCCAAGTGGTAGAGGCATCGGCCATGATAGTCGAGGGTCCTGGTTCGAATCCGGGTCGCAGAATTTTTCTTTCCATTTTTCAATTGAAAAATCAAGACTTCCTGTATTGAAAATTTCTGTAAACTTCACCATAAATTATCACCATTTCAGTTAATTGTTCTGATGTAAATGCAGGCATTTAGGTACTTAGTTGTTTCCTTCAAAAGGAGACATTGAATGTAAATTGGAATATGAAATTATTTATCAGCCACCTCTATTCCGGGATTAGTCAATTTTCTTAAAATTTGTAAAATACTTAACTAAAATCAGGTCAATTTATTTTTTAATAACCTTCTGAATTCTGCGGGTAACAATGCAGAAGTCTTGAAATTTAGACTTTCACAAAATGTTTGTCTCAAATGGGGAACATGCATGGATTTTTTTTAAATAAGGATTGTGTTTTATAGATTTTGATGCGCTGAAGATGAAATTCGTGGTCGAAAATGCTAATAACGTTTAAAAATTTATTAAATTTGATTTTAAAAATCCGAAAACACGCCTTATTTGAAAGCGATTTCTGATTGGTTTTCCTCGATTTGACGTCACGATCCACCTGCTATCCTATACTTCATCGTGTCACAATGAATCAGAGTTGCCAACTTGGGGGGATTCCCCCTAGATTTAGGGGAAATAAAAAGGGGGGGGGGGATTTGGGGGTAAGGTTTGGAAATATCCACTAATACATGGATCGGTTGACGCAACAAAAACGTCAATGCCACCAGCCAAATCTTGGCACAGAAAGATCTACATTGGAAGATGTGCCCAATCGGTGGAAAGTGAAAAATTGAAGGATTATTTGCATTCTCTTGGCGTAGAAACTATTGGTTGCTCTAAATTGATACCTACAAGACAATCATACTCAAATGCTTTTTTGTGTTGAATTATTATGGAATCCTGCCACCGAGAAGATTGTCTTTAATCCTGACAACTGGTCAGCTGGTATCCTGGTGTGCCAATTCTTCCATATCGGAAAAATGAATCATATTAAAGACAAGTGTTCAGTAAACGTGCAGGAAGACAATAGGAATAATTATGTACATAATGGATAGTGATTTTATTCGTAATTTAATTCCTAATGGCGATGGTACATAAAGACTTAGTGTTTATTACCAGAATGTTCGAGGTCTCCAAACTAAATATCATAAATTATACTTGGAAACTATCAATTGTGATTTTGATCTTATTGTTTTCATTGAATCTTGGCTCTCTACAGATATTAAATCTTCATCTATTTTTCCGGATACATTCCAGGTCTTCCGTAATGATGGATTTACACTTCGAACTGAAGGCTGGGGTGGAGGAACGCTTATTGCCTGTAAAATCGCCTTCAATCTTATTCATCGTACGGATCTTGAACTGGATCAGGATTGCGTTTGGATGCAGATACCATCTATGAGGGGATCTTCACTTCTCATCGGCTGTTTTTATGCACCACCACCTGTTGACACCAATAAATTTGTTATCTATTTTCAGACTTTAGCAGAGATGCTTATAAAAGAACTGTGTAAAATTATCCTTTTAGGTGACTTTAACATGCCTCAAATTGATTGGTCGACAAAGAGATACATTGGATCATCCTGTCAAGTTAAGCAGTGTTGGGATGCTATTATGGATTTTAACGCATTTCTGGGCTTGGCTCAGTTTAATGTGCATGGCAATTGTAAAAATTATATGCTGGATCTTATCTTCGCCAATGTACAAATTTTTGACGTCCAGGTTAGTGATGCGTTGGCTCTTCGGGTCGATCCTTATCACCCACCTCTCTCTTTTGAAGTGAATCCACCAGGTAAATCAAAAAGATCATGTCTGGAAGGTTGTGCCTATCAGAATGCTGACTATATAGGGCTCTACAATTTTTTACGTAAGGCTAAATGGTCATCGATCTCTGTAGAATCCGATATTGACAATGATGTTAAAGTGATAACTGAGCTTTTCCTTGAAGCTAGGCAGACTTTAATTCCAAAATTTAGGATCTCTATTGGACGGCAAACTTACCCCAAGTGGTTTAGTACGGCCACCATTCAACTTATTAGGAAGAAAAGAAAATACCACACGTTATGGAAGAAATCACGCAAAGAGAAATATTATCGTAAATTTTCAGAACTAAGAACTGACTCAATAAATTAAAGTTCAAGAAAATTATGCTCTCTATCTGAATCAACTTGAAATGGAGTTTAGACGTAACGTAAATGGATTCTGGGACTACCTTCGTCGACAGAATGTTAAGAACTCAAGTAATTTTGTCTTGCATAGCGGTGATCTTTATCTCTCTGATCCTGAGGATATTGCTAAGGAATTTTGTAATCAGTTTTCATCTGTTCAATCAACTGTTACGCTTGATTTAACATCATGTCTTACGGTTATCCTTTTAACCTTAATAAAATTGTTTTTCAGGTCGACGAAGTCAGGCATACGATCAAAGGTATGAAATTGACGCGCTCGTAAGGCAGTGATACTCTGCCTCTTTTTCTCATAAAGGGTTGTTCTGAAATTATTGCTGCCCCTCTTTGCTGTATTTTCAATAAAAGTCTTAATAAAGATATTTTTCCCGTCAGTTGGAAAACCTCATTGATCTGTCCTATTTTCAAATCTGGGGATCCATTAGCTTGTTCTAATTATAGATCCGTGTCTTTATTAACTCACTTTTCAAAGATTTTAGAGCTTCTTGTTTTCGACCGTATTTATTTCTATTTTCAACAAATGATTAATGTTGAGCAGCATAGGTTCGTACGAAGGCGATCTACCCTGACTAATCTTGTTCCATTTGTCACTAAAATTACAGAATGCTTCGACAAGCACGAGCAACTTGATACCATTTACTTTGATTTATCAAAGGTTTTCGATATAGTGCCCCATGCCAGATTGATCTCTAAGCTAAGATGGTATGGGATTGGGGGTTCCTTGCTTGCTTGGTTTTCCTCTTATTTATCTGATCGCTCAGCATGCATTAAGATGGGAAATTTTATTTCTCGTTCTTGCTTTCGCATTTTAAGAGGGGTTCCTCAGGGTAGCTGCCTGGGCCCAATACTGTTCGACATCTATGTTAATGATGTCCTGGCGATGCTGGGGCCAAGAGCCTCCATGTTTGCAGATGATTTAAAGTTATTCCAGCAGGTTATCACTCGGTTTGATTGTGATATTTTACAGGTCAAGGTTGATACTTTTTCTAAGTGGTGCCTAGATAATGGGCTGATTTTTAATAATGGTAAGACTAAGGTTATTACCTTTACTAATAAAATTAAACCTATTTTATTTTCTTATACTGTCAATGAGACTTTGATTGAAAGGGTTGAAAGTATTCGAGATTTGGGGGTATTCCTTGACCGTAAGTTAATCTTAAGAACGCACTATTTAAATTAGGCGTGATTCGTAACCTGACCTCACGCTTTAAGTGTGGCATTTTTTTATTAAATTATTTATTACCCTTATAATACCGGTCATTCGGATGGAATAGTAATTTGGGGGTTTGCATCAAACCATGTCAAGAATGAACTTCATAGAGTGTATAGTCTACTCGCAAAACTTTTTACCGCTATATTAGAAATGGTATTTACTCCTTTTTACAGATCATGCAAGATTTGAACATTTGTGATTGTGTTGACATCTTTCATGCGGAGATTTTAAAATTTGTTGTTAATATCATTAATGGAAAGATTGATAGTCCTTTTTGTTTGGCTTACTTAAACTTTAATTAATAATAGTTATAAATTAAAAATACAAATTAAATAAAAAATAAGATATAATAAACAAAAATAATTAATCAAAATAATTAATTAATCATTAATTAATTAATCAATCATTTAATTAATCAATTAATCATTTAATCAATTAATTAATTAATCATTATGACGTTTCGGATAGAGACTATCCTTTATCAGAGCAAAAAAAGATAATTCTCTAAAAGCAAATAGAATATTAGAGAATTATCCTGAAGTTATGAAAGTTGTACTCGACAATCGACAATCGAACAGTGTAGTGTATCGGTATTCGAGTGGAACTTGAAGCATAGCTTCCATAATCTCACCCTTCATAATCATATTCCAAGGGAAATACACTGAACTAGAAAAGGAGCCTGATGTACCCACAAAGGTCATCCAAAGTATGAAAGAAAATTGCCTCCTGTTGGTGGAGGAAAATTTGATTGATGACTGTCTAGACTAGAAGCAGACCACTAGTATAACCCTAATTTTTCGAATATAACGCGCACTCAAGTATAACGCGCACCCTTTAAACCTGCATTAATAGTAAAAAAATTAGACTATAACGCGCACTCAGGTATAAAATGTATGATGTCATACATATTAGAAAATAAAATAAATTTACGTTGTTTTTATAATTGTTGCGCAATTCCTCCAACTCTGGGTGAATGAACGCTACTACAAAGGTGATAATTTGAAAAAATAGCTGAAGGTCATCAATCTTTATCAGGAGATCACTTTACTTATTAAGTCTAAATCTTGGTCAAGTATATAATATCATGTGTTGATAATCAACTATGTAATACCTTTATTTTTTTTTTAGTTTCTGTAATTAACTGTATCCTAGCAGTATCAATCATCCAATAAGTTTAATACAAAATGCTCATCAACGATATGACCATCGAATAAATGAATCATCCTTCGTGATAAAGTATTCATTTTTCCTATTATGAGTAAGCGTTTAATAAATTCCGTTATATCTATTATCGCATATCCTGAATATAGATTTATTCATTCATGATATAAAAATTTAGGAAACCTATTGTACGATTCAAAATTTTAATAAACGGCTATCTGTCTCGTCCTTCTTGAGTAATATCCTGTTCCACACATTTCTTCCGGATGATTAATATGCACACTCACATCAAAATGACAACGGTTACTACGAATATTTCCAGTCATCTTTGCTTTTTTGTTTTCATTTGATATAAAAATTGATGCTTTTCTCCGTGAAAGCAACAATTTTCAGTAACAGACGATACAAGAAGAAATTTCAAGAGGTGAATATGATATTTAAACTCTTTTATAGAATGACTTTTCTAAGTGGATTTTAGTTAACATTAATATCTGCATTATTCTTCGCGGTTCGTTCGTTTTACGAGGGGAATATAGAAAGTGGATACAATGCCCGGCAAATATACAAAGTCATTTTCATATTATAAAAAAGTGATTAGAAATATCTAACTATTTTCTCTTAAAGTGTATCTAAAGTAACCCTTTGGTTTGAACATGGTACTATTCACTATACTCGACTGGTCACGATGCAGTTGGGTACATTTGAACTGACTTCAGACTTTGGGCCGAATTCAGAATGAGCGTTGATGATCTTCCTTTTCCTTAACACCACATCCAAAATTTATACGCAACAATGGTTTTGAGCCAGAGCAAGAGCATTGACGCTTATTCTAAACTAGCAGAGGTACCAGGCGTTGCCCGGGATAATTAGACTTGTAGGTAAACAGAACAATCTCAAAAAATTAAAAACTCGTGATTCGGGAAAGATACGTTGAAATTAGTTAGCTACACAATGTTTTTGTAAGCAACTACACATTAACGCCTACAGTAATTTTATAAAATTGATCACATACGTACATATATAAATATAGACGGAAAACTGTTATTTCAAAATTTCAACGTGCCTTTCTCGAATCACAAGCTTTAAAGTCGATTTGCGTGATAAGAAAAGATTTAGTCTAGGAAACTAAAGCGAACGCCGCGAAGGCTGGCATGTTCGTTATAGGGAATAAAATATCGCGGCCTTTCTTGACATCAGGGTCTAAGCGACAGATTAATGATAAACACAGATATGCCAAGCCATTGTTAAAAAATATTGCGTCTAATCCTAGTGGTGCATGCGGTAAACTCAAATGCAACAAAATGCCTATTCATTCGGTATATCTGTGGTTTACCGCATTCACCGCTAGGTTTTGGCGTAACACTTTTTAACAATGGGGCGCACATCTGGGTGAATCCTTAATCGGTAGTCTAAGCAGTAATACATCCTTAATTGTCTCCATCTTGGATTTTAGCAAACGGTGTTTTTTCGTTTATTGAAAACAATGAACATTAACCCCTTCAGTCACCTTGGCAACATATGTTTCCAACTTGTATCTTGGACGTTTACCTTGTCAAAAGTGCGGTATTTTTTTATGTTTTGTAAAATTTCGTACTAAATAAATGACATGAATAAAATCTGTTGATTCTCTAATAAATATGTATATTTCGGTAGCAAATATAGCCATACATGTAAAAAGATAATAAAAAATGTTAATAAATAAAAAACTGCTGGTTATGTTTAATGTAACAGTATCAATATAATAAATGTAAAAACAAAATTTTTACAATCGAATTTAAGGTCTGTGTCTGAAGGGGCTACGTAGTTGTAGTTCAGATCCCGATTGTCAGGTGACTTTTGAAACACTAGACCTCTCTCTCTTTAGTAGGGCTCGTGTTATGCCAGGTTGACGTCTTAGATAGTTGTTTCACCATAAAGATGTCTGATTTTTTGTGAATGCTGGCAACAGTAAATGCTTAATTTGTCAAGAATTCGATGACTACTCTGCGTTTCTATTTCGGTATCTAACATTGAAACACAGAAAGAAGGCCAGTCTTGCAATAAGAATATTCTGTCTGCTTATTAAATGCATCTCATGCGGGTGAATAGTAGTTTATGAGAAAAATAGCATATAGGCATTAATTTCAATATTTTACATTATTCAGAACCTCTCACCAACTAAACCGACTTAACCTCTTCAGTCATTGTCATTGTCATACTTGAAAAATGAAGTTGGTAAAATATTATTTTTGTTATTTTAGCTCACGGAAGCAATTAACTGCCATGAAAACAATTCTTGTGGTATTATTGGTGGCGTTTTTGGCGGTGACAATCAGCCATGGACACTGGGGGCATGGAAGACACGGAGGACACGGCGGACCCGGAGGACGATTTCCACCTTTTGGACAAGGATCTTCCACGATTCCACCTTTTGGACAAGGATCTTCTACGATTCCACCTTCACTACCACCATTAAGCGAAGAACCAACTTCAGAAAATCCTGGCGGAGTTTAGAATTGATGATGGTCTTATTGGAAAATACTGATCTTTTAGCATTAAGAGTTCAGCTGATGGCAATAAGCTTCTAATACGCCATATCTCTATTATTTTTTTATATAATTACTGGAGAGAATTTATTTATTAATGATTCCGTCTTATAACATTATTTATGTATATATATAAATGTCTTTTTTACTTTATTCTTGGAATTGATATTTATTTAAGCAAAGAATCTGTAAGTGTTAGTGAAAAAGATTTAGGCCTTCACATTGAAATTTTCGATTAAAAAATTCTTTTAAAAAATGGCACTTTGAAAATGTTATTCTCCTGGAAAAATACGAATTTAATGACAAAAAGGATCCAATCTAAAAGCCGGTACGCTTTTATTAAATTCCTTATGAGAGATAAAGTAAGTGATTTAAAACATATGTATAGAAGAATTCTTAAAATACGAGGGCGGTCCGATAATAAAGTTACAGGTCAAATTATCCAGGACATATTCAAAGAAACAAATGTCGACAGAAATGTCATGCATACTACAAAGGTTTGTTTATTTTTCAACGTAGTCGCCGTGAACATTTAAGCATTTGTCCCAGCGCTTTACCAGTTTAAACATTCCTTCACGGTACGTTTCTTGTCCCAAATTGGGTTAGGTTAGGTAATCGTTTGCCCGATAAAAAATTCTTTAGAGGACCGAAAAGGTGGAAATCGAACGGGGCGAGGTCCAGACTGTAAGGGGGTTGGGTGTTCTAAGATTTCCCACTTTCAGCCAGACTTTCGTCTTGTTCGAAGTGCGAGGTCGTGCGCCAAAAACCTCACTCCAGCGCGTAATCGTTCTGGTCGCTTTCGACGAATGGCTTCCCACAATTTTTCCAGTGTTTCGCCTACCCCTAGAACTTCGACTTTGACATATTTGTCGATAACACCGGTCATTTGGTCAACTTGCTGTACCCCAGGTATTGACTCAACAAACGAACCGTTTCAGTGGTAACTACTATTGACATGTCCTCATTATGTATGCATGTGACGACGTAGCTGCGCGCGCAGGTCTCGTATGCCCATCCCCTATACCTTTATTATCGGAACGCCCTCGTATATATCCTACTACGGCGTTTCTACAGATTATTTTTCCATATATCCTCCGTGGTTGTGTAAACATTGTTCCAACGGTACTGGCTCCATCAAGATAACGTCTCGGCATTGAAGAAGTCAATGTCCAGCGCCTTGATGACTTGCTGAACTTCCTCATCAGTTGTGAATCTGTTGAAACCTAGTTCAGAATCCTGAAGATGAATTAATAATAAATTACGAGAGGCACAAGGAAGGGACGTATGGATTATAATGATGAAAAAGAGGGTGCAGGAACAGGAAGTGGTTAAATTTCATGAGAGGGTGGTGAGGAGTAAAAATGGTAAGCTAAGTTGGCAATCAGTGTGGCTAATTTGAAAGGTTGTGTAGATAAATCAATGAAGGCTCCGGTCATGGTTTAATTCATGACAATGTACTGGCTAGATAAAGAGAGGTTCCAGTTTCAACACATAAGATTCAAAAATCCTACTTTTGGCCGAGAATGTTGATGGATGTTAAGAAGTTCGTACGAACTGTTAACGGGCTAAAGCTTAGTTTCCATACATGCGTTTTTAACTGCGTCTCTGCGTCTAGACGCATAAGTTGGTGTAAAGATGAATTAAAAGTGTAAAGATATATTGGAAAAAACAAATGAATTGAAATTTAGATATAAAAATATTTTTATTAGAACCCAGTACTGATGTTTTCTTTTATTTAGGTTTGCATGTACAGATAATGCTGTACATGCTGCGGTAAGAAAGCAGAGGAATCCTTCCATCAATTCCTTTTCTTCATTTGATGGAATCAGTGCTCGGACACCAGAAATTAATAATGATATTTTAAGAAATCCGAAAAACACCAAGGTGGTGGCATGATGGTTAGAGAGAAGCTTCTCCCTCTAACGAGAAAAATTGCAAAATATAAACTCATGACGCATGCGCAGTTGAAGTTTCTGCGTAGACTTCATGCATGCATGGAAACTGATACTTGCGTTCGAATTAAATGCGTCAAGAGCTGTTGCAATGTGCGTCTAGGTGCGTCTAGATGCACACTTGCTTTCTGCGTCGAGACGCAGTTATAAATGCATCAAAAATGCGTGCATGGAAACTTAGCTTAAAAGGCAAAATGTGAAGGCACCCTTCCAGGAGGGAATCGAAGCCACATACCCGTTCCAAAAGATGTTGATGCACATCATGGTCCAGTAAAGCCATCATCCAAGGGTTATAAATATTTTTTGGTTTTTATTGATATCGTGAAGCAGTTTGCTGAGGCTATTCCGTTAATGGAAACGTCCGCCCGGACTGTAAGCATAGAGTTCATAAAAACCATGGAGTGTAGGATAAAATGGTAAGTCATCAGTGATAGGGGGTGCAATCTCAGGTCCGAGGTGATTAGGTCGATATGTGCCGAGTTAGGCATTAAACAAAAAATGACCACAGCCTATAGGCCAACTTCGAATACTATTGTGGAAAGGTGTAACAAATCCTTGGGAAAAATTCTTACCATTTTATGCAATGATCATCCCAAACAATAGGATACAATAGTAGATAATGCTTTGTTTGCGCTAATAATCAACACCCCCTAGAAAGAAAGCCTGTGCAAATGACGTATATTAAAGATAGACTCCGAATCCTATTGTTAACAGCGGCAAAAAGTGAAGCAAATTGAGCGATGACATTTCTAGGCAGGAATGAGCCGTGGAGTAATTAGCTGTTTGGCTGCTTTGTTTTTGAAGATTTTGGGCCGGAGGAATAATTAATTTTAAACCGTTCCTCAAAGTTGTTCTGCGTACAACTGTACAAACAGACACAAAAAAAAAGATCAGGAATCATTTTCCACAAGCATAAATCAAAAATACGTAAGTAAATTAAAATACATAACTGAAAGACGATCGAAACGAAATTGAAAATATGATCGAAAAATTGTTTATAAAATATAATGATAAAATACTTCAAATACAAAGTAAACGAAAAGATAAACGTATCACTCCGTGATCGGCGTGTGAAAGAATTAATAATCAGCTACTCTCATGTTTAGCCATGTGTTTTGCATTATCTTCACTCACTTTCAGCCATGACAGTTCTGGGCGGCGGAGCTTCCCAATTTGCTTCAAGTAACAACAATTACTTCGGAGTCTATCTTTAATAAATGTCATTGGCCTGTGCCAACACCTCCTAGAAAGAAAGCCTCACAACTGAAACGTCATACATTGTTACATCATCATAATTCGCCCATTGTTGATCGTATTTCTACCAATAGTAAGCCCTAAATTTGGTCGACTTATGATGATATAACAATGTATGACTTTTCAGTTGTGAGGTTTTCTTTCTAGGAGGTGTTGCCTGTGCACTGAAAAATCATACATTGTTACAAAATCATAAAAAGGCATTGTTAATCGTATTTCTACCACGGTCTATAGATATACATGGTCATCGAGGTCCATTGTTAAAATGAAGCTAAAGTTTCTAGCTCCCAGTAGGGCGGAAACTCTATTGAAAAGTGGCGCTGCATGTACAATCGGCCCAACTGCGCCTACCACGTCGCCCTATCGGCAGATAGAAACTTTATTTTCATTTTCAGTTTCAATGAAAAACTCTATCGCAGATCACGGTCGGCCTTAATGCGATCTATGCGGCACCTGCCGCGATCTGTTTTCCTTAGCTTCTCGAAACAATGGAAAACGGCCGAAGCTCGATGACCATGAATATCTATAGACCGTGATTTCTACCAATAATAAGCCCTAAATTATGACTTCTTATGATCATGTAACAATGTATGAATTTTCAGTGCAGAGGCTTTCTTTCTATACTCTGTCCAACGAAAGAAAAACTGGACGTGTTCAGTTAAATTTCCAATTTCAATTGTTAAACATTGTTAGTTTTATTTAGCAAAATGTCTAACAATTGAGAATTTAATTAGACACGCCCGGTTTTTCTTTCGCCCGGTAGGTGATGTTGTAAGAACAAACACAAATGAAAGCTTGGGTGAAATTCCAGCGTTCTTGATGCACGGGTTTGACCCTAGAACTCCCGAGATATGGATGGATGATAATATACAGTAGGAGTGGATGTATAATGATGTGGGACCGAAATTTGAAAAAATATGATGGATAGGGATAGAGCATAAAGAAAGGCAAGATTGGTGAAAATCAATAAAGGGAGGCAAATACGTCACTTCGAGATAGGGTAAGGGTATGGTTGTTAAGGAAGGGAGGGAGAAAAAAGTTTTCATTTAAATCTATTGGGCCGTTCCGGATCATACAAAAATTAACGGATGTGGTTTTTAATATAGAAGGCATTAACAATAAGGACAGAGTTATAGTACACGGTGATAGATTAAAAGCATGCTGTGGGATTCCTGAGCAAAGGATATTTCAAAACCGAAGTTTTTAGAAGCTGGAGGGTAAGTCCAAATAGGACACAGAGTAGTGAAGAGTCTAAAGTTGATGGGGATTATGTGATACCCATTAGTATTAACAAACCAAGGCATTTGCCCAGGCTCAGGAAGGATGGATGGGGAGGATGAAAATTTAATTGAAGAGGTTGCAGGTATTACGAATCAGGAGAGAGGGGCAGGTCTAAAATACAAGCTGAGATTGAGACCAAGAGTGAATTACAAATACGATTAAGAATTGATATGCATGTAAAATGAAAATTATAAGAAATTTTGTTGTTATTTTTCTTAAGGGGAGAAGTATGTGAAAATGAATTGTCACAAGTTTGTTTATGTACTTGCTTTTATTATTCTTTTATTTTTATTTTTTATTTTTTTATTTTATTTTATTTTATTTTATTTTATTTTATTTTTTATATCGGTGGTGAAAAAAGGCATCCGCTGAGGTGTAAGTTTATGAAAAAAACCCCGACATTGTGATATCAGACTTTGAGTTGGCCAGTGACAAGTCATTTTCACATTTGATAGGAACAATTTGTAATTAAATCTGATAGCTAAGAAAACGACTTACGGAATGGATATGATTCGACTGTTGTTGGAGTCGGCTAATTACCAATAAGGTAAGATTGCCTATTGTAGTAGTTGATTATTAATTGCATATAGTATTGTTCGATTTTCTCAAGATATCCCGCAATTGATGCAAGAGGACCGTCCAATGGAAGCAACACGTTTGAAGGGTGCGGTGATGTAAATTTAAGAGATGACGATAGAATGGAAGTCGTTGTGCCTCATTGATCCCGATCAGTCTTGATTACAGCGGGACTGCGTATACGCTAAATGGAAAAAAAGGTTTTCGCGTATCCCATTGCCTTCGTGGTTTCTAAAACTTGAGAAGATTTGTAAATTTTGCCTATCTGGTCCTTAGGAGGAATAGTGAAGATTTGTAAATTTTGCCTTGGTTAAGGCGGATTGAAACTATTGTGTATTTATAAAGAATCTAAACAGATTGGGTATCGAAAGTTCTAATAAACATTGATTATAAAATGTTTTATATATCCTATTTGAATCATTTCATGATCGACCCTTAATTTTTGTATACCTACATATCATAGTGTCACATTGTACAGGATTGTTGAAATTAAATTTCCTTAACTCCCAGGGCTTATGGCATGAAACCTGAAGAAAACAATGCAAATGATGCGCTCGTCGTTTATTAAATAAACAAAAATTATTGTAAAAGGTTGCAGCTAATGGCGCTATAGCAAATTGCAATCTCACGTGCATTAACTGTGAGTAGCGACAACATAATAGAAATGATAAAAGAAGGGAGACATGTTCTGATTCCAGAATTTCAACAATGTCAATGGTCCAGGCAGGATATTTTTGCAGTACAGTGCACCTTCCGAAATCTCTCAACAGGTGATGGCAAACCTTTACCAACTACGAGAGCCCAGCATTACTTTCAACAGCTTGGCCTGATCGCTCACTCGATCTCATCCTATATTATATCTGTTTATGGGGCTTCGTTGTTGTTGAAACCTCTTCACACTTAATTGCAATCACCCACTCTCAATTAAAAAAAACTAATTGGCAAAACAAATCACGATGTCAGAAACTGCTCCAGGCAAACAAAATTCCATTGCAAGAAAGCTGAATTTTAGAAACATTTTTAGAGAAAATTAACAGGATATTGTATCCAAAACTGCCTCCGCCCCCTATCTGGGCAGAAGAATCGACAAAAATCTTCGTGGTATCTTTAAAGTGGCCGTGGACAGAAAGAAACACAGAACTTGGATTTTAGTAATAGGGGTAGCTTAATACAGGAAACGACGTGTGATAACGAAGCAGAACTCTTCTCTTCAATGTTGATGCAATTTTTGATGCAGACGAATGGGAGAGGCTCTATTACCGTTATGTCGCTGGCATAGTCGCTCCAGGTGTTCTTTTAATTAACATGGATTTTTTTTTCAAATTCTTATCATGTTCATCGAACATTTTGGTGAAAAAAAAGTTGGTTGACGATAGAAATGGAGAACGTGAGCTCATGCTTTTTTATTGCTTATTACTTGTTTTCTCCAAGAGGTACTTTCTTTTATACAGGGTGAATACAAAAGTCTGAACCCTCCTTTTGTTTTTTGAACCGAAGCAGATATGTCAGTTTTGATGAATTCAATGAATAGGAAGTTGTGGGTAGCCTATCCCATAGTGCACTTTTCATCATCCCAAATATGCAAATTAGGACACATTCAAAATTTATCTCAAAAACCGTAAGAGATAGAGAAAAAAACCCAATTGCAAACTTGTTCAGCATAAAAAAACAAACAAAACAAAAAAATCATCCAAATCGGACCAACCAATCACCCACAATCATGTGGTGAACTGTTTGTAGCTTACAAACATTCACACTGCACAAGGAAAACTGAATGTTGATATTTCCACCATGTAAAGCATGCAAATCAAAAAATTAACATAAATTACCATACTCACATTCACTTTCATGTTCCAGCACACAGAAGACAGAACAATTCCAGGATGGCAAGCTACACTGTTCCGGAAATGGTCAACATGATCTTCTGCTTCGGACAGGCAAGCAGAAACCTACATGCTGAAGTTAGGTTGTATCGAGACAGATATCCTAACGAACGCCATCCATCTCGTCAAACAATGCATCACATTATTGAAAGATTCGAGGCTACAGGGAATGTTAATGCAGAACGAGGACGATCAAGGGCACAAGGCGACGAGGATACAACAACACTAGTTCTGGCTGCAGTTGCTGCAAATCCCCACACAAGCAGATTTCTGCAGATGTTGGGTGCCATAAGAGAACTGTTCTCAACATTCTACACGCAAATCATTTTCACCCATACCATATTCATTGTCACCAGGAGTTACTGCCATTGGATTATGTTGCTAGGGCCGCCTTCTGCAACTGGTTACTTACCTGCCTGGATGACAACCCAAACTTTATTCATGAGGTGTTGTGGACAGATGAAGCCCAGTTCACCAGGGATGGAGTTATCAACAGGCACAACCATCATCATTGGGCAGACGAAAACCCATGATGTCTGCGAGAAGCAACTCATCAAGTGAACTGGAGAATCAATGTGTGGTGTGCATTGTACAATGACACTGTGGTTGGACCGTATTTTTACGATGGAACACTGACTGCAGAACGCTACCAGGCTGAAATTCTCAACGTGATAGTCACAGACTTCATTGACAATTTGCCATTGGCCTCGTATCAGCGCACGTGGTTTCAGCATGATGGAGCTTCTCCACATTACGGGTTGGTCGTTCGCGAGCGTCTAAGTGAGATGTTTGGACAACAACGGATTGGCCGAGGAGGACCAGTTCGTTGGCCACCCCGCTCCCCTGATTTTACACCACTTGACTTTTTCTTGTGGGGATACCTGAAGGACAAGGATTATGCTACGCAGCCCGCCTCACTGGAGGATCTGGTTCAACGAATCCAGGAAGCGTGCCGAGGAATGACACCAGCCAGGCTTGCCGATGTTTTGGCGTCAGTTAGGTTCCGTGCCCAATTGTCTTATGGTGCCCACGGTCGTCAAATCGAACATTTGGTTGATTAACTCTTTTTTTAAACTGTTTGAAGTAACTTGTTTGTGCAGTGTGACTGTTTGTAAGCTACAAGCAGTTCACCACGTGATTGTGGGTGATTGGTTGGTCTAATTTGGATGATTTTTTTTGTTTTGTTTTTTTAATGCTGAACAAGTTTGCAATTGGGTTTTTTCTCTATCCCTTACGGTTTTTGAGATAAATTTTGAATGTGTCCTAATTTGCATATTTAGGGTGATGAAAAGTGTACCATGGGATAGACCACCCACACCTTCCTATTCATTGGATTCATCAAAATTGACATATCTGCTTCGGTTCAAAAAATAAAAGGGGGGGTTCAGACTTTTGTATTCACCCTGTATAAAATATTTGTTGCAAGTGGAATCTCCGAAGACAAAGCGAGATCGCTCATGTTATTGCTATTTGAAGAAATGGTAGACAAGATAGTTTCCATTGCCTACCAAATGGATAGGGAAAGAAAGCTATAGAGAGCATTCAGGATATTTAAATACTCAGAATCAAAGTCGGACATTTAACCATATGATAGAAATTGAGGCACTGGTAACATTTCAATTTTTTAGTGGTTTTCAGGTATTTAATGTTCTTTTCAATTGTGATATTCATTGTTTTGAAAAAAGGGAAGGAACCATGTACAAGGGGCGGTGATAAAGTCATTACAATCAACATGAAAGAACGACCGTTTATTAAAATTCCCAGTGGTACCAAACATTTTCAAAACTGATCGTTCTTTCATTGATTGTAATGACTTTATAATCGCCCCTCGTATACAAGAAGATCCAAAAGTTCTGGTAGATCCTTGTATTTCTAAGACAGGCAGGAAATCTAAATAATTGAGCACATCATGTGAAAAGATACAGGAACTTACGCTTTGGGGTACATGACAAAGTTGGCCGTCATTTCGTTTATTATTATTATTTAATGGAATCCAATGCATCTATCCAGGGCCTGCATGGTCAGAGGCCGGGGGTGAAGATCGTATTCACTGATGGTTGCCCATCCAGTGACTAGCCGTTCCTGATGTTGCTTAACTTCTGAGAAATGGTGTGTTCAGTGAAATCCCGCTAGGCCACACTCTCCCCAATCTTGAAATTTGTAATATTAAATGAAAGGAAAATATGGGGCTTATATCGTATGAATTAACAGGAGAAGTTTGGAAGCATGCTTTGGAAGCTAGCGTCACTGAAAGTTTGCATGACAATTTTAAATTTGATATGAGACATCCCCGTGTGATGGAACTGATTGATATTCATTGAAAGCGTCCATAATTCTGAACGATATTTTTCATCAAAGATGGCCGTTTCCTTGCTCCCCCCCCCCCAGCATGTTGCTACTCTAGACAACTAATTATATCCAGCGCGTCAGTGACTTCGTATCCAGTTGCTGTATTAGTCGGCGTAATTCAGTGGAATGCCTCTGTGATCACCCGATATCAAGCTTCAAGACTTTTCTGTGGGGATACTTGAAGCAACACGTTTACGCAGAGAAAGTTAGTGATAAGGATCATTTGAAAGAGAGATGGTCGATTGGTGCGACAAAAGTATGTGTAATTTTGTTGGTTGTTGGATTTTTGAGAGTATCAACATCTTGGTCGTTTTGCATCCTTTCACGTGATTAATATTTTAACGCAATCCTGAGACAATTCTAGAGCGGTTTTGAAGCCTCCGATTGAACATTGCTTGCAATGAATGGACGTGGGCAATTGATACAGAAAATTCTATTAAAAGATAATTATTATTGTTTTCATCCTCAAATGAGACTATTATGAATTTTGGGCAGATATCCCCATACTTTTATAAAGAGAATATTAATAAGCAGGAAATCACAAGGCAATGTATCACTAATTAAAGGCGAGAGAGTTACCAAGTATAAACCTTGTACATAACATAGTTCTGTCGTTTGTATGGTGTCCATATGTTGGGTGTCCTTTCTAACAAGGGCAAGTTTAAGTAATTGGAGTTAATTGTGTTGTGTGGTTGATTTTGTAAGTTCAACATCTTTAAAGCGAAATGCTAATAATTAATTGGGAATAAGAAATGATTAAATGGTAACAGGAGATTATACTCCAAGCGTAAGGTAATGATGTTATCAGAAAAAAAATGGAAGAAAAAATTCGACGACCTGGATTCGAACAAGGAATCACAATTATCACGCTCGTTGTCTCTATCAATTGGGCCAAACGAACACATCACTGCAAAGCTGTCACCAGATGTTCTTAAAGACTACAATGTATTTTATGGTGTACTTAAAGACTACATGTAGTCAATGGAATTTGGTTTATATTTTCACAAGCGCTATGGTCAGTGCCTACTACTATTGTGTCTTTGAAATAATGGATAACCTCAAAATAATTGTTAAGTAGCGGAGCACTTACTGGTTTCACAATGCGCCTGTCCGTTTATCTGTCCGTTCTCTTCATATTTTCCACATTTTTTGACATAGAAAGTTAAAACGTAGCTTATCAGAGGCATGTTCTACTTTATTAATTAGTTTGGTTTTGATTGGCCTACTGGGGTCAGAGTTACCGGGGGGGGGGGGGGGGGAGTTAGTGGGGACCAAGTGATTAGATTGTATTTGAACACAGGGCTTCCGCTACTTTCCTATACCGTCCTCGGGGGGATTAATTTCTTATTAATTTATAAGTCCTGCACAGGATTCATTTGAATATGGTTACACTTATTAAGGACTTTTGAAGGATTCTCATTGTATTAAGTCTGTATTTAATTGGTCATTATAGTTGATTTCATGCTCAATTTAGTAATTCACATCGACTCCATAGCCCTGATTAAACATTATCTCGTTTATCTTTAGACATTCACTATCGATTTATAAATTATATGTAAATTAATGACAGTTTCATTTTTCCTTAGGGCTAGAATGTTCTGACCATCGAAATGCATATGGTTGGAAATAAAAATAAATATGATGGAAGATAGTCAAACCATCACACAATAAAGTGAACAAATATTCGAACTTGGGATTTATAAATTTCTTAAAAATTCATTTGTCAAAAACCCGTAATTGCTAGGAGATTTTGCGTATTGCTTTCTTACAAGATAATATTGAATCAGCAATATTAAGTGCGATGAGCGGACGATAAACAGAATACTTCTATGTACAGTCAGTGATAAAAGTATAGGAACTCTATTGTTTTGTTTGTTTTTAAAACAAACGCCTTATGGAATATTTATTATTTTTTTCCAGATATTGTAAAACTTAATTTGAAATATACACAAATAGCTAAAAGAAGAAATAATATCATTAATATGTTGAAAATCTGAAAATTCTAAAAATACACCGCGACAAAAGTATAGGAAATTTCATAAAAACATTTTATTTTAAGGAATTTGTGTATTTTAATGTAGGCGAATACATTTAATACCTTTTTATAGGATCATTGAGCACTGATCAAAGCATTTGTTGGTTAGGCATGCTATCATACAGGTTTTTAATATCATTTTGAGCCAGATTCTGCAACGATAAAATAATGGCTTCCTTTAGTTCTTGTGTGGATGAAAATTATCTGCCAATATGATCCAAAAATTTTCGATAGAATTCATGTCGGATGATAAGGCTAGAGTCTGTAAAAGCTTGATTTTCTTCAGGGCAAACTATTCTATAACATACTCGCTGCAGTATGAATGGCAGCATTGTCGTATTGGAACTGCCTTATTGGTCCCGCCATCGATCTTCCTTCACGAGGAAGAACTCGTGACAGTAGTTCAATGTAATCCCTTGATGTTATGCGACTGTCCATAAACTACGGTTCACACTTTCACCCATAACCAATAGCTCCCCAGATGATTAGGGAACCTCCACCTGCTTGACGTCGTAATAAGAGTATATCTTCTTTCTTTAAATCGTGAAAGTAGTATCTGAATCCATCAGGATTATCTAATTTGAATTTTTTCTCGTCTGAGAAGATAATAGTTTTCCATTCAGTGATCAAACTCATGTGTGAAATAAACACAGGACGGGTATCTTTATGTCGTGGTTTCAATGCTGGTTTTCGGCACAGTTTTTTGCGAACAATATGAGGGGGTTTTCTATTGAACAGTTCGTACACTGCAGTCCAGTCAAACTAGAATTTCAATTCTTTGGCTGTGCTTTCAGAATTTGATGCAGCTCGGATTACAGCTCTGGCATCTCTCTTGCTTATTGCAGGCGGTCTTCCAGATGTTCCGGGATCTTTTAAATACGACGTAACGACATGCTTACTTCGATGTATAAATGATGCCATTTCTGAAATACGTTTCCCATCTTTGTAAAATGCGGAAATCTGCCAGAAGCAAATGGAGCCAGAAACTGTGGACACAACTTGACAAGAAAAACAGAAATCCACTAATCCACATAAGATGTTTATTAACACGTATGCGCATTTCGGCAGCCACGCTGCCTTCTTCAGCGTATACAAAAACCTGTTCGGAACAAAGTTAATCTGTTCTGATGCAGTAAAGAATTGGATCATGATCAATCTCACTTTACTATATATGTGACGATGTGATTCAGCCCTTTTTCAAATGCAGATAGAGCTGAGCTTCTTGGTATGTTGTTCTTTGAACAGTAATCATCAAATATTGAAAATCCTCTTTATTAGAATGGTATGTTCCAGATGCAACAATTTTATTTAGGTGGGGGTCATTTTTGACATAAAAGAAAAGATTTTCAGAAAGTTCCTATACTTTTGTCGCGATGTATTTTTAGAATTTTCAGGTTTTCAACACATTAATGAGATTATTTCTTCTTTTAGCTATACATGTATATTTCAAATTAAATTTTACAATATCTGGAAAAAAATAATAAATATAAGGCGTTTTTTAAGGTGTTTTTTAAAAACAAGCAAAACAATAGAGTTCCTATATTTTTGTCACTGACTGTATATAGAGCTTATTCATGAGCCTTACAATATGGCGGCAGCAGCTTCAGCTTCGACTTTGATGGGCGGCAGCAGCTTCAGCTCCACCGTTGATTGGCAGCTGAAGCTGCTGCCACCATGTTGTATACCAGTTTCACGCTGTGATTGGTTGCTGCGGAACGACGTCACTCTGATGAATAAGCTCTATTAACATTATTACATTAAAATGCCTTATAAAATAAAATAAATCGGCTTTATGTCGAACTTATCGTAAAAAAATGTATAGGTTTTAATATTTATATGAACATTAAATAGGCATAGCGTCTATATTTTACAGTTTTTCAATGATAGCTGCACTCTTTTTGCTAATGTCAAAGAATAAAATCTCATTGTTGCCGAGTTATATAGCACATCTTAATAAACTTTACAACAGGTGTCGTATCGAATTGTCGTATAAATCACTGTCTCTTAAATTGGGTGTCGCAGAAAATTTGGTTTATAACTAACTTTTCAATTATTTTATAAATTTCCTGAGTATATATAATCGTATTAATATGGATAAAACATAACAGAATATGGAAAACTTATAAAAAATTAGGACACCCTTATTTTGGGAGTCCTTTGGAATTATAGGTTTGAAACGGAGTCGTAAAAGTTTAAGAAACACTGATACAAATAATACTGATAATCCATTGAGTTTTAATCTTTACAGTAATTGGCATCAGTGGTGTGCAAATCAATCCATTTATAGAAACGGTCAATGCGTGTGTAGGAACCCGGGTAATTGGTCCGGGCACAACCATAGCCCCATGAAACAATACCGACCTGATACCAACGAGAATCCATCTGTACCATTAACGGCCCTCCAGAATCTCCCTAAATGTATAAGAAAATATATAAATGGAAAAGAATAAAATTAATTTATAAATTTAAACCAGTGGTACTGCATTACCATAAAGATGTTAATTAAAAACATCGTTAATGCATTCGCAAGATCAGTCGCTCCGTCGCCAGTTATTTACAATTTTTTTTTTTTGACTTCAAAATCATCAAAGATGAGTAAAATTTATAATAGCCACATATGTCCTGCCTATTCGGGAACATGGTCAAGATGATGGTTAAAGTTAATGTTAGAGTTAATGATGTCTTATTATAACTTTTACTCACTTTTCGACGCTCTATCCGAATCTGAAGCCAAAATAAAAAAAAATTCGTATAAAACAGAAGCAGAACGACCACTTTCAGAGAACGATTATTTTCACTAGAGTCCTACACCCATTTTCCATTATGTCTCCCTTAAATATAGAGATCTATTTTGAAGTCCTAGCTGTAAGTAGCTTCATTTTATTCCATAAAATTGGTAATTTTATTCCATTTATTGGTAATATTTTTAGTAAGAGCGCAAACACGTGATGATAAATGGAAATAAGGGATTGCAGGTTTTTTTAAATCACCCTGTACATGTTTAATATCACTGAGTTTGCAGAATTTAACGATAGTCAACATTATAACGAGAACTTTAAAAAATTTATTTAGACCTAACAATGATTTATATGACATTAAATTTTAATATTTGCTTTTTTTGCATAGAAGAACAATTGAACGTTTCACCAGTATGTCGAGGTTATTATTATTTTTTAAATAAACCTTGCACAATTACCCATTTCCAAACCTAACTCGCACCTTCTGTGATTTTATTTATGGACAGTATGTGAATTTTTTGAAAGAGCCATTATATTTTTTTTATATAATACCGGTGTACAAATGTTTCCATGGCCACGATGGTTCGAAAAACAATGGATGGTAGATTTATTGATGACCATTGTTAATTATTAAGTAGCAGAAGAAAGGAACTACTTATTTATTCACCGATTTTCAAAATTTTATTTGTATTCTTTGTACTTACATTTGTCCTCTATGTAATGCATTATTCACTTTTCGACATAGTGATCATCCCTTTCCACAGATTGCGACTACGCGTGACTAGTCGGATGAACCCGTCGGAGAGGAATTCCGGGATTATTGTGGACACCGGAATTGAATGGCAGCTTTGGAACCTCTTCTGCAGCACGATAACGCCCGCGTGCACACGAACGCCACACACAAGAAGCGTTGCAGCTCCCACAGTTCGAAGATGAAAAACTAAAGTTCAAAGATGAAAGACTTTACACCTTGCGACCTTCACCACTTCACAAAGAAGAAAGTGCGTGAATTGCGTTACACCTTGCGACCTTCATACACCACTTTAAGGTGCATGAATTGCGTTATGACGACGAGGTGAAAGATGTCATTTCGGCAGCAATTTCGGAATTCCTCTCCGACGGGTTCACTTGAATAGTCACTCGTGCGATATCTGGTTGTGGGACTATCTGGAAGGACCTAGTCTATCGAGACAATGTGGCTAGTCTGTTGATATGTTGCGTTTCACAGTTGAAAACGCTATATTAAGATTTCAAATGGTGGCAGATAATGGTGGCAAACATATCAACTAACTCTTGAAATGATTTCTATCCATTGTATGTCATATTTTTGAGTATTTTGATTGAAACCGACGAAATAGTTAATTTTTTTTCATATTTCACTCTCCCGTACTGTCGTTAAGATATATGCTGAAAATCTGACTAAATTCGGATAGGCCGGTTTTGAGAAAAACTACTCAGAGAACGGGAACTTTAATTATAAACACCCTGTATTTTCAAGACTAGAGACGTTCAAATTTGACCTGCACTTTTTTTTAAAATCGCACGGCTGATGCGTTTACATGGCATATATGTCGTCATGTGAGCACTAGGCAAGAAGGATTTTTTCATTGCTATAATAACCTTTGTTAATATAGTTGATTTGGGAAAGGGAGACGATGTCTGCATCTTTCCACCCAAAAGTCTGCTTTACCCAGCAACGGAAACATTACTGTCTGTTGATTATCGTCGACACTAAACATTATTTTTGGTAGTGTCATGGAGCACTCCCCAAATAGTTCTGCATGGTAGAAAGCAGTGTGCGTCCAAATTGCGTTGTTACTGCTTCAACCATTTCAAAAGCAGGAGGATGACTTTTTGCAAAGAATCCTGAAAGTAAGTGGTCCTATATGAATTTGAGACACAATTTCACCTCTGCCAGTAAAAAAAATCAAGAATGTGGCATCAGCAGGCAGTCAGGGCTATTGTGATTTAAGGCACCGAGGATGTTATTCAGAAGAAGAAACCAGTACAATTAATGCTCCTTTATAGAGCAATCACTTACGAGCTCTGAAATCTGTTCTAAGGAAAAAGCGACCAGGTCTATTGTCCAAAGGTGTTTGTTTTCTTCATGACAGCGCTCATCCACATACGAGGTGCATTCAAGTTCTAAGGCCTCCGATTTTTTTTCTAATTAACTACTCACCCGAAATCGATGAAACTGGCGTTACTTCTCGACGTAATCGCCCTGCAGACGTACACATTTTTCACAACGCTGACGCCATGATTCCATGGCAGCGGCGAAGGCTTCTTTAGGAGTCTGTTTTGACCACTGGAAAATCGCTGAGGCAATAGCAGCACGGCTGGTGAATGTGCGGCCACGGAGAGTGTCTTTCATTGTTGGAAAAAGCCAAAAGTCACTAGGAGCCAGATCAGGTGAGTAGGGAGCATGAGGAATCACTTGAAAGTTGTTATCACGAAGAAACTGTTGCGTAACATTAGCTCGATGTGCGGGTGCGTTGTCTTGGTGAAACAGCACACGCGCAGCCCTTCCCGGATGTTTTTGTTGCAGTGCAGGAAGGAATTTGTTCTTCAAAACATTTTCGTAGGATGCACCTGTTACCGTGGTGCCCTTTGGAACGCAATGGGTAAGGATTACGCCCTCGCTGTCCCAGAACATGGACACCATCATTTTTTCAGCACTGGCAGTTACCCGAAATTTTTTTGGTGGCGGTGAATCTGTGTGCTTCCATTGAGCTGACTGGCGCTTTGTTTCTGGATTGAAAAAACTGTCGCACCCAAGAACGCACTTTCGACACATCCATAACTCCATCACCACATGTCTCCTTCAACTGTCGATGAATTTCAATTGGTTTCACACCACGCAAATTCAGAAAACGAATGATTGCACGCTGTTCAAGTAAGGAAAACGTCGCCATTTTAAGTATCTAAAACAGTTCTCATTCTCGCCGCTGGCGGTAAAATTCCATCTGCCATACGGTGCTGCCATCTCTGGGATGTATTGACAATGAACGCGGCCTCATTTTAAAACAATGCGCATGTTTCTATCTCTTTCCAATCCGGAGAAAAAAAATCGGAGGCCTTAGAACTTGAATGCACCTCGTACAGCAAATGTGACCGTCAATATACTGAACGAAATGAAGTGGGACATTCTTCCACAACATCCTAATAGCCCATATTTGTAACCCTGTGACTATCAACTATATGGGCTGCCTAGAGAGGAGGCAAGAAATTCAGGTCAAATGATGGGGTGAAAATACCCTGGGGACGTGCAATAAGGCACGCCACTAGAATGTTGTTCTGTTCTGATATTTACTGTATATTTGAGTTTTATTTTGCTTGACAGCTGATGCAATTTATCCTGATCATCCAATAATTCGTGATGGACGGTGAGGCTTTGTTGATGCATTAGCTTGTAATAATTCTTGGTGCTGCGTGTGGAGCTTTGTTTACTTCAAATATACAGATAGTTTTTTTTAGTCCTGGAGAGAGTTCCAAGGAGAAAATATATAGGATTGAAACATGCAGAAGGGTGCATGTGGTAAAGGATGGCCCAAAGTGGGTGCAATGTTCCTTGAGCACTTCATATCGCTGGTTTGAAGGCAATAGTTTGAAGTAAAACCCGGGTATCTGGAATACAAGGTTTGGTTGTTTTATTTGATCTTGATTTGGCAATTATCTTCATGGGAAATTAGCTTTTAGCAGGTACTGCAACATGGCGGTGTTCGAAGCTATGTGCCTTGCCCTCTTCCTGGTGAACGCGCAATTGTATATCCTGGATGACTGAATGTAATGCATGCCAAAGTTTGCTGTTTCTGTTCCTGTCAAAGTTTTGTTGCTGATTCTGTATGGTAATTCTCGCTCCCCTACTTCTTGGAGGAAAGTGGCAAGACCTGAATGATTGAATAATCCCCTACTTAATATGACCTGAATCATTGTTCCAAGTGCCGGAAATGTGTCTTTTTCCAAGGTTCTTTTGATGGTGGATGTCCCTGTATTTCTCGTTTTTTAACTGGTTCATGCTTGTGTAACTGCGGTGCCTTTTAGCGAGTTTCATAGCCCGCTAGCAGAGTTATGTTCTTTGCTTGAGTTTGTTGCTTATCTTATATGAACTTGTTAGCAATTTGTGTATTTTTTCTTGTATATGGCCACCCATAAGCTATACAGGGTATCCCGTAAGTCGTGGTCGTAAATTTAAAGGTATGTATATTCAATAGCAAGGAACAAAAAACTCCCTATGAACATAGGTCGAACAACGTACCTTTATCGAGAAATGATTATGATGATGATGATGATACGTAAAGAAACTAGACCTCTTCCCCTTGCCATGTAAATGGAAGGAAGTAGACCTCGCTGATTCGTTGGCTGGACTGTGTTTGAGTGAGATTACATGGCTGCAGCAGGTTACAGCAATGCGGAGTTGGCGGATATGCATTTCAATTGGCTGTGCGGAATCACCTGACTGTCACCTTTCACCACCGGTGGATTGGTCGGGATGGACCACATGCATAGCCTCCTCGATCTCCGGACTTGAACCCATTAGACTTTTGCATCTGGGGCTATCTAAAAGAACACTTGTATGGGCAAAGAGTAGATACTGTGCACGTCCTGTGCCATCGCGTGGAGAACGCCTTTGAGAACATGCGAGAGAATGCTGGTCTTTGCGAACGTTTGCGTGCCTCTTTGAGGAGAAGAGCTGAAGCATGCTGCCGTGTTCATGGTGCACATTTTGAGCATTTGCTATGAGTTCAAGATACACGAGACAGTACAAAAGGAACACCTGTACGGGTTGTTGCTCCATTTGTCAATAAAGCCATTCTTTCTCGGAAACGGTGAGTTATTCGACCTATGTTCATAGGGAGTTTTTTGTTCCTTGCTATTGAATATGCATTTCATTAAATTTACGACCACGACTTACGGGACACACTGCATATTAAGTTAATTGTAGGAAAACCCTCTAATTACCAGTAACATAGTTAAGAACCAATTGTTCTTTAGTCTGCCCTTTTGCCTCTAATTTATACACAATATTTACTTAATTATTAATTATACAAGAAATAAATCTGGTTAATTAAAATACATCACATGTCGTTTGTAGTCACTAATACATTGTTCCTTGAGTTTACGGCATCTTGCCTTGTGGCAAAACGAGGACCTCACATCCTGATACTGAATTAACGTCAATCTTCGAAATTGGAACATCCCTCGCTCTAGAACGCTGGAATAACAGTATTCTGAAAGAGTACGTCAAGAGGTGACATTGTTATACTCTATTGTGTTATTTCTACGATATGTCAAATAAAGTCCTGTTCAAATTTGAACATCCCTCGTCTAATATTTTGTCCGGGTGAATTATACAGTCTCCTTAAAATGAATAATCAGAATTTTTTCTTATCATTCGGTTTTAAATATTACAATGTTCTTCTGAATTTTTTCTTCTCGTAAAACATCCTCCATGTTCTTCACATTATTATCTCTTGTTTCTTATTACGAAGGGTGATCAAAAAGTAATGTCGCGTATTTTTTTGTCGAAAATGACGGCAGATATGAGAAAATTGCGATGTATAAAAGTCAGTTTGGCTCATTGTTAAAGTTTCCTGTTAGTGCCGTGTGCATCCGCCAAGCAATAGCAACGTGACAGTCCAAACAAGATGGTGGCTCTCGTTTCATCGTCCAGTGCTTTTGAGTGGCGGAGTGTTAAGTGTTTTCTTTGTGCAAAAGGACTCAAACCAGTCGATATCCATAAGGAAATTGTGCCGGTGTGCATAAGGTGATATCGTCCATAAGGTGATATCATGCATTTCCGAACAGTACAACGTTGAACTAAGCCTTTAAAGAAGGACGAGAGGACTTGCTGGAGGAATACAGGAATCCATGACTGACAGCAAAACTGCTGCTATGGAAGCGCAGGTGCAGGAGAACCAGCGGATTACCGTCAGAGAAATTGCTGCAACGTTGGACATTTCATAAGGGACGGCGAACGACATTCTTCACGAGCAGCTCGGGCTTTCACAAAGTGTCATGCAAATGAGCTGAAATCACGACAGTGGACGGCTGAAATCAAGGTGCTCGTTTCGATGCTTGTTTGCTACATCTCACCCGATACCAGGAGGAGGGTCAGGATTTTTTGGATCGAATCATCTCACCCGATCCAGGAAACACCTCATCTCCCACAACGAAAAAGTTCAAAACTGTGCTATCAGCCGGCAAGTTCATGTTGACATGTTTTTGACATTGCCATGGTCCGATACTGCTTGATTTTTTCCAATGCTACAGAGGCACATTGAGGAATCTTCGAGTGGCCATACGCAGCAAAAGACCTGACTTGGCAATGGAGGACATCGGGCTGCACCTCGACAACGCATGTCCCCACACAGCGAAACGAGTCATTGACCTGTTGTAGCGATGGAACTGGGAAACACTGTTTCATCCTCCATGCAGCTTGACGTCGCTCCCAGTGACTACCATATCTTCGGACCGTTGAAGAAGTCACTGGCCAGTCAACATTTCCGTGACGACGACGAGGTGAAATCGGCAGTTCACAACTGGTTTCACACTTAACCGGACGACCTTTATCGACAGGGCGTGGAAAAAATTGTCCACCACTGGGATCGTTGTCTCATTCGGCTTGGAGATTATGTGGAAAAATAAAAACTGATCTATCGAATGTACATGTGTTTATTTTTTCGCGGTCACGATTTTAGAGAAAAATAATATGCGACATTACTTCTTGATTACTCCTCGTAATATTAATTTCTGGCTCTATTGTTTTGATGAGGTAGACAGAATAGGAATAATGCTTATCGCTCACCTCGCATGCATCTCGTCCACCTCCTTGCCAACCGGCGCAAATCATGCTGGAAACGATTACATTCGTGCCATACGCCTGTCTGCATTTGTGCGTTGAGAGTATAGGTACTTCAACTTTTCTAAGTTTATTAGCAGGTCTTCCATCTGAAAAAAAAACAGCTTTACATATATAATTATTTAATTTATGGGCTCAATAATCTTAAGTCTATTAATAAATCTAAAACCAGAGCTCACTTATATAATTTATAAATTCAACAGGTTTTAATAAATGGAGAATGTGATGAGATATAATCCAATTCCGAAATTAGGTTATGTAGTGGACAGGAGTTATTCAGAAGACAATATGAAAACACTATTTCCTAAATTTTTTTCATGAGACAATTAACTTTTCTGAATAATGACATTAGCAATATAATTTTTTGTCATGTTATCCTGTTAGATTATTGGTTTGTGTCATAATTATTGATTTTTGTATTCGCTAAATAAGAAAGCGATTTTGTGAAGCTCTTATTTATTTAGTACTGGCAGAGGACCCGGTATCGCCCGGGATAATTACACATGATGTTTTTGCAATTTCCTTTCTTCTTTCGATGTCTTGAAGTAAAAATTGGCCATTCATCACTTTGTGTAGTCTAGCGGTCGCCGATTCTTCTATTTACTTGCTTACCATTTGCTCAATACAGCACGGAGCTAAAGGAGTACTTCCTCTATCGTCTTTCACTCTTTCTCAATAGTCTGCTAACTCATTATCTCCAGTTACTGATCATTTTTAAAGATTTTCAAGAAATTGTTAAGTACTAAGAATTCTCTTTTCGAAGAAAAGCTTGAATAACAGGAATTCTATGCATTGAATTCTATATTGCACAAACTTTGCCTTGCATTGTTGGTCATGAGATATATATTGTTGGTCCGTGCAGAGTGTTTGTGAATTGCGTGTTGATACCATTGTTGATACTTATTGTTGCAAAAACTTTGTCTTCCATTGTTGGTCATGAAATATTTCTCATTAATATGCCCTGCCATAACCATGAATATCGATTTTTTATCAATAATTATTATTTTTTCGAAATGTGAGGTAGACAGTGACCTTCCTCATGCTTTGAAGGTCATGTATGCGAAATTTTATCAAGATCGGAATAAAACTGTAGATTTGTATAAAAAACAAACAAACAAACCCACAAACAAACATCCTTCTTTACATACCCAAAGAAGAAAAATGTTAATGCTCTATGCCCAAAGTATAACACCCAACAATAAATACATAATATAATTCTATGCACTAATGGTCCTGTTGACCTTTAATAATTTTTTAAAATTCCGAAAATATCAAAAAAGACATCATTAAAGATAAGAATTTGGAAAAATGTGCAATTTAAAGTTCAAAGCCAATTTCACGACCAACGAATCCATTTTCCATTCGGGTTTCTCATGCATACGTAAAGTTAAGATTTAAAAGAAGAATCTTGGCAAATGGTAAAATAGAATAACATTTTATTTACCAAAAGTTTATTAAAAGGATGATGGGATTTCTCTTATTAACAAGAAAATATTGTAATTGGTTCAATTAATTATTTTAGTAATCTATATATTTAAGTTCCAAGGGTGATTAAAGAAAAAATAAGTAATGTATAGCAGTTTGAGTCAAAGGTCATAGCTGAGCGACAGTTTGAGTCAAACTCAGCATTGCTTCCTCCAGCCGTTTTAGGGTCGAACTACACTCATAACTTTTGTTTGCAGCCTTTTCAGGTTCCGTTCGATTATTCTTCCCTCGCTCCTCTTGTTCACCTGAGAGAAGAGACACCTTTGTCGGCTTTTTCCGCTCTTGGCTCTCCGGAACACGGGTTGAGCAGCGTGCATTGTCAGCCCAGTGGGGTATGTGCGTCGCAAAGCACATCGGGCAAAATTTCTCCTGTGTGCTCTTAAGAGAAGAAGAAGGCTCTTTCGGCTCTGGGCTGTTCCAGCTCTGAAGAAGACGTTTCATCCCGTTTCTTGGAAATCTCTCGTTACATTGAGCTCAAGTTTAACAGGCCTGTAGCCCCTTAAGGGCCGTATAAATCCCCCAAATTTCATAGATGTAGGTGCTTCGGTCCTTTAGATATCCGCGTTTGTCGTTGTTCTAGTAATGAACAGAGCTCGTTTGTTACATGACCACAGCCGAATTTTGTCTATGTTCAATCAACGCGAAACCGGGGTAAAAAGACGCGGGCTAGTAAGGTATAAGTGCCCGCCAAATATTACGGCGATTGGCCGTGGTTCGAATCTCTAGTCGGTCGCGCTGTCAGAGCTACTGAACACAGCTCGATCATCGAAATTTCGCCCAATTCCAAGTAATGAACAAAGCTCGTTCGTCACACGACCAGAACGAAATTTTGACTATGTCAGAATGCCGTGAAATTTGGTGGAATGATGCGGACTGAAGAGTTACATATGACCGCTAAATATTAACGCAATCCGCCGTGTTCGAATTTTAAACGTGTACAGAGCGACGCACATCCGAACGACTAGCCGAACTCGTCGGGTCGAAGTCACCCGACCCGGTGTTTCCATATTGAGTACGCATATTTTCGAGAGTCTACATCGAACATCAGCAGTCCAAAAATAAACATGCTATTTTCAAAAGGGTTTACCGGAGGTTCGCATTTCATGCCGCGTTTGGTCACTCTTATGCGGCCGGAAGATGAACCCCTTTCCCAGAGTATGAATTTCCTACTACTGTTCGGACCAAGGTAGACGGTCTGGCGCTATATATATGGGGAGGATCGTTGAGGCGAGTGGAGTGAACAGGATTTAATATTATCACGTATTGAACGTATTGAACGTTATAAAGGCAAAGGGGCTGAAAATAAATAATTCCTGGGACCTTTACTCTAGCTTCTTCGGACTAGCTACCTGAATAAGAGGACAAAGCTACGACCTACGTCTCTCGTTCTTTCACGGGTGGTGTCCACTTGCACCGGCAAGTAGCCATCCCATGGGCGAATGCTAGGATTCACTCGGGTATGTAAAGTCTGGTTTCGCAGGCTTCGAGGCGCCCGTGTTGCCAACAACGTTCCATAAGGAAGGGCACTGGAGGGTTCCCGCCCACAGGAAGGGCGAATGCTTGAGCTCGGTCCACTTTTGACTAGGGTTTACGACTCCTGAAAATATGGTGAGTAAACGCGTCTGGTGGAAAGGCAGCGGGCTGTGGTCGTTACTTTCTGGTGGGAACCCTTCTGGCACCTGCTCGAGCGTTGGTCCGGTGACGGGTTGCCCGTTTGAAAATTTATTTTTCCTACTGAATAAATAACCGGTCTCAAGGATCCTAGAGATTTTCAATGAAACTCTGAACTAAGCCCAGGCGAATGCGTTCTGCTAGATGCCTGGCAGCAGCAAGTCGGGAAGGGTCAGCTGCTAGAATGTTGAAATCTCTTAAGTCCAGATGCCAGCTTTCTGCTTGGGGTCTGGCGGCAGCCAACCTGACAGAGTCGATAGCTATTCTCACAGGGATGGCCAGGACCTCCCAGGTTCGGCTGCGTCAGCAGGTGCCCGACCGTGATAGGGGCTTGGCTCCGGGTCTTCCAATCCGATGAATTTTGGTTTGAGGGCTGGCTCAAAGGCTGGCCGCAAATCGACCTATGTTTTTTTAACGGGTACCTATTCCGATGACCGCGACAGCTTGGGCTGTACACGGATATCTTTCGCAATGCCCGGCGAAAGTAAGTCCGTGCCTCGGATGGCTGACTGCCAGATTTCCCATAACGTGAGCGCACCTTCCTGTAAGGAGGAGGGCACCGGCTCGCAGACGGAAGGTGGGCAAAGGGCTTTCGCATGTGGTTTCTGAAAGTTGCATCTGCCTTTCTCTGCGAGAGATTCACGTTTCGTAGGACGTGTCACGGGAATGATTCCTTACTAGTAGGGAAAAAGGTTTATAGAGCTTCACTTGCAAAGAACATTTGGTTAAGAAGGACATGGAAATGTTCCCATCAAGAGAAGGGCGACTGCTATAAGCCCATCCACTTTTGACTAGCGCCCATGTCTGAAATTATGGCAGGGAAATGCGTTTGGTGGAAAGACAGCGGGCAGTAGTCGTTACCTTCGGTGGGAAAGTTTCTGGCACGTGCTTTCTTCAGCGTTGGTCTGGCAACGGGGCCGCCCGTTTCTATTTTCATTTCTCAGCCGGTTGGAATCCATGTAGACCAGAATCTAGGTCGTTTGAGGGTCCATAGAGCTGCTCCGAGAGGCAGGTTGCCACGATATCGTTACCAACTTGGCGGAAGATCTAGCGTTGGGTCCGGCTTCGTTTTCTGTCATCTCTGATCTGAAACGTAAGTTCGTACCAGGTTATATGGCAGAGCGGCCGGCCCATCAGGGGCTATCAGCCAGGAGTGAGCCTCCCTCTCCCTGCAATCGAGCTGCCCGAAAGCAGGAGAGATATAAGCATCACCAAAGTCTGTACGCTCGAGGTCCCGGTGTCTGTTGTGATGCCCTTATGCGGGAGGGGAATGAGGCCACTGTGGGAGCCTTCGATTTACCGGAGATCCATACGGTCTTTGACCCCATCTTTGTAGGAAAGCATACACAGCCTCCACGGAGGGTCGGGCGAGCGGCTTCGGTCACTCAACCCATACCCATTGATTTGCCATCTGTCGTGGAGGTCCAGACGGCTGTGAAGGCCGCTCGGGCAGGCACCACTCCTGTCCCTGTTGAAGTCCAACTGGTTTGCTTTCAGGTGGATCCCTGATGAGATGAGGCAGTCTTGGACCATCTTCATCCCGAAGGCGGGCCAGGCATCGTCAGCGGCTGGCCTCCGACCAATTACCATCTCATCCATGTTGTACCGGGTTTCCACTCGGATCTTGGTCAGTCGTCTTCAGTCTGCGATTCAGCATCACCAACTCCAGGCTGGCTTTACGGAGGATAAGAGTGTGGCTAACAACCTTATCCTCCTCCAGGTTCTGATGAAGCATTGCCGTCGTGCTCATCGACCGTTTTACGCCTGCTTGCTGGCCTTGCAAAGGCCTTTGACAGCTGTTATGGTCTCTGGAGGATAGGGGCATCCCCTCGCACCATTGATATCTCGTGCGGGACCTGTACGATCGGACCACGACGACGTACAGTTGGGACGGCTGCAGTGATGAAGTGGTGGTCCCGCTATTAAGTGGGATAAAGCAGAGCGATCCGCTGTCACCGTTTTTGTTTAACTTAATGTTAGACCCCCTTTTGGCCAGACTTAACACCAAAGAAGTGGGATTGGAGATCGCGCCCGGGATTACCATCTGTGCTATGGCCTACACTGATGATCTTTTTTGTCCTTTCCAGTGATAGTCAAGGACTGCAATTGCTGATCAACCAGTTGGAGCATTACCTCTTATGTCAAGGTTTGGTTTTAAACCATTCCAAGACGAGGTATGTCGACTGCGGGTTTGACTCTGACGGCTGTCTGACTTACCGCATTCGGCCGTTAGAGTTGGAGACCGGAAACATCATCTTACGCTCTCGCCTGATCAGCCATTGTCGTAACTTGGCTTGAAGATCTTAGCTGGAAAGGCGCCGAACTTAGATTGGCGTCCTGTTCTGGAACGCCTGGATGCCATCTCAGGAGCTGCACTAAAACCTATGCAACGTTTGCATCTGCTTCCCCGGCTTCTTTTCACTTTGGGAAACTCACTATTCGTCCGGACCAACGCTGATCGTGTTGACAAAAATATCAGACAATACGTGAAACGTTGGCTGCATTTGCCCGTAGGATTTCCTAGCTGACTGGTCTATGCCAGAAGCAGAGAAGGCGGACTTGGTATACCGCGGCTTCGTCTTGCCGCTGTTGAGGCCCAAATCTAGTCATTTGCTTGCCTTAATAGGCTGGGCTCCCCCGTTGCCACGACCGTGCTACAATTGCTGGTCGTGGATGAATACGTCCAACGGATTTATGGGGAGTTCCACGTTCCGGTTGGTATAAATGAGAAAGATCAGATTAAGAGCGCATTACTGCACCACCGGATGGAGCTATTGGCTAGTGAGGAGTAAAGCACTGTATAAAGAAAGTATGAACATTTCATGCCAGGCAGCCATTTTGATGCCTATTTCGATGCGATGATTGCCTCTTTTTTTCAGTAAATTTAAACTTGCAGATTGAACAATTCCTTTTTGACAAAAGTTAGAGAGGAATGTGCGTCTGATGTTTAAATTTGCTGCAAAGAAGAGGCATCAAAATGGCTGCCTGGCCCGAAATGTCCATACTTTCTTTATACAGTGCTTTAGTGAGGAGGACCGCTATGCCAGTAAAGATCTTTTCACCTTCAGAGGAGATCCAATTGCCAATGAGTGGCTGCAAGCCGGAAGTGGGAGACGGCGTTCCACCCCAAGGATGGGCGTCTGTCGCCGTTGAAATACCACTATTTTCATTGTTTTTTTGCTTACTTGGTGAGGAAGGAACCCGAGTTTCGAGCTCGGGCTTCTAACGCCAAGCACGGAGGTGGCGGCGCAATTCCTCCAACAGAGGTGTTGGCTGCTCCTTCCGTGTGACCCGCTCCAGAGACATTGTCAGGCGGGGAGTTTGACTGGGGCAGTACATCTGTCAAATGGTAACGCAGGTGTCCTAAGGCGAGCTCAGCGAGGAGCAAAAGGGTAAATGCTGGCTTGATCCCGATTTTCAGTACGAACACGGACTGCGAAAGCGTGGCTTATCGATCCTTTTGGATTTTAAGAGTTTTAAGCAAGACGTTTAAATAAAAAGTTACCACATTCATAGCGACGTCGCTTTTTGATCCTTCGATGTCGGCTCTTCCTATCATTGCGAAGCAGAATTCACTAAGCATTGGATTGTTCACCCACTAACAGGGAACGTGAGCTGGGTTTAGATCGTCGTGAGACAGGTTAGTTTTACCCTACTGATAACCGGTCGTTGCGATAGTAATCCTGCTCAGTACGAGAGGAACCGCAGGTTCGGACATTTGGCGCGTGTGCTTGGTCGAGCGGCCAGTGGTGCGAAGCTACCATCTGCGGGATTATGACTGAACGCCTCTAAGTCAGAATCCCGTCTAGCCGCGGCAACGATACCGTCAGCGCCTCGAGCCGAGGGAGGTAACTCTAGGCATGTGGGGCAAGATAGGGGAGTGAATCCCTGGCCCGCCGCCCGATGTTTACCCCTGCAAATGGCCGAATCCAATTTCCCGGGTGATCGAGTCGTTTATCCACCCGGGGTCGCGCCGTGATCATTCGATCCGGTGCAATCGAAGCGGAGACGCCAAATCGTCCGCAGACGACCTAGGTACCGGTCGGGGTGTAGTACTTAGTAGAGCAGCGACCATACTGCGATATATTGAGACTCTGCCTTCGACTGGGGGATTTGTCCGCAACAGACGGACGCGTCTCATTTTTAGGATATTTTTACAATTATATATGAACAAAGCTACAGCATGTTCTCTAATGCCGTGTCAGCCCTCGATTGCTGATAGCATTGGGGGCTTTGCTTATTTATTTTTTTTTGGTCAATCAAAAATTTTAATTTGCGGGTCTGTTGTTCTCTTAACCAAGGCAGGACTCATCACTTGCCCGTTGATTCCTATCACCATTACTGGCGAATACTTTCCTAATAAACCCCTGTGAACACATCTAAAGCAAGAACAGTGAGATGATTGGAAATTTTGGCAATGTCCGAATTGACGCGGGAACAATGCTGGCACACGTTAGCTGGCTGCTGCCGACATGCGGGGCACGTTTTCTCTCGATTCGGACGACACTCAATTGGCTAGTAGCTGAACAGAGCTCGTTCATGGTGGAGGCAAAATTTCGACTAAGTCCCACGTCGAGCACCCACCTCTGAAAGTATTGGACGTGCACATGCCAAAACTGGAACGATTAACAGGCTGCCTACTCCCAGGAAACCATCCAAGTTACGTGCAGCTAGGTGGTATAGGAGCCGAGTTGTGAACAAAAGTTGACCGTTTGCTAGTGAACAGAGCTCGAAGGAAAGCACAGAGGTGAACAGAGTTACAGTAGATCAGGGCTCACTTGAAAATTTGATAACTTTTCCCATTTGTATATCTCTGTATCTGACATCACCATGTTGAGTGTAGAGTTCCGTGCTTTCGATCTTGAATCGGCTTATCTTAGAGGTACCCCCTATGACAAAATTTCGGACATCAACAGTCCAAAAATGAACGATGGACGAGCCGTGTTTGTTACCCTACTTGAAAACCTCTTGTCCGGCCCTCCCTTTTGCGTCCCAGAACGCTTTCCTTATTTACCCTGAAAACCGGATTCCATAGACAACCTTTGTGCGTGACCCTTACGTACAAGTGCGTGTCGGCTTGTGGGAATCGCACTGCCTGCCCGTTTTACCCTGAAAACCAGATCCCACCGATGAACCATCGTGCGTGTCCCTTACGTACGAGTGCATGTCAGCTAGTGGGAATCGCACTGCCTGCCTGTCCATTTTCCCTTATCCGACCCATTGAATCCTAACCGTTTTCAAGTGCGAGTTGGCGGGGAAGCTTAATAAGCCCCTAACCCAAGGCCAGGGGGGAAGACGGTCGGGTTATGATTTGTTACAAGGAAAAGACTTACCTTACTGATACAAACTAAAAAGAAAGGTCGTAATTTCCACTTGAGGCCCACTGCGGCGTGTTCCAATGTAAATCGAGAGAAATTCCGAAACAAGAACTGGTGTCCTATAATGTCTGAAATAGCGAAAACAAAGCTAAAATGTCCCATCGAAGATTGCGAATGGAGGTCGAGCTATTACGAACACGCGAATCAGCAACTTGTTCGAGCGCATAAGATTCACTCCCCCAAGCGCCGAAGGCAGCTCATCGTTGAACGGAAAAAGGAACTGATGTGCTTAGGCCAGAGAGCCTTGGACGTTAATTTATTACATTTGCCGGCAAAGGATCCTGAAAGTACGGCATCAACGTCACAAACGTTGAATAATTTAGCATGTTCTCATGTTGAGAGTGGAAGTTCATCTGAGGATGATGAGAGTGAAAGCTCGTCTGAAGAAATTGTCCAACCGCACATCGGTGAAAGTATAACGCCGCCAAGTCTCTACTGTTTGGTTGGGTCAAAGTGGGAGATACTCCAGATGCCCCTTCTCTTGCCTCAATCATATTTGATGAATTCCCACAGATTGAAGGGCTACCTCCACAGCCTCTTTAAACGTGCGAGGATGCGTCACCAACAGGATACTCTGATGAGCGGGAAGACAGCCATTGGTGAAAAGCTCCATCACCATGGCGTCGCATCTGGCCGCCCACTCGGGATGTGCTACCACATAATGGGCCATTGCAATCTCCAGCCTATCAAAGTAGGCTACAACTAACTCCGAGGGATGCTGAACTGTGTTATACAGCTCTTTACAAACATCTCTGGTGGACTCGGCGTGGCCGAACACCTGCCCCAGGCGAGTCTGCAGCTGCTCATAATCTTTCAGGTCGTATAGACCGTGGTCCGAAGCTCATCTGGAGGCATTCCCCTTTAGCTTCGATCGCACCACTGTTAATTTGACCTTACGGGTCAGTGGCCCATCTCCGCCATGTCCTCCACACTCCCCAGGAATGCTGTGATACTTATGCCACCTTCCTCCCCAGAGAATGTGGGAAACGCACCAGCAAACGCAGCCAACTCTGGCATGGCTGCTGCACCTTGATCTCCTTCATTGCCGGGCATATTACAAAACTAATTCCTGCAACAAATAAAAGGAACACAAAAACACTACACACCCCACAGTTACCGCTCCCTTCCTCTCTATCAAAAAATAAAAGTCAATGTCTTTATTGTAGCCTTGCAAATCAACAGACGCCCTCGAAAATCCGGAATTTCCAGACTATCAGTCCCTATTTGGGCGCCATTGTAACAATACTGCACCCTCCCTAATCTAACTAAGGCAATGACTAAAGTCGAGAGATGCAGAGTTGTAAAGTTCGTGACTGATATCATTTGTGGGCGGCTAATTGATTTGACACTCAATTGTTAGACCTCTTCATCATGCAAGTTAGACAGTGTCAGCCAACAGCTTATGCGAACATGTGCTGTTCTTACAAAACAACATACTACTTAAATTGATACACCTAACATCCAATAACTACCTTGCTGAGCCTTATTTACTGTGATCAATGCACCAAGCAAAATGAATGCTACTGAGTGATACGCAATGTAGGAGCGATAACACGCTTTAGCACGGTGCACAAAGACCTCCGTCTAACAGTCGACGTCGTAACGTGAAGAACGTCGCGTGGTTAATTTCTTCGCCAATGATCATCTATAAGATCGTTATTATCTGGTGTAGGCCTAGAAAATATAGCTGTCATCTCCCGTTTGAACGCAGGATATCTATTCACGCTCACGATATTTTCACTTTCCCTGACATAATACAATGCCTCTCCTGCCAATCTGATTCTGACCTTTGCAAATGTGAGAGCTGAGCCCCAATTCCCTGCAGCAGCAATTTCTTTTGCCTGGCGGAAAAATTCCGCCACTTTTGGCTCCCATCAAAGATTGAAATCTCCATAGACAAAACCAACAACTCAATGTTTGATTGCACTTGCATGTTATTACCCTCTCAGTTTTCAATTTTGAACCTCAACACTACCCTAAAATCAAGAATCAAAATTAACTCATTGCTACAATAAATCAATAATATTATTAAAATTATTGTAAATTTTGAAAGAATGCTGCAAATAATTACAATGTATCAAAATTGTAATAAAACAACCTTTTATAAAATATATGACTAAAATTGTATTTATCTCCTGAAAACATAGCTTCAATATTCTTTAAAATTTCCCTAAATTTATCAATTGGTATCCACACTATCAATAAACTTTACTATCTACTTTGCAAAATCTTTAAGAGTAAAATTATAATGAGAAAAACTGTGTCATTGTGGAATGGCATTTTAATTCATAATCAAAGAAAATAGTGTCAACTGCACAATTATGAAATTACTATTTTTTTTCCATGAAAGTGCTATTTTTTTTTGAAAAACAGATCCCCTCCGACTGCGCCATTGTGCAAACCCCCGACCTCCTTAAAGGTAAGAATTTACAAATAGGTGCAATTTAAAGATGAAGCCAATTTGAGGTCCAATGGATCTACCTTCCATTGGGGTTTCTCGAATGGGTCACATGCATAGTTCCCGCGAACAATGTCATATTTTTTATTGTATATTATGGTTAATTATTTCTTAATAAACTGTTACTGGGCTTATACTGGCCAGTTTCTTACAGTGTTTTAAATAAATAAATATGTGATTCACTGTCAGTGGCCAACATCATGCAAGTGTTTTTTTTTATTTGCATTACGTACTTGCATAAGGGTAAGGATAAATTAAACTTAACTTTTAAGATAAACCCATATGATAAGATGCCATATTTGATTTCTAAGGAAAGATTTTGATAGATTAATAATTATCTAGTCTAAGGGTAGAAATTAAGAGTTAAGCATGACCTAACCTAGAGAAAAGTCTAAACTTCACACGAAGTAATCACAAATAGAACCAATTAGAAATGGTGCCAAATTCTTGTAGGATTTGCTTAAACAGGCCTGAGTTACTAAAGTGCAAGGTACTTTTAAATATAACTATTGTGAATCTGATGGTAACGAGTAACCTAATGCTTGGTAATTTTTGGTTTCAATAAGTAAAAATAGTTTGTTTATTTGTATTAGCGTTGTTATGTCTCACATATTGGGTATTGATACGCCAGTGGTGACAGAGTTTAGTAATTATTATTACACAGCTGAATTTTTCATAATATATTGCATAATATCAATCTGTAAGAACTCTACTAGTAATTTTATTTATCAATCTTTAATTAAATTGTTTTGAAGAAGTTCCTACTAACTTGGGTATTTTGTTTGCGGTCTTTTTGTAAAGTAATTGAACCAGGTTTTAATATTGTGGAATGTTTCTGAAAGCTACATCTGCAAGCTATTTCTAATTTGTTTAATGAAATATATATAGAACTTGACGAAATTTCTAGAATGGCGATGACTAAGGGTAGTTATGAATTTACTTTCTCTTATTATTAGTCCTCATCATGTTCTCCGGTTTTGATAATAAGAAAAGCCAAAGCATATTGAGCTCTTGCATAAATATATTTCATTCCTAATATGCGTGAGTTGTACTGACAGTCTCAAGCAACATTTTTTACAAATCAGACTTTATTAGCCTAGAGAAAACAATTATATCATGTTACGTATACTGTACCTTCATACAGTCGACCCCACCCAGTAACCGTGCCTATTAACCCAGTGAGATCGATTCCTGGACGTGCAAAGCAGGGAGGATGTTTCAAGTTGTCGAATGTTACATGCACTTTCATCTTCAGTAACGCGATATCGTTGACAAAATTCTCCTTATCGAATTCCCCATGAACTATTAAGTTGTCAATTTTAATAGGATTATTTACTTCCTTTATCACATCATTCACACCCAAGAAAACGTAGAGCTCATCGGAAGGTGGACTGAAAAGCATAAGTAAATATGAAACATGTTTTGAAATATTCTATTTAGTCTTATTTCCATATAAAATTTTAAAAATGTTTGCTCTATCACAATATTGACGTGAAAATTTCTTAAAATTAAGCAATTAAACCAGAAACAATAATAATAAATCCAATATACCATTTTTTAACTAAACATACAGCAAAAATATAAGTGATGATTCTTTGGGTTATTTTAGTAATCTTTTGTCCTAAGATTTTCGGAATGCCACTTTGTTTCGAAGACCAAAGGTTTTTTGACAAAACCAATGTCATAGAATTTTGTGCTGTCAGCTCGCGTCGAAGCTCCAAGCATTGCTAATGGGCCATAGAGCACTAGATATAGACAATCGACAATTGAACAGTGAAATGTACATTTCTTCAAATGGGACGAAAGCAGCGCTTTCACAAGCTCATCGAACCAGAATAAATTCCAAATGAAATACACTGAGGTAGTCAAGAATCCTAACCAACCCAAGCGGTCTTCCATACACTAGATGTAGAGAGTAGCGACAACCTTTTATACCGCCAATCCTCGTCTTTCATTGGTTCAAGGCAGTCACGAGGCCTACGGCAGCCATTGTTGTGGCAAAAGCAATTACGCTCGCCGTTCGTTTAGCTTATTTTACCATGCAATCAGTGCTGTACTTTAGTAGATTTGTGCCCCCTTACTGTATTCTATACAGCACTGGTGCCCCCCCCCCTCGCTACGGCTCTGAATGTATTAATCTATTTCAGTTCCAAGCTCGTTTTTAATTTTAAGATTTTTTTATGAATGTCGAGCTCTTACGAGATTTTATTAAATATAAAAAGAAAACGACATTGAATCTGCATATTTATTAAGTGCGGAAGAAGAAGTAAAATAAATAAATAAATAAATAAATAAATAAATAAATAAATAATAATAATCTATATATACAGGGTGTTTTTGAATTGAGTACAGATTTTTTGGGAGACGATAGAAGAGGTCCTTAGAAGTATTTTTTGTCATATGAACATGGGGTCCCCGCAGCTCCGTTTACTTACAATACTGCATTGAACAATCAAATGACACCGGGACGCAGTGTGCTTTGGTAGGCCTAGATTATTTTATTTTTAACAATTAACACAAGCAATCCACCGTATGACTTTTTACAGTAATTGTTCGAAATGACCGCCATTTACATATGGACTAATCGTATTTTACAAAGGGGTTGGATACCATGGAATCTCCTTGACGAAGTTTGTCTTAAGACTTTTCAACGAACAAGCATGTGCACCTTGAAATTTCTTTGCAAACAATTACTTTAAAAGTCTGTACTCAATTCAAAAACACCCTGTATAAAAATGAATTGCTGTTCGTTAGTCTCGCTAAAACTCAAAAACGGCTTGACGGTTTGAATAATTTTTTTGACGTAGAACTACGTCTATCAGGGGTGCAGCCGAGGAAAAATTCAGGCGCGATTTTTCGTTCAAAAAGTGATGTACATATCTCAGTCTATATCTTTCTATCACTATATCCTACAACTATGGTCATTATCTCGTTGGAAAGAGGAAGGTTGAGTCTTGAATAATAAGCAAAAATTTCACCAAATGAGCCACTGGGTCAAAAGTTACAGCAAGTTAAAGTTAAGTGAATTTTATGCTCGCCGTCGTATTAACGGAGTGGCGCTGCTGCAGCATATACGTGTATTGGAACTAATTGGAGCTAACCATGGCTTAATATAAAGAAGCCTGTGCATTAGGTATAAATACATGGAAACACGATAATATCATGAAATCCTGTCATCTGCCGGCGAAATCAGTACATCATCATTTATATAAAATCAGCGACGGTGGACGTTGTCACAACAAAGAAAAAAATCTAACAATGAGTTATCTAACAATGGGTTATTTCCCGATTATACAAACGGGTGGGTTCGCTTCTAGTTTTCTATTAAAAATATGTTGTAAAATAATAAAATATATATTATTTTAAGCAGATTAATTATTTTAAGAAATGAACATTGAAGTTTTGTTAATTTCTTAAAACAAAACACTAAATCTGACTAAAAAATATATGTTTTCAAACATGTTGGTCTTAGTTGTTTGTAAAAATATAAATATATGGGTCTTTAAAACAACAGTGATTTTACGACATAGAGTCGACGCGTTTCAGCCGTGGCTTTCTTCAAGACTGATTCAGATACAAGGGTTCGAATTAAAAGCATTCATGAACAATACTCTTCGATCTAAGACAGCAAATGGGCAGCGTAAAGCGAGTTGTGTGGCAATTTATAGAAATTTAAATAGTGTAGCTGACTGTAAACCTGTCGAGCATCACATAAATGTAAGACGGAGAGTGTTTGAATATGGTGTAGGCGATTTATGTTTAGTGGACGTTACCTTAAATGTTTCTTCAAAATTTATATTGGGCTCGATATATGTATATCCAAATACTTCACGTTTAGATTCAAAAAATACTTACATTGATCTGTCATTTACTAGAAATATAACTCCGAAACTTTTGTCATCTGTTTGTTACTTTTCATATCACAGACCCATTCTTCACAAAATTGTAATAAATTGAATATAGTAACTTTTTTTTTTAATTTTGTTCTTTTTTTCGCCAAAAAATACGCGCTAACAGTAACCAATAATAACATACAGTACCAATTGATGGAAAAATTCCGCGACCTGGATTCGAACCAGGAACCCCGACTGTCATGGTCGACGTCTCTATCGATTGGGCTATCACAGACACTTGAACAGCCATGTTGTCACTAAGTGTCTTAAAGACAACCAAGTTTTCAAGAAGGAAAGCCCAATGGGAGGTGGGCACCCGGTTCACAGATCGTGAATTTCTCCTATCCAAACCATCAGAAAGTTTGATGAACACACAATAAGAAATAAAGAAGTTAAACTGGAGCAAACACCAAACATTAGGTAAAGACTACTTGGTTGTCTTTAAGACACTTAGTGATAGCATGGCTGTTCAGGTGTCTGCGATAGCATAATTAGTAGAGGCGTCAACCATGACAGTCAAGGTTCCTGGTTCAAATCCGAGTCGCAGAATTTTCCATTTATTTTTCTAATTAATATCATTTACCTGATGCTTGGAGTTTGCTCCAGATTAATTTCTTTATTTCCTAATAGTTTATCAATTGTTGGAATTGCCGAATACACAGACACAAACGATCATGTACATCTATCGCCACCCAAGAAGAGAATTTTGGAATTGTGGAATTTTTAGATAAACAAATAAATTTTTAAAGGTCAGGTCACACAAAATAGAAGAACTACAGCCATAGCAAGAGCTAAAAAAACGTCAGATCAAACTATTGTTTCATTTTTATTCTATTTCCTCCCAATTTCGTAACTATACACATTATTCCACACATTGTTTCTCCTGCATTATGGGTAAAACTCGCTCAGCTATACACAACATTCCAGCAGGAACCGGGGAGAACTGTTACAGGGCCATCCATTAGGAGCATTTTAAAAGGTTTTTTCCGGTTTTTCTATATGAATTTTTACTGTTTTAATGTGTTAATTTTTACTATATATTCCCATTCAGATATTGCAAACTTTCATTAAAAAAGAGACCGAGCAACGCCGGGTATATCAGCTAGTAACATAACTATTTTGTATAACCCATTTTGTATAACTTATATTTTGTATATTTTGTATAACCCACACTTATACAAAACCTTACAGGAAGCCACAATTCTAAACACCTGTCACATAGTAAGGAAATTCCTACACTTAAACATCAATACTCCCACGAGTACGTAACTTTCCCTCCTTCTTTTGGGTCCGCGTCTGGGATTGGTTTCCGGACTTGATCCGAGTTTGGCTTCCCCAAACAACAACAATAATAATAATAATTATTATTATAAATAAAAAGGATGAAGAAAACTGTATTGTGTTTGATAAAGGTGACAAAAATTTAGAAACGTGTATAAAAATTTTAATTTAACAAACAACATCCACATTAAACAGTCTTTGTATTATCTAACAGGCTCATTAATAAGAGTACCTCAGGTAAATGAAAGATACAGAAATCTGACAACGGTGATTCATCGGCTGGAATTAAATCTTTAAAAAAAATACGGAATTGAATTCATATATTAATATTGAAACAAAAGTCAGGCAACCGAAATGCCCAGGACCGATAGGATTTTAAGGCATTCGAGAATAAAAAGTAAAGTATTTGATTTCTAAAGAAGTATTTGGTTGTTAAGATTAGATGAGGTTGCTAAGGAAATCTCCGTTTGCTAAACAAGGCATACTTCTAAGGGAAATGCATAAATCAAACTGATTAAAACTATCTGAAAAGTTTAATGCAAAAAGTAGCAATTCTCTATAGTTTAATACATATAAGAATCTTTTAATGTGAAAGCATTCCAGTTTAATGAAATAAGCGTTAATTGTTGAAGCGTTCTGTGTAAGGGTGAATTCTTTCTTCAAAAACAATTGCTAACGCTTTTCTACGTAACCATGTACTATTGACGCGAATGATTAATCTTAACGCTTTTCGACTATGATTAATCTTACGTTACATTCATTGATGGCACGTTATTCCAAGTCAATATTATATGCCATATTTTAGCATTGAAAGTTCCAATGAACCACAATGGTTCTACTATATCCAGTTTCCTTTGAACTAATTTCGATTATCATTATTTTACGATATATTCATTCATTACACATCATTCCAAGTTGTTTGATATATTACGTGCCATATTTTAGCATTGAAAGTTCCAATGAACCTTAATGGGTCCACTAAACCAGCTCCCTTTGAACCAATTTCGACTATCATTAATTTTAGGATATATTCATTCACTACACATCATTCCAAGTTGTTTGATATATTACATAACATATGTTAGCATTGAAAGTTCTAATGAACCATAACGGTTCCACTAAATTCAGGTTTCTTTGAACCAATTTCGACTATCATTAACTTCACGTTATTTTCATGCATAACACATCATTCCAAGTTGTTTGATATATAACATGCCAAATCTGAGCTTTGAAAGTTTTCCCTGAACCATACTGGTTCCATGAAACCACATACCATTGAACCTATTTCGACTATGATTAATTTTACGTTAATATTCTATCATCACAAGTTATTTCAAGCTTTGTGATATTATACATGCCATATGTTAGCATTGAAAGTTTCCAGTGGACCATAATGGTACCACTAAACCACATACCCTTGAACCAGTTTTGACTGATATTACCCATCAAGAAGACTATCACGTGTCTTCACTTAATTCACAAGCCTTTTCTCTGCCAAAGGGAATGCCAAAGGGAGAACAGCATTTGGCAATGCACAGGCCATTTATACATGGAATTGTATAGTGAAAAACGTGGTCCCCTATATTATTTTTGACCTTTTGAACTGGAAGCAGTTCACCGATTTTTTCCACCAAAGAACTCAGTCTTCCGATTTCCCTAAGTTGTGGAATGGCGAAAACGGAAGTCGAAAATTCGGAAGCGTTCAAAAGCTAGAGCACAAACAGACAGACAGACAGACGGACAGACGGATGGACGGATGGACGCAAATTGTGAAAACATAAGTACCTATCGGTCCTAAAAATATCATCACAACAATTTTATATCACCCGCTGCAAATAAGACGAAATCGTTTTGTCTACTTGGAAAGATTTCGTGGACTGTTTAACCAGTTTTGCATCGATATGTACGACAAAATCGAGGACAAGCACTAAGTCTACATACGCACCAACCAGAGAAGTTAAAGCGCTGCAAATTATGTGCACTTGCGGGATGCTTTGCAACAGGATGACAACACGGAGAACGTAGGCTAATTAGTGTTCCTTGCATCCAGTTTTAACGGCGGCCTATATGCACGAGTGCACGAAGGACGCTTTCTTTTATGTCCGAAAATACGGAAGGCCTCATCTTTTTATTTATTTCTCAACAAATCCAAAGTGGAACGAAATCACTCAAGAAATTTTGCAACACAAGCGTCGTGTGATCGAGATGATATAATAGCCAGAGTTTTCAACTTGAAATTGAAGTTGTCGATCAACGTGATTACAAATAAAGCGTTTTTGGTTCAGCTTTGTGCTTCATATAAAGCGTTGAGTGGCAAAAGTGTGGTCTGCCTCACGCATATATCCTCCTGTGGCTAGAAGAAAAAATACGTCCCAATTTGTCGATAAGCTGATAAGTGCTGAATTCCCGGACCGTAACACAAATCCAACACTGTTTGACATTGAAAAAAAACACATGGTTTACGGTCCTTGCGGGGCATCAAACAGAAACTCTTCTTGCATGCAGGACGGCCGGTGTTCTAAAGATATTCAAGAGCACTGCTAGAGCAAACGATAACGGAAGAAGATATATATCCCGTCCTATCCTCGACGCTCACCTGAGCAAGATGGGTTTACAGCAACAATAAGATCACGTGGCCAAGAAATTGTTTTGGACAATAGATGGGTCGTACCCTACCCGCCGATATTATCTACAACATTTCAAGCTACAACGCACAAAAGGAAAATGAACACGACGAAGTCACAAGGTTTCAGTCGGCCCGATACATAAGCTCTTCAGAGGCAGTACGGCGCACTTTGAGATTCCCTATTCACGAAAGGCACCCGCCTGTGATTCATCTCGATGTTCGCTTTGAAGGAGGACAACGAATATATTTTAACCCTGAAAATTTTACAGATCGGTTAGAAAACCCCAGACAAACACCTTTGCTGGCATACTTTCGTTTTTGTGAAATGGATGATTTTGCGAGAACAATATTGTATGATGAAATTCCGTCATACAATACTTACGACAAGCAGGGAGGTGTCTTCAATCTCAGAAGGCGTGGCAGAGCTGCAATAAGTGGAGCCCGACATATTTAAAGAGCATGTTACTCGAAGAGTGTACGCGGTTCATCTACACAATGCCGAATGTTTCTACTTTCGCTTGTTTTTACATACCGTTGCGTTTCTACGAACGGTTAACGGGGTCGAATATCCTACTTACCGTGATGCTTGCCGAGAGCAACGCTTGAATGATGACAAGCACTGGGATGATGTTCTGGCTGAATTATGCGTTAGTGACAGTCCACATCGCTTGCGTCATTTTTTGCCGTTTTGCTGATATTTAGTGCCCTTTCTGATGCTGCAGTGTTGTGGCAAAAATTTCAAGATAAGCTGGAAGAATTTTATAGGAATATCGGACAAAATATTGAAGGCAAACTGAATGATAGATTGCGTAAATAGTTCTTTTAATCAACGCTTGGTTGCTATTCAAAATTTGGTCACGTCGATAGGAGGAAATGCTCTCCCCCAGTACGGCTTGCCGGCGCCATTAGTAGAAGGTGATCGCATCAACAGAGAACACTCAGCGGAAGTAAGTTATAATCTAGCACTACTTGCGGAAACCTTGCAAAACGCGTCCGAAATCTAACGGAAGAACCGCGCACAGTATTCGAATGCATTTGTGAAAGTGTTATTAATATGGGAGAAATTCTGTTTTTGGATGCACCTGGTGGAACAGCCAGACATCCCCCACTAAAATCGTGTTGGTACAATGGAGCGATCTTGCAAGCTACTCTGTGCGATGGCGCCACTGCACTCTACGCTTCCGGTTTCATGGATTCATTTACTTGAATGCTAGTTGTAATGCTCCGTGTCGCATGTTATTTTTTTATTGTCGTTGCAGTGCTGTACTTCAATATTCTAGCCACAAAGAAGGATATCAATTTCGTAAGAATCCAGAAATAAAAAAAAAAATGATAAGTTGCAATTAAAAGACAAAAACTTCACTCGAATTAGTTATGGGAGCCATCAGATAGATCTGTGGTATGCAAGTTACAATTCAAGCCCGAGGATTTCTTAGAAAATCCAACTGAATTAGATATGTTAATATAATCGATAAACATGTATTTTTTTTAATATATAAAAATATTTAAATTTTATTTCAAGATTTGTGGTAATTCTTTATATATAAATAACATCTAAGTGCTTATAAAATAAAGTACCTAGAAAAATCATAAAAATCAGCCTAATCAGCCACATTTTCGTCCTATAAAAATAAAAATACTGTATAATGTGTTGTTGGAATATCTCCCAGTGAAGCTGTAACTTATATTTCACAATCTTATGGTGGGAGTACCACTGACAAGCAGGTATTAGAAACAAGAATTATTAGAAGCCAGAAAGCTTGAGACTGGTAATTTCATTATGGCTGATCGCAGAATAATGGTACAAGATTTATTTGCGACAAGATTTATCTGTGACAATACTCCAACCATGCTAAAGGCAAATCACAGTTTGAAGCTGAAACTGTTATTAAAGATCGAAAAGTTGCATCCAAGAGAATTCATGTGGAACGCGTTATAGGCTTCAGCAAAACACACACACTATTAAATAAAGAAGTCCCAAACACAAAATATTGCCTTGGTGATAACTTATTTTTTGTTTGTTTTATTTTATAAAATTTTCGAAGGTCAATTGTTAACTATTTCTATTAACGATGTAAACTTGTTATACCAAATACAGTTTTTTGCTGAAATGAACGATACACTTTTTCATAGAAATAAACAAGTTTTGGAAGTGTACATTTGCTGGCTCTGGCTATGTCAGATAAATATAAAAAAGTACTGTCAGCTAAGTAGCTCAGTGTTTCAACATTCCATCATGTTTCCCCTTATGAATTGCTTTGGTATTTACGTTCAATTCTTTTGTTGATGATAATTATAATAAGTAGTAATATGGTCCACATCTAAGCTTGGAAATTTATCACTACAATCTTCTTTTACTATCTAAAACCTGATGAAGGCCAATCACTTAAAACTTTCTCTGAGATAATTACATCATTAGAAGGAAAATCAAAATTCCTGTCATAGGCTTCCAATATGAAATAAATTTATACAGCTTTAACAGAAATTTAGAATTGATATGCTGAAGAAAGCACCTTAGCTCTCGCAATATATAAATAAATTCTCGTGGATCTATTGATTCTATTCACCTCTTCAATTTAGAAATAATATTATTATTAATTAATATTTAAGTTATTCTATCTCTCAATTAAATCCTTTTTGCGTCTTTCTGGTGAAGCACCACTTCTTTTTAACTCTATTTTTAACGCCACAACAGTTAGTTTACTGTAGTCTGCCATTATGCCTGTAAACCGGAAGCGTAGAGTATAGCGGCGCCACCTAGGGAATGAGTTTTCCGAGATCGCCCCATTGAGAGCACAAGGAGAAATAACTCTTGCTGTGGCTTCTTCGGGAAAAGCAGCCACTTTGTTATGAGGTAAGAGCATGTTTGAAGAGTTCAAATCTGTGGCAACACTTCACGCGGATGCACTTCCCAGTGGATATGCGGGCGCGAAGGAAGGCAACACAAATACACAGGATTTTTCTGATATATTGTTAAGAATTGGCTAGGGCACATATCAGGAAAAACATGGTCAAATCGTTTTGCCTGGTAATTTGTGCCATACAGTACTTTCACTTCAAGACATCATTTCATCCGTTTATGATGATCAAATGTAAGCATCAACTCAGGAAAACTCTTGGCTTTGTGAAAGGGCTATATTGACACCTCGAAACGATCGAGCTGCAAGAATTAACTCGGACATCCTTACTCATGTTGAGGGAGAAAATGTAGAGCCTACCGAAATTGTGTAATGGTAGGAGGCTTAAAGTTACTTCTCTCCAACGTAACATCATAGTAGTGGAAATTTTGATGGCAAGTGGCGCAGGCGAGCGAGTTTTTATACGCCAAATCCCGCTTATTCCTAACAATTTACCATTTCGCTATAAACGTGTACAATTCCCGGTGAGCTTACGTTATGACACTAAACAAAGCACAAGGCCAGACATTGCGTCTTGCGGGCATGGAACTCAGTGTCAGTTGCTTTTCTCATGGCCACCTCTATGTGGCTCTCCCCTGTGTTAGTGAATCAAACAAGCTCTTTGTTCATTCCCAATCATTCTACTTCAAACATTGTTTACAACGAAGCATTATAATAAATCAAATATAAATTCCACATGTACGAAGTCACGGGCACAGCTAGTATTTCATATTTTTCTCCTCGATATAATAAAAAATTGGCGGATAGAAAAGCCATTTGACGAAATTTAACAAAAAATAAATAAAATGAAGTCAGTCTGTAGTCGAGATTATTTGATTGTAAAATGGTGGCGTCTCTTGTTCCTGCCTGAAAGAGATGTTTCAGAAATGAAAGATGACAGAGTTTCCATGAAGAGGATTAAAATACTTTAAACATTAATTTAAAAAAATGATATCTGATAGACACCATTCGACTATTCTACTTTCGAGAAGCCACGCGATTAAAGGATGGTGTATCGTAGCATACATAGCGTTAGAATAACTTATTCTTGTAACGGCGGAAGGATACGATGTTGTGCACTATGTCTGGTAAGGGACATCATTCCATGACGTCACTCTCAACTGAAGCTGAGACAGGGTATAGTGCTCTAATGGGCTAAAGTGTGCAACTCCATCTCGTGAGGTTAAGGCATCATATTCAATTAATTTAAATGTCGAACCTGATGTGTGGAGGTGGAGGAGAAGGAAGTGGAATCATGACACGCCCATGCATGAAGCAAAAGAAGAAAAAAAAGATAAGATTATCGAGAGAGAAGTGAGCGGAAATTTCGAGAATATAGACGGGAGAGTTCCGCTCTTGCTGGGTTGAACAAGGGGCCAAATACTGAGATGGGAGTGGCCGTAAATGCTGTAAAAGACCAAATACATGAAAAAGTTTCTGTTGAAATAGTGAAGCTTAGTGATAGTGTAAATGTTCCGCTTGGAAATATAACGTAGGAGTCTTATTGTAAATGTAGCCATATTGTCTTTCCAGAAGAGAGATCGAGTATGACAGCTTCGTCATCGACTGCACGGGAGAAGACGTTTTCCCGCAGGTATCAAACTTAAAGCACTAATCTAGTGCTTTAATCAAAGTGGTATTGTGGTTCCCCCTAACCATAGCTTCTCTAAGTTTCAGATGAAGCAGGCTTTCTTGTAAATATCAGTGCCATCCCTCATTGTGAGAGCAGAGACGGCTTCATGCAGCTGTGACTACATCATGTGCGTTGGCGAGTTGTCACCCACAGAGCTATCCTGGTTGGCGAATACTCCGTTCCACATAAGCGAGGCCATTGAACCTTGGCCCTAGACATTACAGGCATATAGAGCTGAATGCTTAGGCTCTATCATATCGGCCCAGAGTTACTAGTAATTTGGGTATCTCCCTTAACATATTTCTCTTTCCCTCTCTCTCTCACTCATACACATACAAAAAAAGAAACCCTTTTTGCATATAAAATGTTAATGGTTAAAATCAAAGTTATTAACAGGCTCATATTGCTGTAATTATAGCTATGGCACCATTTCACTAATTGCAAGTTGATTTGCTTGTTTATCACTGCAGCTTTCAGCTGGCAGAAGAAAAACTAAACGCAGTGTGCATCGCTGCCTTCTTGAATTTTTTGGTGCGGTAAAATTACATAATCAACCAGGAATTTTTTGAAATCGAAAGATTATTTATCTTTATGTCGCGAGTTGTTCAGCAAAGTGGTGTTAGCTGTAATTTAAACTTTTGAATTTTTGTGTAGAAGTTATTTGTTAATTCAAAGGAAAGTTGTCCTTGTAATATAAATTTCCGTTATCAATGTAAATAACTTACACTGCACATAAGTCATATTAGCGTTGTTCTTTTATGTTGTAGTATCAAATTTTCATATTAATTTTTATGAAAAATAGGAAAGAAAATTCCGCAGCCCTGGATCGAACCAGGAACCTTTGGCTCGGACCGCCAATGCGCTAACCAATTGCGCCACTGCGGCCATGAAAGCGAACCGCTATTTGCATTATCTTAGGGCTTGGTTAGAGCAGTTACCTAGTTCGCCGGCTGGGACTATCTTTCCTAAGGCGTAAATTCTTAAAGGTAACTGCTCTAACCAAGCCCTAAGGTCATGCAAATAGCGGTTTGCTTTCATGGCCGCAGTGGCGCAATTGGTTAGCGCGTTGGCGGTCCGAGCCAAAGGTTCCTGGTTCGATCCCGGGCTGCGGAATTTTCTTTCCTCTTTTTCATCATTATTTCGAACAGCTGAGGTCGGCGTAACATGAAAACCCTCACAGATCAACTTATGATTTATATTAATTTTTGTTTGTCATTGGACAACAGGTAACCCACATGACAGTGAGTTCCTTTTATTTTATTGTTATTATTTATAATAAAATATTTTCCTAGTTAAACTTATACAGTATCTGTGTCCGGCGATTAATTGACAATTTTCCACTATGCAAGATCTTTTCTCCATGACAAACAATCTTTTATTAACTAAAGTTAACTATAAAGTTAATCTACAATAACTGCTTTAAAATAACTACCACCAGCTAGGATGCATGAATCTAATCTTCTCCTCATCGACTACCGAACTCTCTCAAAAGCACCAAAGTAATTTCTTATTGTATTGCATCCAAATTCTATGCGATTTCTCAAATTTTCTACATTCTCCACTGAAATTTAAGATAAAGACTTGAGATGACGCCATGGAGAAAATTTAAGTGATTAAAGCCCGTGGCTTGAGGAGGCCATAAGTGAGGTCCACGTTGACTAATCCAGCGGTTTGATATGTTGCATTTAAAAATTCACGAACAACTACACTAAAATACCCTAGTGCACCGCATAAACCTCATTACATTTTTCGTTACTAGTAGTAATTCTGCTAAAAAAGACAGATAGAGAATGTTCCAAAAAATTTTGCTACACCTCTTCCTGGTAAAAAAAAAACAAACCGGTCCCATTAGCCAGTCACCCAAACGTTCAATGAAACTGATGTTGAAAACGGTTTTCACGGACTTCATGTGGATTTTGTTCAGCCTGCACAAGGTTATTGTGAAGATTCATTAATGGTAATTCTCAAAATACGTTGGCTTGACATGGGGATATCAAAACTGTGACAACAGTGAATCTTTATATATATAGCGAACTTTCCGTCTGTTTGTTTGTTTGATTGTAACCGGGTAACCCCCGAGGCTTAAATTTTGCACAGAAGACCTCAAAAACCCGGAGAGTGTCTTAGGCTAGGTCCCGTTCACGTCCGACCTCCCGTTGGCCTCCTACGCTCTTCCAATATTCAGATGACAACAATATCGAAAAAATAGGAGATAACTCACCAACAATATGCACGGAGCAACAAAGCAAGGCAAAGTTGGGTCAACAATCGGCAAGTTGTCTTTTTATCAACAATCGGAGGTTTGTGTTTCTATGTTGCGTCAACAAGGGCTGATATTAAATGCTTGCTTTAAGGAGACTTTAAGTTTTAAGGGGATTAATAATAATAAGGTTTCAAGTTAGGCGGATGCCCAAAGCGGTGAAAATTTTGGGGTCCTTAAACTGAATTAGGAGCCTCAATTTTGGAGCCTTCAAAATTTATTTCTATTTGATTTTGATAATTAAAGCTTCATTCCATAAAATAAGTTAACTTAATTTCATTTACTTAATTACACGAAAATTTTGTCTAATTTTTATAACATTCGGGGCCCTATTGTATCTCGGGACCCCACACGGCCATTTAGTTCGCTTACCGTTAAACTCGCCATTGTCTATATCTATAATATCGTTTGTCTGTTTGTGATTGTAAATGAGAAATAGTGGAAAGGCGGCAGAGAAAACAGTCCATTCGCTCTGTGCTGTTTCACCCACGCACTGTTTTCCTTCAAGTAATGAATTTCCAACTTTGATTTCAAGAGAGCAAAATGGGAATGCAAGAATAGATTATCAATTAGTGAATAACCCAGCTCAGATTGTTAGAATTGTAGAGTACACAGACAAGAACGATGGAAAAATGGAATTAGATAAGTCTAATAAATAATATTATCAGAAAATGGAAAATTTTTCAAATATTACTTATTAGAAACAAACGATTATGTACATCCACTAAGAAAAATACTAAGCCCCATAGAAGGAACTGAAGCCGGCTATCGAGTACCAGAAGAATACGAGTCGACCACGCTTCAGTGCAGCTTTTGAAATCGTGCGAATTTTTACCAAATGGCCAACAACCGGGTTAATGTACATGAAAGACATTAGAATGAAACTCTCCTTTCATAGAAGATACCCATTGCTCTAAAAGATATCGTAGCACCCTGGTTAGATCTAAAATATTAGGGCGAGTTCACATCTAAAATATGATTTTGTTGCCAAAAAATTATTTAGGTTAGGGACGTCATTCGCGTTTTATTTTGGAATTGTTGAATATTTAGATGAACAAATGGTTTTTTTACAGTCAATTTTTTATGATTTCTTATTCTATATCGGTTATTAGCAAGGTTAGAATAAGTCCATCTGCAGTAATGAATGACACTATTTTTTTAAATAAGGGCATTTACCATAAACATTTCAAATTATTATATCTTTCTTCCCAGGGCCGACTGTGGTAAAACAAAGCGAAATAGGAGCGCTACAGCCAGGGCCGAAGAAATAGGAGCGAAATAGGAGAACTACAGCCAGGGCCGAAGAAAAGTCAGATCAAAATATTGTTTATTTCATTATATTCCTTCCTCTTTCGAAACCACATGCATTTTTCTACACCTACTTAGAAGTCGGATGGAATCTCAGATTTAAGAAAACCTAGAGAAAACATGTTTTCTTTAATCTGTGGTAGAACTGCTAGAAGGCCATAGTTAGAGAGCGCCATGTATTGGGAGTATTTTAAAAGAATTCCTTTCGGTTTTTCAATATGATTTTTACTGTATTGATTCTAAGCTTTTTTCATGTGTTCATTTTTACTGTATATTCACATTCAGGTGTTGTAAAATTTCATCAAAAAGGAGCCCGAGCAATGACGGGTATATCAGCTAGTGGCAAAATAAGGGAGAAGGAGGGGTATCCATGTATGAACTGAGTGACCAGTTTATTAGGATCGGTTCAGCTGATCATGCTAGAAGCGAAATTGGTATGAAAAAGGAAAACTAGTGTTTACAGCAATAGTATAATGGACTGGCTTGTAGAGTTAAGGTTAAACATCGCGATTTGGCAGATATTGAAGCTGGGACGATTGTAGGAGCTCGGAGCCATGGAGCAAATATCATTGAAATGACCACGTGAAATGTTCAAGAATAGCTGTTGTTGAAGTGTTTGTTTAAAGACTATACTCTCAGACCAAAACTGGATCTCATTGACCATTTTGTGATCGACTAATGAATGCTTGCGCGAAAGGGAGACTGACCAGGATTTTAAAGGACAACATAAGCGCGACAGTAAAGAAAATGACAGCACATCTTAATCAAGGATCCTCTTAAAATGTTAATTAACGCACTGTTTGTCGTATGGGTTAAGGAAACCAATGGCCTGCTCGCACACCTTCAAAGTTTGCAAGTAATAACAGAAAATGTCTTCATTTCGCAGAGGAGCACAAAGACGGCTAATAGATAATTGAAAACAGATTCCGAGAGAATCGAAAAGTAAGGGGAATTAATTTCAAATATTTTATTTTGGAAACTTTATTTATTGTCTCATTTTTAAATATAATCGCTACATTTGTTTTTGTGGCGGTCCGACGTGCAACTCGTTTCCGTATATCCATTTCAAAAAATTCATTTGGCTGATTGCAAAGCCTCCTTCGAACATTAGTTTTCACTTAATGATTAGCCTGTAAACGCTGTCATCTAAGGATCTTCTTAGCACTTCGGATAAATGTTAGCCACTTGGTGCTATGTTCAGGCTGTAAGGAAGGTGTTGCAGGATTTCCCATGAACAACGTTAATCCAAACATGAAAGGATAGAGTGAAAACACATCATCACCAGTAGAAAAAATTCAAGGTTGCAAAAAGTGAATTGATAGGTTCGAGATATTAAAATTATAAATTCCCAGAAATGGCAAATTAAAAACCACAATATTTGCAAAAACCCAGGATGAATAATCAAGGGAAAAAAGAATGTGGATACGTTAACTGTATAGGCATGTAATGGCAACGATATTTTGGACCATCATCCTATATTAATTTCTTTCCAAAGGCAAGACAATCAAACCAGAAGCTTACGACTTCATGGTGCAACCCATCCTAAAGAGCTGACACACATCATATTTATCTGTGTCAATGCCGGACTATCTCTATAAGAGTTCGAGGCAGAACTACACAGTGACAACCCCACCATATTTAAAGAGTGTGCGCAACAGCTCTGTGAGGAGCCCGCCTGGTTCGGGTCTGATAAATCACGTTTTTAAGTACAGTATGATTAAGTGAGAATTTGGCGGAAAATGAACGAAAGCATAAACTCTAAATGCATTACTACAACCCTTCAAGTGGTGGAGGCAGTGTTATGGTTTGGGGTGTTTTCCTGGTATGTTTTTAATTCGTGTTGATTATCATCTGAATTGCACAACATCTAAATATCTTTGCTGACCAATTTCATCCTTTCATATTGATAGTTTAATCCAGTGTAGATGACTACTTTCAATAAAATAATGCCTCAAGCCATAGTGCTCATATTGTACATGATTGGTTTCATGAACATGAAGGAGAGATAACTTTGATTAGGTGTCCCTCCCCCTACAATCACCAGATCGCAATGCCATTGAGGATTGTAGGGGGTCATGGGGGCATCAGCCTTATCAGTCATGGAGGATCTCCAGAGCTCGCGATCTTCCGCCATCAGGTGCATATCCACAATGGTAATACCCAAGTTTCTCGAACCCAGATTCTGTATAGAGTCTAGCCATCTTAGTCTTAGGCCGATGCCTTGGTCTCCTACTCACTGACTTGGAAAATATTAATTGCCTATAAAGAACAAATTGCAGTAACCATATCCTGTAGCTTACCAATGCTAGTGATACCACTCAATAAGGAGAAGCAGCTACTCAAGACCTAAAGACTCCTTTATTGTGCTGCTAGTCACTCTATCTAGTAGGGTAACACATGCTAAACCTCTCAGGAATTTCACTTTGGCTGATTGCACCCGTGATCGTACTTTTCGGTCATTATATAGGTGAGAATGGAGACAAAGATAGATTTGAAACAGAGAGCTTGTATTTGTTTCCTAGCTAACGTTTCATTATCACAGATCGTGACAATTCGTCTGACACTTGCTGCACCGATCCAAGTATCCAATTCTCTATCCTGCTGCCCATCACTCGTTCACTTTTGTACCCTTCTCCATGGGATTTCCCTGACATGGAGAGCACACTAACCAAGCTGTCAGTCTTTGCCACACTGATTTTCATCTCATTCATTTGGCTGCAAACCGATGTTAGGATTTGTTGTATGAAGTCAAAAAATGGAATCAGGCAACTGGATCCAAAACCATCAAACCTGACACAACTGGAAAATGCTATTCATCAAGCACAGTCTCCGATTCCACATCTCGAAGAGTGCATGCCAAGAAGAATCGCGCAATATTAAGGGGGAAAGGTGGCCCAATAATATACTGAGGAGGTGGTCTTAATAAATTGGCTACTAAAATTTATCTCTGTTTATACACAGAGATGACTCTAATTATGGCTCCTTTTGTGTGAAAGTTATCCTTCTCCAAGAGTGGTATTCAAATATACTGCATATGTTCATTTAGGGAAGGGGGTTGAGTAATGTTACAAACTGTTACAAAGGGCAGCAAGGGGGTAAAAA
>JAHWFO010112183.1:0-10807 GCA_023313115.1 Rhysida immarginata | reverse complement strand
TTTTTTTTGGTTTTTTTCTTTATAAGGATAGAAACTAATTTTATTTTTGATTGGATATGTTATATATGTTATAAGGGGGTATCTCCCAAACCATTCGAACTTCTGTTCCTATCTCTAGATGCTGATAAGGAAAGCTTGGTTCTAGAAATGAACGTATGTGTTTTTATTATTATTATTCTATTGTTTTGCTACTTTTTGTAATATTATTAAATAATTGTTGTCCCTTCTTCTTTTTAGCACAATCTCCGGTGCTTTATATTGAAGAACCGATTTATGCCGTAAACTTATGTTGCTTGAAGTTTTACACTCTTCAAATACTCGTAACACATATATATTTTTTAGGAGGCTGGTGGAAGACATATGTATCAACTTGACATAGGGCTATTAATATCAGTTCTGGCTAATAATTAATAATTTTGGGAAAAATAGTTAATCATTGCATTATCTTGAAAATATTTTTGCATCATCACGACATCAGTAATAATATATAACCAGCAATTCTAGGTGATACACCGGAACTTTATCTAAACCCTTCTTGATTTGCCTCACCACTGTGGAGCATCACTAGATACTTTAGATTCAAGTTTGTCTTGCCCTTCACCTAGAAGCTCTTATAGCCTCTTGCTCTACACGAAACTCCCATTGTTCAGATGTTTCAAATGCCCGTATAGCTTTTTCTGTTTAAGTTGCAGAGTTTCTCTGACTAATACTCGTTCTATCCTTTTCCTTTCCAGACACATAAATTTTTGCCACTCGTCAAGATGTTGAGAGGGAGATCAGGGGAGACATGCGTCACTCCTTTGCCTCATCAACAGATGCTGCCTAGATTAATGTTTTGTCACTGCACCATTATTGGATGTTCATTATTAATAATTCCTTGGAAATGAACGTTCAAACATTTTATTATCAGCATCTCTGTTACCAAAATATAGACGTTCCTACAGAATAAATTCAATGAAATTTCCTACATGGTTTTTTAAGAAATGTTTGGATCATATGTGCTACCAAATAAGCTAGGTGATAACCCTGTTGTGGCTCGGACTTTCTTTTTTGGCATTATTTTTGCAATATCTTAAAAATTAACACAACTGTGCTGTCTTTGATGAAACAACTTTTAATGGGTGACCGTTTGTCTGTTTCCTCTCTAATCCCAACAATCAGAGATTATTCGCTACATGGTAAACTTTTATTAAACCCCATTCTACTCTTTATGTTTTGAATCCAATCTTGCGGAACATCACAGGAGACATTAGACCCATCTATCATTGAAAGTTTGCTTCGCTCTGGATGCATGAGCTCTTATACCCTAATGCACTGCTGATTTTTCAAAGCTCAAATCGAAACTCCAGTTTTTCAGATGATTTCAACGCCTGGGGAGCTCTTCTTTTTTTGTCGGCAGACTTCTACGATCATTGCTTGTTTTTTTTTTCAAATATTTTCGCCAGTTTTCTAGGTGTTTGTTAGGGAGCTCAAGGTAGACACATATAACTTTACTTTCATCGCCAGACACTGTCTTATATATTTGGAGATATGAGCATACAATTGCCGGTGAACAAATATTTTTCTCTAACGTATAGTGTGTCTCCATCGTGGATGTGTTAACCCCTCGCAGATGAGCTTGTTTTTGGACTTCTATTTGTGATTTAGAAGTGTTCGGGTGCAAAATTGCTGAAAGTGCTTTGGTGGAATCTCCAAGAGGACTGTCAAGGTATGACGTTTTTAAGTCTTTTAAACTGTGTAGTTCTGAGGAGGTGCGTCCTTCTAAGGACAGCAAAACCCCACACTACACATGCTTCATAGCATCGACAGGCACTTTGTCAAAATCTTCTTCATGTACTGCGAAGTATGCTGAGGATGTTACCCTGTGAACTGGCCTACAAAGATGGGTGTAAAGATCCAAGATTTCTGACATTTGACAATAATATTAATGAAGAACTGGAGGCATTACGTACTGAACTGAACAACAAATATCTAGAGTTGGAATCTAGGGTGGATGCGCTATCTAAGGAACTTGGTAGTAAAATTGATAGTTTTAAAAGGGATGTTCAACGTGCCAGTTTAGAGACTGACAACGGCCTTGATAACCTTGGCAATATTAGCAAAGAGTTTATGGGCTCACCCTTTACTTCTGATTCGCCTATGATAGTGGTAAATCCTGATCCCAGACATAATAATGAAAATGTTTTTTCTTGCCTGAAAGCGGTCAATGAAGGAAAACTCCTCACTAGGAATTTGCGTCAAAAAAAGGCACGAAAATGAATCTGCTGACAGTGATGGAGCTGACTGGCGTATTGAGCAGAAAAAAAGGAACAAAGATGGTGTTAGGATAGACAACATCTAGTCCACTGTCAATATCGACGATAGTGTCTCTGTGGCGAAACGAGGTAACAAACCTAGTGTTGCCAAGTTTTACATCAGCGCCGTAATTAGAAAGGTGAGTAAAAGTCATTAGAATTCACTAGCTTATAACATGACATCACTATAAAAATCACTAGATCAAAAAGTAGTCAATAACTAGAAAGTTTATAAAATTTAATAAAATAACGAAAGACTAAAAAATTCATTTAACATTTTTATTTGCAAATTTGATTATTTATCACAATTAAAAAAATCGACCACGTACATCATCTAAAATATTAAAAAAAACACAAAAATTATTATTTATTGCCACTTTGGAAAACTGTCTATTAAAAATTAATCACAGAAAAGTCACTTTTGAAAAGAATCAGTCACTAAAAGTCACTAAAAATTCATTTTTGGAAAAAAGAGTCACTAAATCTACTGACAAAGTCACTGACTTGGCAACACTGAACAAAGATAAGCTTAGTTATTCACAAGGCAATGTCCCTCGTGGAAGGGAAGCTTTTCACATTCCTCCGATTATTATTCGTCATCATAAAAAACAATCAAGGAAATTCTAGACGAGATTAAAGATCACGTGACTCTGGATAAAATTACTGCCCACAGCGGGTCGTTTAGACACAATTAATGTCAAATCTCATGGAAACGCACAAAACTCAAGGGTTTGGAATTCAAAAAGACTGATGTTCTTATAATCCAACACCACCAACTAAAGTCTGAAAAGCTAATGAAATATGTTGTTCGTAACGTTGACAAATCTTATGATCTCGAAGATCTCTGTGACGACCTCAAATGTGCCATTTACTTCCCGGACAAAGCAATTAGGCTTAAAAAAGCAACCGGGGCTGGCAAGAAGCCAATGGTTCTAGTCCTCTTCCAAAAGACTGAACATAATAAATCCTTCTTAAATCTGAAATGTATCGATCCATTTGCAGTAGCAGTTGAATTATTTAGGGGTAACAAAAGGCGATGGTAACAAAATGTTACAATTGTTTACGTTTTAGGCAGGTGTCTCGGAGTTGCACCGAGTCACCAAATTTCAACAAGTGCACAGGCGATCATCAATCCAGAGATTGTACTAATATAAAAGATAAAAACCCGCCTAAAAATTCGCTCTGAAGGCCAGCACACAACAGCTATAGAAAATGCCCCAAATACCTTCAAATCAATAGGAATAGAAATACTAAAGTAGCTGAAAGTAGTCAATCTTTCGCATTTGTGGTCTCTGCTTCGATTGGTAAGGAAGCTGTGACCACAAAGAACTGGCCAAAATTCAAAGGTTTCTGGGTAACTTAATGATTATGCTTAAAGAAAGTGGCAACGATTTCCCACAGATTACTCCAGTTGAGAGCAGGAAGTAATCGTGGTTAGACATCTGTATAAAGTATTAAGCAAGGAAAACTACAATGCACTATCTGGAATTCGAGCAGGATCCCTCGCAAGTTTTACGATTTCCTCACAAGTTGGAATATAGACGTTGCCTTTTTGTGCGAGACTCCCCTCAAGCAAAGCAGAGCTTTTAACCTACTAGATTTTTAAATTTACAGAAAAGATAGGACCCCTAAAAAGCTACTGATACAGGCTCTGGAGGGGCAGCTATTGCTATCAGAAATGACATTCATCCTACTAAGATTTAGTAAAAATGGAAGCAGTATCCATTATCCTTAAAGATGTTGACGTCGCTGAGATCACGTTTTTTCCATATACAGGGTGGTCATAAATTAAGCTCATTTTGACAGTAAATATTTTGTTAACCAAGAAATGTACACACTTCTTGTGAACATCATTGAAAAGTACAAATCAAACAGTTTTTTTCCGTAATATTCCGGCACTTCCACGTGTGCTCCTGCAGTGACTTGCAGAATATCCATTCGATATTCGATTTCACGCCATGTATTCCGCAGCATTTCAGGTGTCACTGTTGCAATGACGGCCACAATCCTTTCCTTCAATTCATCAAGATCACGCACTTTGCTAGAGTACACGCGGTCCTTTACATATCCCCACAAGAAAAAAATCGAGTAGTGTGATGTCAGGAGATCGCGGAGGCCATGAAATCGGCCCCCCGCGGCCAATCCAACGACCAGGAATTTGTTCATCCAGGTATCGCCGCACAATCGTTCCCCAGTCTGGCCGTGCACCATCCTGTTGAAAAATAACATCTGGTTGTCGTTGTTCAAGCTGCGGTATAGCATAACATTGCAGCATGTTAAGGTACGTGATGCTATTCACTGACTGCTCTGTGAAGAAGAATGGTCCAATCACTTCATTGACAGTCAATGCGCACCATACATTGACCTTTGGACTGTCTCTAACATGTTCAAGGACTTCGTGAGGGTTCTCTGATCCCCAAATGCGACAGTTGTGTCTGTTCACACGCCCGGAAACATGAAATGTTGACTCATCTGAGAAAGTCACTTTATCCAAGAATGTGTTGTCCACATCAATTTTGTGCAGAATGAGCTCCGCGAATGCAAACCGTTGCGGTTTATCGTCGGGCTTTAGTTCCTGAACAATCTGAACTTGGTAGGCATACAATTTCAAACACTTATGCATCACTTTCATCACCGTAGATCGTGGGACTCGCAATTCCAAGCTGGCGCGCCGAGTTGACTTCGTAGGCCTACCAGCACCTTTCTTGTGGGCTACGCTTCCAGTGTCCTTAAACTGCTGATACCACCGCTTTATGGAATCCTTTCCAGGAGCAGGTTGTCTATATTCCAAGCGGAATTGCCGTTGAACTGCTATCACGGATTTCTGCTCATGAAACCAAAGAACGCACATTGCTGCCTGGTGGTGATAGTGACACCTGACAAACTGTTTGAGTTGTACTTTTCAATGATGTTCACAAGAAGTGTGTACATTTCTTGGTTAATAAAATATTCACTGTCAAAATGTGCTTAATAATTTATGACCACCTTGTATAATCCTCCAGGGCACAAGCTCGACCCTCGCGATCACGATGATGTTTTGTCCGTACCCATTCCAGTTTTACGGTACGTGATTTAAATGCAAAGCACCCACGCAGGAATTCTAGATGCACAAATCAGAGCGGCTCAGTACTCTATATATAGATGCATGTTAGATCAGATTGACTAAGGATTAAGGAAATGCTAAATGAGATAAAAAAATCACGTAATGTTAGCAAGATTACTGCACATACCGGACGCTCAGACACTATCAAGATATAATGCCACGACGAGGACACACACAAAACCCTCGTGTCAGGAATCAAAGCGAATGGCATGCTTAAAATCCAGCATCATCAGCTCAAGTCTGAGAAGCTATTAAAATACGTTGTCCGTAATGTGGACATGACCTATGACATGTGGACATGACCTATCTTAGAAACGCTAACTACTTTCCCGATAAGTCAGTTAGACTCAAAAAAGAAATGGTGCAGTTGAGATGCCAATGGTCCTTGTCCTCTTACAAAACACTGAGCATAATAAATCTTTCTTAGATTTAAAGCGCGTGGGTCCACTTGCTGTAACGGTTGAATTGTTTAGGGGCAACAAGAAGCCCTTACAATGTTACAATTGTCTACGTTTTGGGCACGTGTCCCAGGGCTGCACAGAGTCACCGCGTTGCAACAAGTGCGCGGGCGACCACCCGTCACGGGACTGCACAAATATAAAAGGTAAAGACCCTCCTAAGTGTATTTGATGTGAAGGCCAGCACACATCGAGTTATAGTAAATGTCCCAAATACCCACAAGTTAAAAGGAATAAAACTTCCAAAGTAACTGAGGGAAGATCTTTTGCATCTGTTGCTTCTGCTTCTATTGGTAAGGGAGTCGCTGACCACGATGAATTGATTAAAATTCAAAGGTATCTGGGTAACCTAATGAATATGTTAAAGGATAGTAGCAAAGCGTTGCCGCAGACCACTCAAACTGAGACAAGAAAATAATCATGGATAGACAGCCCTACAAAGTTATAAATCAAGGTAAGCTACGTTGCACTATATGGAATGCGAGGGGCATCCCTCGCAAGTGTCATGAGTTCTACGATTTTCTCACAAGCTGGAACATCAATTTTGCCTTCCTGTGCGAAACCCATCTCAAACAGAGCAAAACTTTCAATCTACCAAGGTACTATGTTTACCAGAAAGATAGGCCCCCAAAAAAAGTTTCAGATCCCACTTCTGGTGGGGTAGCTATTGTTGTCAAAAAAGGTATTAATCACACTAAGATTGTCACACCTAACCTTGTCAATATGGAAGCAGTTTCCATTGTCATCAAAGATGCTGATGTTGGAGAGGTGAAGTTTACTTCCCTATACAACCCACCCAGGCACAAGCTAGACCCTCACGACTTAGATGAACTGCTGTGTGGGCCCACTCCAGTCGTTATAGCGGGTGATTTGAATGCGAAACCCCCACACTGGAGCTCCAGATGCACTAATCAATGTGGTTTGGTACTTTATAGGTACATGGTAGATCAGATGGACACTTCGGTTTTTGGCCCTCTTGAAGATACATGCTACTGTGACGTGCTCGACATTGCTGTTCTCAAGGAGTTTTTCAAACCCTACAATATTTTTACAGTAAATGCCTTATCATCTGATCACCTACCAGTTGCACTAAATTTTGAGGGGATTAATATCGACCTGAGAATAAATCTTCGTTATAAGCAAGACTGGAAATTTTTTAGGGAACTTATGAACGACAGTAACATTCCTTATCAGGATCCCGTCACCAGCAGTGACATTGACGAAAATATCAAAAAGGTCACTCATTCCATCAAGATGGCTACAAATGCTGGTGCTACTCCGCTGGATTGCAAGCGGCCAGACCACCTGGAACTTCCTCCCTCCATCAGGCAACTCATCCACGAAAAATATCATTTCAGAAAACTTTGGCAGCGTACCAGATTTCTCCACTTCAAGATGAAGTACAACAGGATATCCCGCAAGGTAAGTGATGAGATTAAGGATTTAAGAAAGCAAAGATGGAACGACAAAGTTAAAAGTCTGTCCGTCCAGGATAACTCTCTCTGGAGTATGGTCAGGGCCCTTAAAAGCAAAAGGACTATTGTTCTTCCTCCTTTGCTTACAGAGGGTGGCGATTTCGTTAGCGATGACCAGGACAAAGCACAAATTATCGCTGATTTACTGAAGAGCCAATTCTCTACGCCCAAAGAGGATGATCCGCTCAATATTGACTTTACTTGTGAAGTCAAAGACGTGTGTGATAGGTATGACCACACACAGCACGCTCTTGGCTCTCCTGATGTCATTAGCAATTCTGAGATATGGGACATCATAAAGCGCCTCAAAAGCAAAAAGGCAGCTGGCATCGACACCATTACCAACAGTGCTCTCAAGAATTTGCCTCCCAGTGTTATCTGCATCATCACCAAGTTCATGAATGACTGCTGGCTTAGCGGCCATTTCCCTAGTGCCTGGAAGGACTCAGTCATCATCACCATTCCTAAACTTAGACTGGATCCTGCTCTTCCCACAAGTTATAGGCCCATTAGCTTGGTGCCCATGCTTTCCAAGGTCTTTGAGCGCACTATACTCAAGAGGTTCAACAACTACTGCGAGGCAAACAACCTCATTCGTAGTGAGCAATTTGGCTTCCGTCCAGGCCACTCTTGTCAGCTTCAGTTATGGAGGCTTGTTGCTGATTTAAACGGTCCACTCAACCTCCCTATGCTTGGTGGCCTCATTTTCCTCGATGTCCAAAAGGCCTTTGATCAAATCTGGCATGATGGGCCCATTTACAAAATGATTACCTATGGGTTCCCTGACAATCTAATTGCTCTAGTACGCTCCTTCCTGTCAAAGAGGACTTTTCGTGTTAAGGTTAAGGACTGCTTGTCTGAACCTTGCGATGTTAATGCTGGTGTACCTGAAGGCTCTGTCTTGGGGCCAGAATTATTCAACTTCTTTATCCATGACTTTTCCAATTTTACAAAATGTAATCTTTACTTATTTGCTGACGACGGGTACAGCATGACCTGGGCACGAAACCTAGCTCATGTCATCACTCGACTACAAAAAGCTTTACATCAGTGCGAGAGCTGGTTCACAACGTGGCGATTAAAGCTAATGTCAAAAAGTGCAAGGTCATGGTTATCACTCGCAAATGCAAAAACCCTCCAAAGCCTCTCTTCTTATTTGGCAAGAAACTTGAGTGTGTAAAAAGCTACAAATATCTTGGTGTCATGATCGACTCCAAACTAAATTGGAACGACCAAGTCCAATACGCGCTCAACAAAGCTAAGAAAGCGAGGTTCACTTTGATTGCACTTCTGGGGCGAAACAGCGCTCTTGGTGTGGATAACAAACTCTTGATATACAAGGTTGTGATTCGTACTATCTTACTTCATAGAATGCCTGCTTGGACTTCTATTTGCAAATCTAGGTAGAAGGATCTCCAGACTATCCAAAATGTTGCTCTTCGGTCCATTAACCAACTTGACAGAAGAGTTGCCAACAACCACTCTATCTATGAGGATCTGGGGATTACCCACATAGGCACCTTTGTCCAGACTCTTATGAAGAACATGCTACCCAAAATGGAGAATCATGAAAACACCCTGGTTTGTGGTATCCTGGACCACCTACTCGCTGTCAAGGGTCCCCTCAGGTTTTAAAGACCCCGCCATGTCCTTTGATGACATTAACAAGGTCGTCGTCCCCAACTACTAGATCTTCTAGATCCTGCTGATTTTTGGGGACTCTATTCGTCAATCCACAATCTGACTCGTCCCTTCTCGGGACTCATTCTCTGGAGGACTAAAGAGGTTCATCAGGCTTCTCTCCCAGTTCAGTGTACTTCCTCTGGTTTACTTTTTGGGCGAGCGTGCAAAGTGAGCTTGGCTCTTGGACCCTGCGCGTCTTTCTTTTTCACTACACTGTTCGATTGTCGATTGTCAGATTGACACTTCCATTGTCGGTCTTCTTGAAGATAACAACTACTGTGATCACTCACCAGTTACTGATGTGCTGACATAGCTGTCCTCAAGGGGTTTTGCAAACCATACAATATCTACATGGTGAATGCCTTATCTTCTGATCATCTCCCTGTAGCTTTAAGTTTCGAGGAGATAGATATTGATCTGAGGTCAATCTTCATTACCAGCAGGAATGGAAATTTATTAGGGAACTTTTAAAAGTAGTAGCATTCCATATCAGGGTCCAGACGGCAGCAATGACATCGACGAAAATGTCAAAAATATCACTCGCACCATTCTCATGGCTTCTGATGCTAGTGCTTTTCCAGTTGATTGCAAGCAGCCAGACCATCTAGAACTTTCTTCTTCGCATCAGGCAGACTTTTCAAGAAAAAATTGCAAACAGTAGACTGTGGCAACGTACCAGGCTCCAGCATTCCCTGACAAAATACAACAGGCTATCGCGGAAAGTCAGCAAGCAGATCCAGGACTTATAGAATCAAAGTTGGTATGACAAGATCAAGAGTCTGTCCGTCCAAGATAAATCTCTTTGGAATACTGTCAGGGCCCTTAAAAGCAACAGGGCCATTGGAATTACCTTCTGTATTTACAGAAAGGGGCAATTTTTATAGCAGTGATCCGGACCAGGTTCAACTTATTACTGACTCATTGAACAATCAATTCAATACGCCCAAGGAGGAATGTCTGGTTAATATTACTCATGAATTCCAATACATGTGTGACAAGTTTGGCTTCTCTCAACGCGATCTTACTCATCCTAATATCATTGGCGTCTCTGATATTTTGAACTCCATTTTTGAAAAACAAAAAAGCAGCTGGCATTGACACCATCACCAACAGTGCTCTGAAGAATTTGCCTCTTAATGTTGTTTGCATTATCACCAGTATCATGAATGAATTCTGGCTAAACGATCACTTCCTTAGCACCTGGAAGGACTCACTTATCCTCACTATTCCCAAGCCGGGATCTGATCCTGCTCTTCCCATCAGCTACAGGCCCATCAGTGCTCTCCAAAGTCTTTGAGTGAACTATTCTCAAAAGGTTCAACGACTTCTACGAGGCAAACACCCTTATTCGTGAGGAGCAATTCGACTTCTGCGCAGCCCACTCCTGTCAGCTAAAGGTATGGAGGCTTGTCGCTGATTTGAACGGTCCTCTCAATCTTTCTATGTTTGGTGGTATCTTCTTATTTGACATTTGAAAGGCCTTTGATCAAGTATGGCATGATGGACTCATTTTATTAAATGATTACTTGTGGCTTCCCTGATGACCTGATTGCCTTGGTTCGCTCCTTACTGACAAAGACGACCTTCCGTCTTAAGGTTGGTGACTCATTGTCTTTCCCTTGTGATGATAATGCTGGAATTTCCAAGGCTCTGTCTTGGGGCCTGCCTTGTTCAATTTCTTTATTCATGACTTTTCTAAGTTTGCAATCTTTACTTGTACGCTGAAGACGGGTTCATCATGATTTAGGTACTGTAACGGTCAGTTTTGACGTTACAATTTTGTCTTTCTCCTCG
>JAHWFO010112180.1:0-13813 GCA_023313115.1 Rhysida immarginata | reverse complement strand
CCACCCCCTCCTCATTAATATGCGCGTATAGTAAGGGGTTATCTACTATCGTGTAAAAAAGTCTCCCCATGTTATTGACAACGCCGAGGTATCAAACATCATTAAGCAAGTTAAGAGAAACAAGGCTCCTGGACTAGACGCCATCACTAACAGTGCTCTTAAGAATTTGCCTCCAAAGGTAATCTGCGCTATCACAAAGATTTTAAACGACTGCTGGAACCACGGCTACTTCCCAGATTCCTGGAAAAACTCAGTCATCCTCTCTATACCAAAGCCTGGCCTCAATCCCGCTCTTCCTGTCAGCTACAGGCCCATTAGCTTATTGCCTACACTTTCTAAGGTCTCCGAACGCACAAGTCTGAAGATGTTCAATGATTTTTGTGAATCAAATAATCTAATTCGCAAGGAGCAATTTGGCTTTCGTTCGAATCACTCCTGCCAGCTCCAGGTATGGAGACTGGTTGAAGACTTGAACAGTTTTCTCAATTACTCGATGTACGGTGGAATTGTTTTTCTCGATGTCCATAAAGCCTTCGACCAGGTTTGGCACGACGGCCTCATCTTTAAAATGATAAATTGTGGTTTCCCTGATGAATTGATTGCCTTGGTTCGCTCCTTTTTGTCGCATAGATCCTACCGTGTCAGGCTTGGAAACACCTTGTCTAATCCCTGTGATATCAACGCGGGTGTTCCCCAGGGTTCAGTCCTGGGACCGGCGCTGTTCAATGTCTTCATTCACGACTTACCGGAATTCGCAAAATGCAAACTGTACCTATTCGCTGATGATGCGGCCATCACAACAAGTGCAAGGAATCCCGCACACGTCATTAGTCGCTTACAAAAGGCTTTGCTACAGTGCGAAAAATGGTTCGACAAATGGAGGTTAAAGCTCAACGTTGACAAATGTAAAGCTATGTACATTACACGTAAACGCAAGAATCCTCTAGGGACCCTGGCCTTATATGACAAAAAGCTGGAATGGGTGAAGAACTACAAGTACCTTGGTGTAAAAATGACCACACGAGTACTACATGTCATGGCTTGAAGTACCATCAGTGGTATGCGTACCACAGTTTCAGAAGCAGTGGTCTAGGTTTTACGCTGAAAGACTATGCAGGTTGTCGGCTATTAGTTTTAATATTTGGATCTGGCCTTCTGGAATTAAATCTTCAATCACTATTGGTTTATTATTTTATAATTGTTGCCCAATGGCTACGTTTACAATTCCAAGTTCTGTTTTTGATTTTTGAGCATTGGATTATTTTAGTTATAAGATAATATACAGTTGGCAGTTGCAGAACTGTTGGATTAATCATAGCAACAATTATCATGCTGTATTTGGTCTTGCCCATCTTACACACATAATAGATGTTCAATGTTATCTGATACCCATGTACTGCAGTCACATGAGCTCTTTACTCTACTTAGAAAGGTGTACATAGACAAGAGGATATGGTCTCAGTATAGTATACAGGGTGTAACAAAAAGGTCAGCCAACTTTCAGATAACATTCCTCACATGTAGAGAAAGAAAATATGTATATACGGACATGGGTCAGGAAATGCTTTATTTCTATGTTAGAACTCATTTTCTACAAACTCTTCATTAATTACATTACTCATGGGAAACACACAGGAACAAAAAGTACCACTGGACTTTTATTTGTGGGGCATTTGAAAGTTCTTGTGTATAGCACCCTGGCACAAGAGACAGTCCTCGTGGCCGTATTGTGGAAGGCTGCGCAACAAAACACAATTCCTCATGGATACATAGCACAGAGGCGGATTTAGGGAGGGGGGGGGGATAGTGAGGCTAAGTGCCCTTCCCCCATTGGTCTTAAACATACACCAGTAAAGATTTTTAATATTGCAAAATTTTTACAAATTTACATACAAATTCGGTATAGGAAAGACCCCAGGACCATCACTTCCCTGGGGAGGGGAGGGGGTTATTCGAAATAACATTATTAGCCAAACCATCTGATTCCCCCTCCCCCCCCCCCTTGTTTAAGTTCTAGATCCACCACTGCATCAGCACATCTGTGATTCAATGCGACAGCATCACCAGCATGTCTATGCTAAAGGAGAGCATTTTGAACATTTCATTTAAGAGTTTCATATGGTGTGCTGGTACATTCTGATCCTTTGTGTTTCCATGAGTAATGTAATTAATGAAGAGTTGTAGAAAATGAGTTCTAACATGGAAATAAAGCATTTTTGGACCTATGTCTATATAATACGTTTTCTTCCTCTATATGTGAGGAATGTTTCCTGAAACTTTGGTCATACCATTTTGTTAGACCCTATAATGCTATCCAATTTCCAAGTCTGCTGGCTCATATTCAATTACATACTATCAGTGGCATAGTAGCTATTTATTTATGTCTTTATCTGTTTTGGGAATTTTCATGAAATGATATTAGATAATTGAAGTAATAATTGGAAAATGGATCTTTGGAGGATTTTTTTACGCTATACCGCCGATATTAATAATTAAATAGAGAAAAATAGTAAAAAAAAAATTCCACAGCCTGGACTCAAACCAGGGACCTTCGGGTTACTGTCTCGATGGTGATAGAACAAATTTGATAGTGACAGCTTCCATGCCCACAGCGAATTAGTGGTTAAAGCATCGGGACGGTAACCCGAAGGTCCCTGGTTCGAGTCCAGGCCGTAGGATTTTCTTTACCATTTTTCTCTATTTAATGATTGGGATGGAATATTATTAGACATAAAATAATAGAAATGAATTTTTCAAAATATAAAATTTGCAATAATGAACTAGGTTTTCTTAAAACTACATTATGGTCTTCCAGTTACTTATTCTATTACCTCAGTTGTATGCTATTCCTGATAAATTTCTTCAAGAAAATATTGAAGGCTGCAGTAAATGTAGGGTAATATTATATGAAATAACTGTTTCTCTTTCAAACTCTGTTTTTTCCTTATCTCGTTATTTGGTGCCTTCAGCTGCAGATTTGTCTGGCAGATTCATTTATAATAATGAATCTCTAGATAGCAGATTGCAAAGAAATAGTTGTTTGTTAAAGAAAGTACAGACATGAATATATTTATTTTTATATCCTTATTATTGAAATTTATCGACCAAACTCTGTCCAATGAAAATTAAACCTCTGATTTCAATTGTTAGACATAACTTTAAATGTCTAACAATTAAAATTGGAAATTTAATTGGATCATCCAGTCCAACTTTCCATTGGCCAATGGGTAATTATATGAGCATATCGGACGGCACAATATTTGAGAATCTAATTTGAGTCATTTTACTAGAATGAGCTCGTGTGTTGTAGTGCCGTGCGATGCATAAAAATTTAGCATCGATGCCCAACATCGATGTTTAAAAATACATTGTTGTTCTTTGATATATGCATCGATTTATAATCGATTATTTTAGATTTTCAATACATGTAAAATGAACTTTTAAAACCGGTTAAATAGTGTAGAATAATGAAACACCACCACAAGAATATTTACTATAATTTTTTTTATTTTTATTTTTTCAGGATAATAATATTCAAGAAAAAATTATTTTTTTTGAAGACAACGTTATTTAAAACAATTTGATATCCTTGACAAAGCCGGGAATAAATGGCGAAACTAGTTGGAACTCCTGATGTCCCTCTGTTATACTGTAAGGCCACCACCTGTTTAGTTAATAGGAACAGTATTATGATCCATCCTTCCACCGATAAAACAATTCTTTCAACTCTTCTATTGTTAAAAAATGCATTACCAACAATTTCTCTAAATGCTTTGACTTAAGGGAGGATCGTTTTTTAGTAATTACTAATTATTTCTCCAGCTTTTGAAAACAAACGCTCAGCTGAAAAGATGTTGCTTGGTATACATAAGCTTTCTACTGCCAAAGAACACAAATGAAAGTTGAATCTCTCCAATCAATCGACAATCGATTGACAATCCCAATCCTCTGGTTGCAGATATTCTGGAGCATCCACTCACGTTTAGAAGTTTCCTCAGGCATCGCAGGCCTCGACACGTCCTGGACATCAATTTCGACGACATCCAAAAGGCCATCTTTCTCGACTACTGGATCTCATAGCTCCTCGTCACTCAACAATCAACTTATTCGTCCTTATAGGAAAGGACCCAATCTTATCCACTGGATGACTTAACTAGGTTTCATCTGGCTTCTTGCCTAGTTCAGTATACTTCTCCTGGATGAGTATGGCAGTGAAAGCGTTGCTTTCGGACCGCTCGTTTCGTTTTCCCTGCGCTGTTCGATTGTCGAATCTCTCCAAACTCTTCCACACTTTAAGTGGGTCAATTTTATGTGACTCAATTGGCGTCTCTAAATAAACTTTGAGATTGGAATGTAAACCAGAATTCATTGAATTAGCATTCCGTGACTTATTCTCATCAAGGCATTGGCTAAAATACCTAAAATCGGTATGACTTTGCTATTAGCTTGTTTTAGCTTTTCACTTTTACATCAAGGAACCAATCACCGATCAAGGTCATTTTGCAGTAACCTGATACCCTTTAACCTTTCAACTAGTAGTCAAGTGTAGTCAACTAGCATTTTTGCCACAAGTTAGCCTTGATATTTTTGCTACAAACAACTGGTAATGATGCATCGTAAAAAAAAAATCGATTTTAATCGAATGCTTCGATACATCGCACGGCACTAGTGTGTTGGGATTGCCAGACTTGCTTCTCTTTGTGGGAGTCAGTTGTTAAAATTTGACGGGCTTGTTTTTTTTTATTTTATTTTATTATACAGTGGATATCATTTATAATGACCTCCAACTGGTCATTATATCCGGTTGTCTTTATAACCAATAATGCTTTTTATCTGGTCCTTATGCTTCATACCATTGTCAATAGGTAATTATTTGATTTGTAACCATCTGATTCGAAGGTATCCTTAATTTTCTCGTGATATTTCCAAATCGTTGATACAATACACTGAGATATAGTTAATTCTCTGCAACCATCATGGTTGTTAGCACGAGATTCCAGATGCCAAGTATTTTTAGCTTTTTCTTCCAGAATTAGGATATTTCTTTAAGGAGCCAATCTTATTAATACAACTGTGGCAGCCACAGGAGCTCTACTTGCTGAGTCAGTTTTCCAACACAAAAGATTTATCCCCCCAAAAAATAAAGCTAAAAGTCCGCTACATTTAGAGGGATATCTGCTAAGTTGGCAACATTGAAACTGGCTGACTGATGAAAATGAACTGCGGCCCTCAAAAACACACGCTTGGCGATCTTTCCCACAGACGTCCGCACTTCTACCGTCACCGGAAATCTGTCGTTATTGCCGATAGAGGATCCCCATTTAGTTTGAAAAGTCTGTCGTTATACAAGGTTCTGTTGTCAAGGTTCTGTCGCTATACAAGGTGTGTCACTATAACCAATATTTTTAAGCTGATGCTCGTATTTCGTTTGTGTTACAATGGACCCTCCTATTAAATTTTCGTCTTAAACTGACCAACGAGCGGTGATAATGTTTTTGACAGCTGAGGACATTCCACCAGTTGACATTCGTGCTCGGATGTTGAATGTTTATGGAGAAGCATGTGTCTCGAAAGCAACCGTGGTGCGTTGGGCTAAAATGTTCCATAATGGTCGTGTGGATAAACCACGTCCGGGCCAAGCAAACGTGGTCATCACCGATCAATTGAAGACTGACATGGATAAGTCAATTCGTGAGGACAGGCGGATCAGCATACAGTCACTTGCGAAGGATCACAACGTCAGTATTGGTTCCGCATATGCTGTAGTGAAAAGCCTGGGATATGGCAAGGTCTGCTGTCAGTGGGTACCCCGAATGCTCACGGAGGAGCACAAAGGGCTGCGTTTCGGCTGCTGTTTGGATCATCTGGAACGTTACAGTCATGTGGGGGAAGCGTTTTGAAGAAGATTATCGTGGTAGATGAGACCTGGTGCCGTTATTGGGAACCCTCCGGGAAGGTATCCACAAAAAATTCGGCCGAGAAGGTTATGCTTGCGTGTTTCCTTGATTCCGACGGTCTTTTGCTTTTGGAGTTTATGGAACCCAAAACCCGTATTAATGCTATCGCATACACCAAGACACTGCAGAATTAGCGTCAAGCTGTGAAAAGCAAGCGTCCTGGTAAGCTCAGTGATGGGGTGATCCACATGTTGCGAGACTGGTGCAGGAAGCAATAACCAAAATGCGGTGGCAAATTCTGCCACATCCTCCTTATAGCCCGGACCTCTCACCATGTGATTTTCATGTGTTTGGTCCTTTAAAGAAGGCACTGAAAGGTCGACGATTCGCCACTGATGAGGAGGTTAAGGACGCTGTTCGGGCATGGTTCAGAGAGCAGCAGAAAACGGACTTTTTTGCGGATGGTATTAGCCGATTGGTGCCCCAGTGGGAGTCCTGTATTGCGGAAGGTGGAGATTTTTTTTTTTAGGACTGCGCGTCTATAATAGTGACTATAAGAAGTTCTTCTTTCATATAAGAAGTTCTTCTTTCATTTAATCCGTCTCAGTGCCCTTTGAATCACTTTCATTATTGGTAAAATGTCTGGTTACTGAGAAGTATTATAAACAAGGGAGAAGAGTAAAATTCAAAAAAATTCGTCTAACGAAATAATATTGAGCACAATAGTCAGCACGCACATATTAAGAGCCTTTAAAGTAATCTCCAAGGCAATCAATCATCCATTCGCTGGAAACGATGAGGAAGGCGATGAATACCATCATCTGCTTTAGTATCCAATCTGATAATCTCGCGTCGCACTGCATTGGCAATGCCTTTTCGTGTAGGGAAGCATCTCTCATGCAATGGAGCTTTCAATTTCGGTATTAAATCGAAATTGCTTGGTGACAGACGGGCGATTAGGGGAGATGTTCCAGTACTTCCCATTTCTGGTGCCGTAAATGGATCTTGACAATATCTATTCGTCCACGGAAAGCTGCTACCCACCTAGCAAAGTTTTGTATGGGAAATCGTGATGTCCAACAGCTTTACGGGTTGTTGTGACATTCCCTCACATTCTAACTGTGAAGTACTGCCATTTTTACGTATATACGTTCTAGCCGACTCGTCTTCATACTTGACACGGTTGAAAAAAACAACTGAACTTTCGCACTTCCCTTGCTCTTCTGTCCTTGAAAATCTACACCATTTAGTGGCATCAATAAGTACCATAAGTCTCGTGGTCTGGGATCCTGCCAAAAAAATAATTGCATGACTTTATAAGTGGCCCTCGTAAAATGTCATTTAATTTAAATAATAAATGATATTTTAATTGAAGATAAGCCTACCAAGCATCAGGGGCCTCAAGATTATATTGTGCTTGAGACCCTCCAAGTTCTTGATGGGCCATTGCCTGCCTGGATGAAGTGAGCTGATTGTTAAAAATTATCAACATACCACTCTTGGTAGCTTGGCTGGAGGAATTGATCCTTGCTATTGTAATTGCAGAATTTCCAGTTCTCGGTTCAAGGGTTTGAATCCTGCCAGAGGCATGGATGCTTGCATTTTTCCAGTGATGTTTAATGAAAAGTTATTTGGACGGGTACAAATAACATGGATGCCCAAAAAACATTTCATATCTCACAATGTTTTTTAAATTTAAAAAAAAATTATTTCTGAAAATTCTCCAGAAACTCTCCAGAGGAGCAGTGCTCAAATGCATATTTTCTGTTGGCCAAAGAACTCTAATCGTTTGCATACATTGAAATGTGCGTCCCGTTTATGGTGAGATCTGAAAACCTAAACCAGGAATCCAGAGCCAATGCCTGCCCGCACTCAATGGACTGGGACCCCAATGGATTTTTTTTTTTTTTTTTAAATTCAAACCAAAAGCTTTTGATGAGCATTTGACTGACCAGAATAATTAAGAAAAGACAACGAAAGAGCAAGTTTGACAGGATTTCCAGTTCTCGGTTCAAGGGTTTGAATTCTGCCAGAGGCATGGATGCTTGCTTTATTCCAGTGATATTTAATGAAAATAGTTATTTGGAAAGGTACAAATAAACTGGATGCCCAAAAAAACATTGCCTATCTCACAATGTTTCTAAATTTTTTAAAAATTTTATTTCTGAAAATTCTCCAAAAGAAATTTAACCTTTTCTTCATGAATTAATTAAATTGATTTGGCCTTTTTAATTAATTCATTTTTTGATAATGCTATTTTACATTCATTTTCTTTAATCAAAATAAATCTCATTTTTAATTCTAATAGGATTTATCAGCAAAATATTGTTTTGTTGCTACTAGATGGCGGTACAAACTAAGATTCGTTTACAGTTGTCCATTGAATGTGTTATCAGCTGCAGAGAACCTTTTCGACCTTTAATCATTGGTTTTGTTTTGCTTTTCGTCTGGTATTTATGTAATAATATAAGTAAATTTTGATATCTCATACTTTTAAATATTAGTATCTCATTAGGCTCTCCATTTTCCATTGAAATAAATCTGCATGAATTTCATGAATTAAAACTTAATGGAAGAATATTCATTCATTTTTCCTTGATTTCACGCCAGCAACCACCTGTATATGGAATCGCATTATCATTAGTAATGTTAAAGATTAATGAAGATTAATTTGGGGAGATTCATTTAATTAAACATACATTTATTATATTGTTTACAATGAAGTAAATTATAATAGGTGCTAATATAGATTCATGTAACAAAAATACTTTTTTTTTTAATCATATATTTTTAAATTATAATTTTTTTAGAAGAAACTTCGCTTTACTTTTTTAAAACTGTTCATTTTGAAATTATCATTTGTGGTTTGAGGAGGATCAGCCAAGACGATCAAGACGAGGATCAAAAAGTGGTTTTGCTTTAAAGAAATCGTAAACTCTGCTCCCAGAATGAAACGACTTTCGTTCATAGTTAGGGCAATCTCTTTTCAATCGATTGAAAGATCCACTTGAAAGCCCTCCTTCATCCTCCATAAAGAATTTCTTGTGTTTTAGGGACCGCCTAGAACAACATTGTCTCATATTACAAGATCTCTCGGGGCCGTTCTTACTGAATCACGAGTCCCGATTGCGGTTAAGGAGGGGAAATTACATAAGTTTGTGTATTATGCAATTAAGTGGAGCTAATTTTGAAAGCTTAAACCTTAACAATGCCACTGAAATTCTGCTCTTACCATCTGTTTGTTTGCCTTTTCACTTGGAAATTTGTTTGCCCAGACTTCAAATAGATTTACCAAAATAATTTATTAAAAATTTAATGAGGCTTCTCTTGCGGCATTAATTTTTTCCTCTTTACATGACTGATAGATAAACTGTAATAAACTCTTTTAAACTATAATTTTTATCTTAAAAAATAGTAATACCAGGATATATTTAATATCTTACTATACAGTACATAAAAAAAATTCCAAAAAGAGATACGTGAGAATGAAAAACGATTCCCAATCACTATGTTGGGTTGAAAAATAGACAAATTTCGGCAGTAATAAGTGGCGAATTCTTATTTTAAGTTGGAGTGGCTTCACGTGGTGGTGTTTTTTTTTCTTACAGTATTCTCTTCCTTATTCTCCTGATCTGACTCTCTGCGACTTTTTTTCCGTGAAATGTACCAGATCCCTCTAAAGAAATTATAAATACAGATAAAAATTTCAGTGAAGACAGTCAGCTAATAATTAATGAAGTTGCCCTTTTCGCTTATTAACTTGAATATTCTGTTGGGCATTGATTTCACAAGTTGCTGTAACATTTTTTTTCTTTAGTTTGTCCCAGCTACGCAAAATTTCAACTTTCAGTTCGTTCACATGAGAGAACTCCCGATTGTTGGCATAAACAGCTTTTAGTTTGTCTCCATTCGGTTAAGATCAGGACTTCTACTTGGTCATATGAGAACTTCAATCTTTTCTTTGCAAATCCAGTCTTTTGTTGACATTGAAGAGTGACGTGGTGCGTTATCATGTTGATGAATTCAGTTGTTTCCACCAATAAGAGGTCCAAAAGGAATTAAATGTTCATACAACATTTCCTGATACTTCACTGAAGTCATTCGTTCATTTATAATTGCCAAGCCAGTTTTACAATTGGAGACAAATGCCCCTCAAACCATAACACTACAATCACCTACTGAAAAATTCCTTGGGTTTCTTTCTTAAGTCGTGCCAATAATACTTATTTCCATCCAGTCCATCTAGATTAAACTTTTTTTTCATCAGAAAAGACAACTGCTTTCCAATCCATTACATATTTTCTTTCCACACTGCCATCTTGTGATCATCAGTTAGTTTGGGTTTTTTCAACAACTTTATGATATATGCTGCATTTTTGTTATTCTTTAATATTGTCGCAACTGTATATGTATATGATACAGGAACTGACAAATTTAAAGAAATTGAATGGACATCCCACTTATAGTTGCAAGACTAAAATTTTTCTTGTGCCTCTTTCACTCAACTTTTGTTTTCTTCCACTTCTCTTCGTTTTTCCATAACTGTCACCTTTTTTTAATGATATTTTGACTGCTCCAACTGCCCTCTTCACCAATTTAGCAATCTCTCGATATGATTTTCCTTGGCCATGGCAAAAATGTATTTTACGCACCTCTTGTTCATCAGTTCATTACTAAGTGACATTTTGAAAAAAATTTAATGTTATGTAACACAACATAATAATAATAATACTTTACAACAAAATCATTTTTGTATTTATAATTTCTTTACACATCTTAATTTCCCTATTTCGGACAAGTTAGGTTATGTTGAGTCAGAAACAAAGTAGATAGTGAGCTGATGAGAATAAAGTGCGAAGACAGATGAAGTAGAAAGCCATTAACTGTCTAAAAAAAGCTGTTCCAAAGTAAATTTGACAAAATAATAGATTCAAAAGTGTCCAAATTTGTTACTACTGTTGGAGACTGTTTGGTGTAGACAAAGAGTTACTCGACATGTAGAGAGCTTCGAGCATAAAAACAGTTTTGCTCGAAGATACCGGGTTATTCAAAAACGATGGAGATAAAGTAAAGCTGGTTTATTTTTTATTGAACTGACGTACACAAACCATATTGATACGAAACGATAGAAGAACTGCGTAAATTTCATACGGACATGACAAGTGTTGGCTATGAGCATCCTGGATGACATGGAAGATGTCTAAACTGTAGTCCATTTCCTTCCAGATGTCCTCCTAACATATCCTCGGTTATCAGCTCCACTGAGATGCGTTCCTTCAAATTGTCCAGTTGTTGTGTTAATCCGGGTACATCTTTGACGTATTCCCACTAAAAGAAATCGCAGGATGTTAAATCAGGTGATCACGGAGGTAAGAACAGAACGATCATTTGAAACTAAACAACCATAAAAGTGTGTTGTTCCAAGCATTGAAAAAAAGGAGAGAGAAAAACACTTATTGAGAGCAAATTAAAACTCCCACATAAATTATAGAAGCTGTTATTTATTGTAACAATTGGCGGTTGTATGTCACCATCCAAGTAGCTTAGCAAAAGGTATAGTGAAAGGCTGTCATAGGCTGTATATAGTTATAAGATCAACAAAAGTGGAAAGCTACAGGCTAAATATCACGATTTGCTGGCAGTGGTAGTGCACACCATATGAACGATTGCTGCTGATGTGTCTTAATCAATTTGGTCTGTCAAGGACGGTGTACAACAGAAGCGCAACTATTGAAAGATTACCAGCAAACAGCACCGTGACGATTTATCAGGAACTCAATGTTCTAGGTTATAAAGTCAAGCTACTGCATAAGGCAAAAGAACAATATCTACTGGAATATGTTGTCCCAAGTTCAGCGGTGTTGTGTGATGGTAGGAGCTTGTTCCTCTTGGGTTGGTCTTGCTCCATTAGTTGTGGTTGACGGAATCTTGATGAACACCTTACTCTATTTGGATATACTGAACTATGTGGCAGTAGTTTAGTGAGAGGCCGTTTGTCTATCAGCAAATGAATCATTTTGCCACATAGCTCGAGCTGTTACAGAACATACAAATACCGTAATTTCACGTCAATATCCTGCGATCCAGAAGAGTGATGCAGGTTTTATTTATTTATTTATTTACATTGACGATGGATTCTGAACTTTCTTGGCTGCTCTAGCCACTATGATAAAATATACTAAGCAAACTTGGCACCAGATCATTTCGCCAGAGTTTATATACTGCTTGCAGTGCTATTACCAATCAAGACTAACCAATCAGGACAGAGTGCAACTTCGTCAGATCAAAGCAGTTTTGGTTTGGTTTTGTTTTGTTTGGTGTTAACATACTTTTCAATTGCCATGGTCATTTCAGGTCTATAGGGGCCGCAAATTTTGCCTCGCAAGGGTTCTTTAACGTGCAGCCGGCAAACGGGACCAACGGCTTTACTTCCCTTCCGAAGGAAGTGCGTAATCTCAGGATTTCCCCCCTGAAAAAATCCTCGTCGTCCTCGGCCGGGGTCGAACCCGCGTCCTCGGGTATCAGAGGCGATCACGCAACCACTGAGCCACCGAGGCCGATAAAGCAGTTTTGAACTTGCCATCTTTTTGAGAGGTCACTTTCGTATTAGTTTTTGGCGACGGGTAATTCAAATGAAAAATGAATTAATGTTCTGCATAATGAACTATACATTGTATAATTAGTTTAAAAAAATGATAATTCCATTTTGATTAAAATACTGTATACTGTATAATTAAAGTACTGTGATATATAGGGTGAATCTGAAACCCTGTCACAAACTTTTAGAGGAAGTAGTATGGATGATTCTAAGCAAAAAAGTTCATATGAACATTGGTTCGAATTTGAACGATAACCGACATATGAACAGAAATAACAACCCACCACTAAGACCAACAAGTTAATAACTCAGGTTCTATAACAAATAGCATAATGAAGTTTGAGGGGATGATAGGGTACATAAAGCTGTAAAAACCTAAAAAATTTGATCGAATTCCAACGAGTAGTTTCCGAGTTACGTAGTCAACATCATAACACCTGGTGGTTAGTACTCACATGTGAGCACGTGTTACGATGTTGACTGCGTAACTCGGAAACTACTGTAATAAAGCATCCAGAAGCATGTTAACACTCAGGCGTTGGGCGAACATATCGGCACCTTGCTATGAGACAGTGGTTGAAAATATGCCACGATTTCTGCGGGCCATGATTACAGCAATGTGTAGCACCGCTAAATATTAACCATTGTGTCATTGTAAAAGGTGTCCGTTTTAAATGATCATTCAGTGTATTTGCATACGTTTAGTTGTTAATGGGGAAGAATTTAGACATCAGAAGCCACCAGATGGCAGATTGTACTATCCACCCTAAGGCAGCAATTTTTTAATGTTAACCTATGGGAGAAACTACAATTTTTTGTTCTGAATTAATAAAAATGGTGATGTTAAAAATATTAAATGTCTCACTATCTTAATTGATATCTATCACTTTTTCACAAGTTCTTATTTTTAATTAAAATGAATTTTTAAAATAAATTTGTAATAAAAATTTTAACAGAAGTGAAAATTTAACAATTGCAACAGTTATTGCTTTCTCAAATTAAAAAATGCCAGGCTAAACATTTTTATGGAATTAATAAATTATGTAGCTCAGCAAAATGATGTTTAAAAAAAGCGGTATTTTTTATGCGAATTTTCATAAGAAAATCCATCTGGCACTTGAACAATTTTTTTTTAACAATTTTCATTTATTATTGAATTTTAATAAATGTTTGAAAACCGAATTGTTTCCCCTCGTACTTAAAAAAAATTCAATTAAAACCGCCGTTTTCCCCGTAGGTTAACATTAAAAATGGCTGCTTTAGGATGGGTAGTACAGTTCGCCATCTGGTGTTTTGCTTGAGAAATGTTATACATTCT
>JAHWFO010112178.1:57519-80680 GCA_023313115.1 Rhysida immarginata | reverse complement strand
CCTTACGGTTTTTGAGATAAATTTTGAATGTGTCCTAATTTGCATATCTGGGATGATGAAAAGTGCACCGTGGGATTAGGCCACCCACAACTTCCTATTCATTGGATTCATCAAAATTGACATATCTGCTTCGGTTCAAAAAATAAAAGGGGGGTTCAGACTTTTGTATTCACCCTGTATAAATTTGCAAGACAAATTGAAAAAGGGAGGGAAAATTCCGCGACCTGGGTTCGAACCAGGGACCATGCCTATCGCTGGCACTGCTCTTACCAACTGAGCAGTGCCCAGTTCGCGGAATTTTTCCTTCGGAATTTTTACCCAGGTCGCGGAATTTTTCCTTCCCTTTTCAATTTGTCTTTCGATATCTTGGAGATGTTTCTTCAGTTATTATCTTATATAAATTTGCAAATAATGTCGTGTTCATTTTGTATGCCTTTGTGATGATGAGTGAGTATAGAAAAAAGAAATTTTATAATAAAGTATAGAGAAAAATAAACTTAAACTGACTGGAAAAACTAACTTATCTTCCATGATTTAATCTTATGGGACGCCAGGAATGGCCAAATCATTAAGAGTGCCAAATTTTAAGCATTGGATGTAGAAGTGATTGCGACATCACCATCGCCTTACACTTCAGTAAGTTCTAGAACTACTAGACTAAAACATGGCGTTAAAAATGGCAGTGTTCTAAACGACATTATACTCTGTACGCTTGAGTAACAAGCTGGTGAGTAATCGAGTTTACGAGCGTAGATTCATAACGGTATGCAAGCATCTGAAAAGCATCTACCACGAATCCCTAGAAAGGAGCACAATAGAGGTCAGTGAGTTTACCAAAAATCTCTAGTGGAGGAAACGAATAGTGAAAAATGCCCCGTAATATTCATTGGAAATCCCTAAGACAAGTTCTCTAGGCCAATCGACGTCCAGAATCTAGATCGGACAGCAAAGAATCCTGTAAGCAGATGCCATAGAGCACAGTCAGTCTTAGGAAATCGAACAAAAAAGAACCACGACACTTACTCCGGAAGTAGTCTTACATTAATGAAAAAAACAACGCCCGCTTGCAAAACGACCCTCACAGTTGACTCATCCTGCCTATTCAGCAGACCTTGTCTTCCACCGATTTCCTTCTCTTTTTTCCATAGCTCTAATGCATTCCTCAGAAATAATCAGTTCCGAGAAACGGCTTTTACATAGTTCATCGCCTCCCCAAAGAAAGTTTTTTTTCCTTTCTCTTAGGAACAACACTTTCACCTTGGAAACAAATCGGCAATGGCCCATTATATGAAACAATGAAATCGAAGATTGCATAAGGACGCCTATATAATTTTTATTTCTCTTTGTAAATTTTTTAAAAAAATCTACAACCCTGCCCTCTTATTTGTTAAATATTAAAATAAAACCGAAAAAAGAACAACGTAATAATAACAACAACGGATATCATCATGAGGAATCTGACTGATAAGCTCCCTGTTATGACTTTGAAGAGAGAACAAAGATTACTGCCCCGTTGTTATGCTCATTCTTCTCATTATGCTCATTCAGATTACGATAATGGCTTCGGGTAGGTGAGCAAAGGGAAAGGCAAAATAAACAAAAACAAGAGTAAAACAAACAAGCGCCAATAAAAAAAACAACAATAGCCGAAACCGGTCGGATCCAGTAGGTTTCTCCATTTCGCCCCGCCCACTTTATCGTGCAATAATCTTCGGTATTTGGGTAAAGAACGGGGTCTGCAACACGAAGTAATAATTAGCAGAGACAACAGGGGCACGGGGAGGTTATCTCTCAATGACACTCATAAATATAAACCTTGACAATGAATGCTTACTTAAAACAAGTAGTAAAGAAGCAAACAACAAATATTAAAGTGGAATGGAAAGCAGTTCTTAATCTTCAAGGGTGAGATTAAGTTGTGTACAATGTTCACAACGATCAACGTACCATTTCAAATCAAAAACGAAAAAAAAAGGTTGAAACTACAGCCCTTCGAGTAATTTATATATAGAATACTTGGTTAAAACATCAAACATCTATCTATATATATAAAGAAGGATGTTTGTGGGTGGGTCTGTACGTTTTTTATACAAATATACAGTTTTATTCCGATCTTGATGAAATTTCGCATACATGACCTTCAAAGCATGAGGAAGGTCACTGTCTACCTCAGATTTCGGAAAAATAATAAATATCGATAAAAAAAATCGATATTCATGGTTATGGCAAGGCATATTAATGAGAAATATCTCATGACCAACAATGCAAGGCAAAGTTTGTACAACAATAGGTATCAACAATGGTATCAGCACGCAATTCACAAACACACTGCATGAACCAACAATATATATCTCATGACCAACAATGCAAGGCAAAGTTTGTGCAACAATAGGCCTATTATGTTCGCATCAACAAAGGTATCAACGCGCAATTCACCAATAACAATGAGCACAGAATGATGATGTAATGTTAAAGCAATCTTTCCAAGAATTATAACAATGAACATAAAATGATGATGTAATATGGATAAGTTTCAATTTGTAACAATGCATAGAATTCCTGTTATTCAGGCTTTTCTTAGAAAAGAGAGTTCTTAGTACTTAACAATTTCTTGAAAATCTTTAAAAATGATGAGTAACTGGAGATAATGGAGAGTTAGCAGACTATTGAGAAAGAGTGGAAAGACGACAGAAGAAGCACTCCTTTAGCTCCGTCATGTATTGAGCAAATGGGAAGCAAGTAAATAGACTGCACAAAGTGATGAATGGCCAAGTTTTGCTTCAACACATCGAGAGAAGAGTGGAAATTGCAACAACACTAAGTCTACATCTGAGATAAGATTACGTGAGTAAGAAATTATTGGAGAGGTCCAGCCATTGTGAGCCTTTAAAAAGATTTTTTTCGAATTTTCATTAAGAATTTTTACTGTATCAATTCTAAGCATTCTCATGTGTTTATTTTTAAGATATTGCAAAATTTAATTTAATTTTTTGAGATTGTTCTGTTTACATCCAAGTGGAATTATCCCGGGAAACGCCGGGTACCTTTGCTAGTCAAAAATATAAACTTAACATTTACGAAACCCAAAGCTTCGGTTACAACTTAATCAACGAGATCAAGATGTTACACGAAAGTTCCACTTCTCCCAGTTTCAACAATCGATAGCTACAGTAAAGGACCCTTATCTCAATTATGAGATTTTACTTTAAAAAACAAAAACAACACCAACAACCACTTGAAGTTTCATTCCAAAGTTGTTCGTTCTGAAATAACTGGCTGCGCACAAAACGTAATCGCAATGTTAACGATTGGTGGCCCTGATCTGTTTACCTTGTGAAATTGATGATAACTTGGAGCTTTCATTGTCGTTTTGTAACTTTCTCGAAAACAATATCTAATTTTATCTTATCAAGAAATGTTAACAAATTCATATTGACATTAACATGAATTAGCCTGTTAGATAACATGGAATGACTAGTTTAATTTACTATTTCACTGTAAACTTGGTCTGGACTGGGCGTGTTTAATTAAATTTCCAATTTCAATTCTTACACCTTGCTAATTTTACTTTACAACAATGTCTACTTACTCACTTACTTACTTACTTACTTTTCAAACCCGCTTATCCGTTAGGGTCGCGGGGGCAGCAGCCCTATGGAGGATCTGGCGCATGTCCTCCCTGGTAATACCCAAGCGACTCGAACCCAGATTCTTCATGTAGTCTAGCCACCTTGTATCCACCGACCCTGGGTCTCTTATCCACCGGCTTGGAAAATAACAACTGCCTAGGAAGACCAGTTTGCATTGGCATCCGTTTCACGTGGCCATACCAACGCAACTGAGATCTCTCAAAGCGGAGAAGTAGCAGCTCAACACCTAAACACTCCCTTTACAACAATGTCTAACAATTGAAATCGGACAAACAATAACAACCGCCAATCCAGATTATACTAACGCTTCCAAATATTAAATTTCAAAAATCCATACTGGTAACACCCTCAAAAAGATTACTTAATTTTGCTCCTACATAGAAGGGCCCAAAAAAGGTCTACACACTTTAATGGACATTATCGATGCATATTCCATGTAGTGAAAGAAGACGACCCAGATCGAAATGGGATATTACTTCGATGAAAATTTGTCGGTACAATGGATAGGAGCAGGACCTCACAGTAATCTGAAATGACTGGACATTTGTGATATATACTCAGTGTTGCCAATTTAGCGTTTTCATATCCGAAGTTTCAATTCTTGTGCAATGTTTAGTTTTTATTATAATAATGTTCAACAATACACTTACCATGGGAAAATAACAACGGACGATTTGCATGATCAATTTGTTTAGTAGAAATCTGATATTGACAGTGACCAGCATTCAATGGCTACAGTCAACACCTCTTCGAGAGAAGGCCTGCGGACAAAAGGTGTACACATTGTTACATCATCATCAAGTGGCCAAATTTAGGGCTTATTATTGGTAGAAATACAATTAACAATAGCCGTTTGATGATGATATAACCTTTTGTCCGCAGGCCTTCTCTCCAGGTGTTGCTACAGTCCTCATAACACGAATGTTCACGCAAATTGTCCGAGGGCGCCACTGAAAAAAAAAATGATATCAAATTTCCCATCCTGAAATCATTCGTCCATGCACAAGAATTGAGGTGACTTTATCGCTTCCAGGCCTTGTTATCTCGTTGGCCTCGCTGTTACATCATCGTTAAACGGTCAAACGTAGGGCTTATTATTGATCGAAATCACAGTCTATAAAAAAAGCCTTAGTTTGCGCGAAATGTGAAGGCCGTTTCAATTGTTGGCCACTGTTACAACAAAAAATTAAACAATACACAACAATTGTAATGTCCATCACATTTTGCGCAAACTAAGGCTGGATGGACTACAATGGTCCGAAACAGCGATGCCAGGCCTGGGTTATCTCCACCCAGATCTAGGGTTTTTCCTATCCCAGCGACATCTGATGAGAAAATAAAAACCCAGATGACGATACCTGAGCATAGTATTAGAGATATCACGTGACGGGAGAAAAAAACCCAGAATCTGGGTGGAAAAACTTATTTCCGCCGCAACGCTGGTCCGAAAGCTCCGAACTTTTCAGAAATGGACGCTCACTTCGTTTAACATTATGTAAAAATCACGGTCTTGATCGTGGTGCACGGCCGTAAATCACATAAAATTTCCTACAAATTGCTACTCTGCGCCGCCACCGAGCTTTTTTGTCATTAATCACTTTTTAATAATGGAGCGTCCGGACCATTATTTTCTATAAAAAAAAAAATAGATGGTGGTTGAAATAAAATTAACAATGGCATTTTAGTGTGAAGCACGATCTATAGATATTCATGGTCATCGAGCTTCGGCCATTTTCCATTGTTTCGAGAAGCTAAAGAAAACAGATCGCGCCAGGTGCCGCATAGATCGCATCAGGGCCGACCGTGACCTGCGATAGAGGTTTTTCATTGAAACTGATAATGAAAGTAAAGTTTCTGTCTGTCGATAGGGTGGCGCTGCAGGCGTTTTGGGGCCGTTATTGGGAGCTAGAAACTTTAGCTTCATTTTAACAATGGAGCTCGGTGACCATGAATATCTGTGAAGTAATAATAAATGACATTTCAGTGTGCAGGCTTTTCTTATCTAGGTTGTGTTGCTATGATGTTGCTAGGGTAGATGATTTTTTTCAGTCCGGATCTGTAAATTCATGAATGGAATGGAATGCAGAATAGAATTCCGCTTAAAGTTAAAACAATACAAAGGTGCTAAGCTATAACTTATAGGAACAGAGCTCAATGGTGATTAATAGAGAAGATTTTATATAGTTACCTTTTCTTTTCTTCCGGATTCTCTTGGCAACACCTGTAGAGCTGCATTAATAGGTTTCTAGTTATAAAAAAAATTAGTTATATTAATTAATACTTTCTCTTAATTAAAAACCAAACATCATTCTTCATTGTAAATCAAAAAAATATTCATAATGGTAACTCTCTTTATGGGAAACTAATAAGTAAAAATCGATATTAATATTAAAAAAAAAGTCCACAACGAAATAATTAAATAAAGTTGTCACTCATCCATAATGTTCTGTAAGAACGTTCAATTATCTTAATTGCTATCCAGTTCAAAAGGGATAAGGATCACAGGCGAGTCCAATTATTTAAACGCCTAACCCAACTTCATTGTTACATCCAATTAGCCTAGATCTCTTTAAAAAGATTCGAGCCCAGGGCTCAGTATCTCTAACCTCTCGCATTTATAGCGTTCATCTCAATCATAAGTGTTCATAAAGTAACCGAAATGTAAAAACAATGTTTATTAAGTAGCGGAAGAATGGAGCTACTTATTGTTTTCACAATGTCCGTCTGTCTGTCTGTCTGTCCGTCCGTCCGTCCGTCCCCTTCACAATTTCCATTGTATTTTTTGAGGCAGAAGGTTGAAATTTGGTATGTAGCTTACTATGGGCATGTGCACCTTCATTATTTAGTTTGGTTTTGATTGGCCCTGGGCGGGAGTTTCGGCGGCGGAAATTAGAGAGGACCAAAAGGTCTACGCGTATTTATGCATACAAAGGAATGAAATTTGGTATGCAGATTCCTCTAAGCAAGATCAACATTACTGTAAAGTTTGGGCCAAATTGTCCCAAAAGGGTCGGAGTTGTGGGGGTGGCAATCACTTGGTCTTTACAACAATGGCAACATATGGGGTGTGATATATCATTCGAACGAGAAAGGAAAGAGGATAGGGTTCTTTTATATTTTCTACATACAAGATTCGAATGATGAAGGAATAAATACATATATGATCTCAGGGCTTCCGCTACTTTCGTAAACCTTCCTCGGGAGGCTTAATTTCTTGTTTTACCTTACCTATGGTGGAAGGCCTTGCTCATTTGTTCTACAGGAATCCTTTTTTATTTATTTAATTATTTTTAATTTCAACACGACTTCTTTTGTTTCAGCTTATAGAATAAAAATCGATACATTTATAGGATTCTATTGCAGATTTAAGAGATAGTTGGGTGGGTCTTCCTTGAATGACCTAAGGAGAAGTCGAAACCGCGGGAAAAAACGCCGTGCGCTGAATGACTTCGCCATCTAGGAGACAAAGAAGAAATTAAATTGCGATACACCTGTTCCGTACTTATTTAATGGATACTTAATTTAACATCTTTAATTTAATTAAATCCAAATTTTTATATTGGAAGAACACAAAAACAATCTGAATGTAATGTAAGCTTAAATTTGGAAGTAAGAAGCTTCGTGAAAAGAGTTTCCTTTAAGCTTATATATCTAATGTTAAAACTTTGTTTTATGAATAGTATACAAAGTATATATGTAACCCGGATTTATATCCATACAAGCCCAGAAAGGGCTTCGGATTTTGGAGTTCGAATTTAGCCTTTGAAAATTATTGTAAAGTATGTTAAATTTGCTGATATAAATGACTCTTGTATATTTTATAAAAATTAAATTAAAATTGGATTAAATTGTAATATTTAATTTAATTTTATATTTTAAGTGCCATATAATTAAATAAAACTATGAATGATGTTTTAATGTTTATTTTAATCACATGAATTGTGATATATTGGTTGTATTTTTTTGTATTTTTTTTTGTATTTTAAATAAATAAATAAAAAATAAAAAAAAAAATTTTAATATTATTATTATTATTACTTAAAGTTATTATTTTATGATTGGTTTAATATTTATTTAGGAGTGGATAAATTATGACATTTATTTATTCTCATTATACGTGAAAATTAATATTTAATAAATAATAATAACTCAAGCTGGGTCCATCATACCTCAGATGTTATTATTTTAGAATTTAATTTAGTAATTCAATAACAGTAAATAATTTTAGTAATTTAAGGAATTATTAAAATAAAATAAATTATTAAGTTTAAGCAACGACTTCAGAACTAAGAAATGGTATACGCCATTAAGAACAAATTATAAAATTATTCTCAAAAATATTATGTTTGGAATATTCTCTATATATTACCAAATTATTCTTATAAGGGGACCGCACGGATATGTAATCACGGATTTGGTTGAAATTTTAGGTCAATCCTTTTACCTTCTGTGTAAAAGGATTTGATCAATGGCCTTTCGTTTCGGAGAAAAAAAAATTTTTACGTTTATTATAACAATTATACCAGATAAGCCAAATGGGAAAAAAAGTTATCCACCATAACAGTGGTGGCGCAGTGGTTAACATCAGGTTCTGTGGATATACTGGTCAGGGTTCGATTCCTGTAGTATTGAAATTTTTTTCATTTTTTTTTCTTTCTTTTTTTTTTGTGTTTTTCGCCATTATTATTTCCTTGGCCTTTGCATAATATTATTCTCATACATAAGCAAAGTCACAAGTCAAAAAAGTGAAATGCATGATACAATATTTTCACGGATGCTCATTGCGATCCGTGATGTGGCGGTGGCGATTGCGCATAGACCGTCATATGCGAATAGACCTTTATACTTTCATTTTGCAGTTTTTTTTTGGCCTGTGACTTTGCCTATGTACGTCAAAGTTAATATGCAAAGTGCAAACAAATAATAATGGCGAAAAACACAAAAAAATACAATCTTGTAAACATTCCAAGGAGGAACTTTAGCAGTGAAGGAGAAATACATTTATTCAGGGTGAATACAAAAGTCTAACCCCCCTTTTATTTTTTGAACCGAAGCAGATATGTCAATTTTGATGAATCCAATGAATAGGAAGTTGTGAGTGGCCTATCCCATGGTGCACTTTTCATCATCCCAAATATGCAAATTAGGACACATTCGAAATTTATCTCAAAAACCGTAAGGGATAGAGAAAAAAACCCAATTGCAAACTTGTTCAACATACAAAAACAAACAAAACAAAAAAAAAAAATCATCCAAATCGGACCCACAATCACGTGGTGAACTGACGCCACAATCACCATAACACAATTGCCGCACGGAACCTAACTGACGCCAAAACATGCCTTTTATTTGCTTTTCCGCATAAAAGTGAATGTGAGTATGGTAATTTATGTTAATTTTTTGATTTGCATGCTTTACATGGTGGACATATAGACATTCAGTTTTCCTTGTAATATGTAGAAAATGTAAAAATGCTCGTATTTTCTTTCCTTTCTCATCATTTCCGAACGAATGTTGTAAAGACCGCGTGACTATCTTCTTAAAATTCCCAACTACCCGATTACTCACCATTCCCAACAAACAACTATACAACGCCCTGCTCCCCGTTATCACTACACGACCACTGTTCAGTCGTATACCTTTTATGGCGCCCCGTCGAATCTCTAATGATCGACACGAGATGGCGCCACCAATCGCAATCCCGTAACTGCGGGATTGCACTGGATCGAACCCTCGCTTTCAGGTTCGACAGGACACACACTTTGCTCACACAGCTGGTTGAGACACATCACAACGACCAAACAGCCAGTCGCGAACCTCTATTATGCATTCATTATTATTTAAACTTATTGTTAAATTTAATTAGTTGACCATTAAAATATGGAGTCAGATATACACCAGTCTCAGATGCATCATTAATTAAGCCACAGCACTGACCAAACGACTACACCTTTCTTCCCATTTGGCTTATCTGGCGCTTCGTTAATTAACGTAAAATATTTTATTTGTTTTTTCTCCGAAACGAAAGGCCAGTGAATCAAATCTTTTTACACAGAAGTATTTTTTCTTTTATTATTGATTATTTACTTGATGGATATACTCGGATGACAATTGATTCCAACGTAGAACTGCCTTACTTTCATGATAAAATAGAGCTTCTTTAATTTTTATAAAAATAGAAAAAAACGCGTATACAATCAAGAGCAATCCTTATTTGGTACAATGTATCAATAAAAATTAGAGCGGTAGCCACGTATCGCCCTCTATCGGCAAAAGGTAAAAATCTAAGCGAGCAATCGCCTCTGCGTTAATTGCTCATAAGAGAACTTCAACTTTCTCTAATAAAATTTTTTACATAAAATAATCTATAATTTTAATAAAACACGTAAACTTATTTGTTCTGATTTGTTTTTAGACGTTATTTAATAATAAAAATAATGCGCTTATGTATTTTTAACTTGCGCGCCTGAGAAGTGCGGGCCAATCACAAAAAAAAAAGTTTCATTTCTCGCCGTGCATTCATAGAGTATTTTCGTATTTTTGTATTGTTCAATTTTAATTTAATAAATAATTTATTTTTATATAAAAAAAATATAATAATTTTTTAAGAAATGCGTACTTTGAATTATATTGATAATTTTTTTTTTTTGAGAAAATGGAAAAAAAATCGTGGAATATTTGATTCAAAAAAAAAATTAATTATATATTTATTCTTAAAATTTATAAGTTTTCATAATTTTATTTAGATCAAATTTAAAAAAATAATTATTTATTAAATTAAATTATTTTTTTTTCTAATTGTATTAAAGATACGAAACTATGCTATGAATACCCAAGGCGAAACTGAAACCTTTCGGTCCGCTTTTCTTATGGGATAAGCGCAAATTAAGCGACTGATATACAAGTCTATGTAGCAAAATATAATTAAAGTAATATATTCGTCAACTTTAATTTCTGTTTTACGATTATATTTTTAATAACATCTTGATTTCGATTATAAATCACCCAATTATACATCAGATTCGACGACAATCGAAACAGATGAAGCGGAAATGCGTGCTGCCCTCTCTCGACGTAAACGTGCGCGTATTTGGCTGAGTTAGAGAAAAACGCTTACCTTTCCCCAATTATTTAATGAAGCACTTAGAAATGATCATTTTTATAAAACAAAATAAGTTTATCTATATAATTATTTATTTTCATTTGCAAATATAACAATGATACTCAATATCATTACACTTATTTGTAAGACTTTCAACTTTATTCTCACTAGATGCCCTCGACACATTATTATTAGGTTGTCTGCAGGTTTTTTAAAGGTAAGCGACACAGACAACTTGCACTTGCCGGCCCGTTTCCCACTCCCTCAACACGGCACTTTCTCCTCTTCCATCGGAGAAGTAGCACCAAATAGAAGCTTTTCCCATTCTTTCTGCATCCGTAGTTACTACTCTATTTTCTGTGTACGACTGCACAGGCGTTGCTCGATGAGGGCGGACAGTGTTGTAGTCGGCTTATTGATCGGGTGAAGCCAGAGCCGTTGCAGCAGAGATATGCGGACTTTTTACTTTCTAGACCCTTTTCTTAGGCAAAATAAAAGACTTAAAGACCCTTAACGTATGTATTCCTGCATCTTTCTTCTTCTTTCTATATCTTTATTTAAGTTTATCTCAAAATCTATCCAGGGACCAGAGTCTGTATGCCTATCTTCTGCTTATTCTAACCTAACCCATCGATTTCTGTTATCAATGATGCAGCTTATTCACTCGTTTTCCGCCACGTAAAAACCACTTATGCGTTCTGCTCACTTTGAATGTTTGTTATTTAAGGTTAAGTAGCTTTTATAATGTTTATTTTATTACCGCTCTAGTTTTTCTCTTATCAATTTCATTAGCTTCTATGAATATAAAAACGTAGATTTCTATCAAATGAACGCTTAATGAGCAGACGATCCATTCAGTTTCCATTACGAGAGATTCATATATTTTAATACCATTAAAACAGCTAGAGTTCGAAGAATATTGATAGCTTATTAGAAACTCTTAATTATTATTATTCTTATTAATTTTAATGATTTAAAAAAAAAAAAAAAAAAAAAGAAATTTGTTAAAGAAAATTCTGTTGACAAATTGCCTTGACAACCTTCATTAATGAAGGTTTTGTAACAAACCTTCAGTTGATGAATAAGCTCAATAAGCTGTTTTTGCTCGTAATTTTGATTATGAAACGGATTCTATTATTATACTTTACATTACGGAAATTCAGAATTAAAAAGCTTTTTACATTTTTCTAATCCTCCTCGGCGTGAGCTTCAAGTGCGTTGTGTTTTGAAAGGAGCGCTGCTTCTACTTCCGCCGCCGCCAAATAGGAGCGGAAGTGACGTCGTCGTCGTCGTCGCCGTCGCCGCCATTGCTGCTGCCACCTATCGGTGACCTTTGGCAACGACGCCAGTGCCAGCAACCACTGCGGGTGATGATGTACGTAGTGAGCAGATCGCTGCTGCTGCCGCTGCCGTATTATTAGTATGACAGATTTATTTAAATCGGCCTTCGGGTATTTGAGTGGCTCCAATATCAGAGATGACAATGAATTTGTCGGCCAGTTTGTGGAATTAGGGAATTTGAAATTGAGAGTGAAGAAAGTCATTGCCGAAGGTAAGCTTTGTTGTGGTTTTGATCAGCTCCCCTAGCCCTAAATTTAAAAAGAAAAAAAAAAAAAAAAAAAAAAGATTTTCACTCGACTCGTCGATATCCCTCCTCAATGCGATGATTTCTCAAGCGAATCGGCTTCTTGTTCGCTCTCTGCTGCTCAATTAGAACAACAACCATCTATTAAAATAAAAGAAAAGAAAAGAAAGCCACGCAAGTCCAATAACAACAACATCATAATACCAACCCGAAAAGCGATTGCTGAAAATCACGCTACTACAATGTTGAGTTATCGATTCCAAGTGGGAGTGTGAATTGCATACATGTACACACATCTCGGTAAACACTGATAATAATTAAGAATAACTGTATAGAGAAATTTCTCCCACGCTCTTCAATGAACTTTGTTGAAAAGAGGCTGTAATCGAAAAACACTGATAAAATTGTGCGCTCAGATGTCATCTGTTGGTGGGCGTTGAGGAGGAGGAGGAGAAGAAGAAGAAAGGAAGAAGAGTTGTAAATTGCCAACTACTGTCCTATTATCTAATGAAAATAAAAAAAAAAAAAGATCGTCTTAATCAAAGTTGTATCACGAACTGAATCGTCTTAATAAGTTGAAGCCTATTAAAGTGACACGAAATGTAAGGCCAATCAGCTGGTCGATTGTGTTTGTGCCAGCCTTTAAGCGTCTCCTCTTTATCTCTTATGATTAAAAGAGGAGGCGGATTAAGCTTGAAAAGAAAACCTTGCAATTGCTATACGTGACCACTCCAATGACCTTTAACAATGCTTGCATAACAAATGAAACGAATACAGAAATAGAAGCAGCGCTCTTTGCTCTACTGACTACAGCCTATTGAAGAATACAAACTGCTCTAGAATAGTGAAATGGTCCCTCTATCATTCAATTCACTTTAACTCATGAATCTGAGAAAACTTAAATTTTTGCTATTAATGGGCATTTTTTATGCACTTTAGTTTGTATTCCCAAATACAGACCGAAAATATATAGACCAGCAAACTCAGATGTTTATACAGTCCAGGCTGTCTAAGACTGTCTTCCAAGGCGACATGAATAGGGAATTTATAAAATTAGTCCTTTTTGGGAATAACGGTCTTGACTGTTATAAATTATAACGGTCATGGCTGTTATAACGTATAACTGTCTTGACTGTTATAACGCATATCAGTCAAGACTGTTATAAGTAATCACGAGCTACTGACACTCGTAAGGAATGGTAAATCCCCGATAGGGAATCCCAATGGGGAATCCCCAATTTAAATAAAATGATCTCAGGGTTCGCACTTACTTGCAATTTACACGTCAAATAGACGTTTTTGCTAAACATTGACTTGGTAAATTTGAATATCATCAGCCCATATCTTTCTCATCACATTTTAAACTCACTTCATTTTGTCACATGTGGTCTTGTTTACATTTCTAATTAAATATGGCAGCAATTATAGAGATTTGTGGATGCATGTAAAAATATGGAAGTTAGAAAGAATCGAAATTTTGACTCGCATCTTCTGAAATTTGACTCGCAGATTTCAAGATTGGGAGTCAAATTGACTCGTAGATATTTTGTCCTAGCGCGATCCCTGTGATCTTTAATATTTTTTCCATCAAAACTTTAAATTCTTGAATGATAATTAATTTAAATTTAAAGATTACAATAAAAAGCAGTGCTTGTTTTTATAATACATGGCTACTAAATGTTTTCGAAGAAGAAAAAAAGGAAAATTGCAATACCGCCGCTGGCTACGAGAATGAAATTGCAGATACTGAAAAATGAGTTTATTTAAAAAAAAACAAAAAAAAAAAACATTTTTATATTAAGTTGTGGATTAAGTTAAATTTATAACACAATCCAAAATTTAATATAAAAATGCCTTTAAAATTTCAGTACGAAAAGAAAAAATTATATGTAAAAATCATTCATTAATGAGCAATGATGACTTGATCGAGGGTATGTTACTCACAAACAAGTTCCATTAACGAACGTAAAGTCCATTAAGGAGATTCCCGTGCTGTCCTTGGACACATTTTTTGGTCCTTTATAAGGTTGTGACGACTGTTATAAGGAGCCTGTTATAGGCATATAATTTAACATGGGAAAGCCTATTCCCAAATCCGGGCGACATAATTTTCGACCGTTATAATTTTCGTCCGTCTTATAGGAGACCGTCTTAGACAGCCTAGACTGTACAGGGTGTATCTGAAACCCTATCACAAGCTTTTAGAGGAGGTAGTATGGATGATTCTAAGCAAAAAAGTTCATATGAACATGGGTTCGAATTTGAACGATAACCGAGATATGAGCACAAATAAAAATGCCACCTCTAAGATCAACAAGTTAATAACAACTCAGGTTCTATAACATCTAGGATGATGTAATTTGGGGAAATAATAGGGTACATAAAATTGTGTGTACTGTTAAAATTTGATCGAATTCCAACGAGTAGTTTCCGAGTTATGCACTCAACATCGTAACACGTGCTGGTTAGTTCTCGCACGTGAGCACTGTTTTGAAAAATTGTTCGCGGATCCTAGTTTGGGAAACAATGATCTATGATATAGTGTTGGGTGGAACTCCATCTAACCCAAGGTTGTTAAAGAGAAGGTGGCCTGGTCGATGGTCATTGGCTACTGACGTGTGACGTCAGCTGGAAGGTTTGGAGCAGACGAATGTCATAGAAAACTATAAAGGAATAGCGGGGGACCCCTTATTTTCCAGCCTAGCTTTACTATTCATCAACAATATAAATGAAATAAAACGTGCCAAGGTTTTGTATAAATTGTTTATTGGAATAATATGTGTTTAAAATTCAGAGATTGCGAATAAAAGGTCTATTTATATACGTTTGGTACTAACATACAAAAGCAAACAAGAAATTAAGCCTCCCGAAGAAGGTATAGGAAAGTAGCGGAAGCCCCGAGTTCATCTATTTTTTTATTCCTTCATCTGCACTTATAATCAAAAATTTATTTTCTCGAACCTTGTATTTAGAAAATATAGAAGAACCCTATCTTCTTTCCTTTCTCATCATTTTCGATCGAATGATATATCACACCCTATGTATTGCGATAAAGTTCTAAAGACCAAATGATTGCCACCCCTACAATTCCGAGCCTATTGGGACAATTTGGCCCAAACTTTACAGTGATGTTGATCTTGCTTAGAGGAATCTGCATACCGAATTTCACTCCTTTATATGCATAAATACGCATAGACCATTTGGTCCCCTCTAATTTCTGCCCCCGAAACTCCGACCCCAGTGGGCCAATCAAAACCAAACTAAATAGTGAAGGTGCACATGCCCATGGTAAGCTTCATTCCGAATTTCAACCTTCTACCTCAAAAAATGCTGAAATTATGAAGGGGACAGATGGACAGATACAGGTATTGGACATTGAAACTGAAACACCTTCGCAAATAGCACTGGATACCCCCAGGGCTGAATAGAACCTTCTGCTAGGTAATTAATCGTATGCATATCAATGAATTACGTGTCAGAGTTCTTGGTAGTCACTCCAGTAGAAAAGTTGGATAGTAAGCTTCAAATTGTCTGTGCAGAGCGCTATAATGGGAGACATATCCGACTTCAAAAGAGGGCAGATTGTTGGCGCGCATCTAGCAGGTGCATCTGTGTCCAAAACTGCCACATTTTGTGATGTCTCACGTGCCAGGGTGATGTGTGCATATGAACAGGAAGGACGAACCACGTCCAGGAGGAGCAACTGCAGGACAAAACGGCAGTTGTCGGAAAGAGACGTCAGGACATTGACCAGGATTGTTGCACGAAAGCGGAAAACCACCGCAGCAGAAATCACCGCAGAAATGAATACACACCTCCAGGAACCTGTGTGCACGAAGACAATCCGTCGTTACCTGCATAAATCCAACATCCATGGCAGGGTTGCTATACCGAAGCCTTTCATCAGTAGTACAAATGCCTCCAAGCGGGTTCAGTGGTGCCGGACGCATAAAACCTGGACGTTGGATGACCTCAAACGCGTCATATTCTCGGAAGAGTCCAGCTACACTGTCTTCCAAACAACAAGGAGGGTATTCGTCTGGAGGAGCCCCTCTGATGCCTACAACCCAGACTGCTTGGCAGCCACAGTCAAACACGGAGGTGGATCAGTAATGGTTTGGGGTGCAAACTGTGCAGGACCTCTACCGATCCTTCCCAAGACGTGTTGCTGCTGTGCTGGCTGCCCACGGTGCCCCAACACCTTATTTAATAAAGATTTTGGATTTCTACCAGGTGTTTCAGTTTCAATGTCCAATACTTGTAGATGGACATTGTGAAAACAATAAGTAGCTCCATTCTTCCGCTACTTGATAATGCAACAGCGAGACCACCTCGTCAACGCAATTCTTCAACGATTAACTTGTTCTAGTATTCGATCATTTAGCATTAAGTGCTAGTACACCATTAAAACATCTGCCGATACTTGTATGGTTGTAAAAATAGGATAGAAGGGGGGGGGGGGAAGTAATGCCTACGTACCCGATTACTTTTTTTTTGAGCCTGAACACTTTCGCTTTGCTCAAATTACAATTTGAGTGAAAGTGTATCCCATCTCGTTGTTTTTCTGAACGTGGTTTATAGTCTTCAAATGAATCTGAAGCAACTGAACTGTTTTAATTGCCTGGTACGAGTGAAGGAGGTGAAGATGAAAGCGATGAGTCTTGTGTATATTTTATTTCCTAAACTTCTCTCTCAGGTTTCGAATTTTCTCTTAACTTTCGATTTTCTCGTAGTGCAGTCTGTTTTTTTCAAGCGCACATCAGAAATTCTCCTGCACATTATGAGCGCTCTTTTTCATTATAAGGAGGGGTGGGGGTTTTGCTCATTTAATGAAATTTTGCTCGCATCTATTGCCATGAAAGAATAAATGCATGGAAATCTAATAAATCTACTGCAGATTATAATATTGGACTAGAAATAATAAATAATTGCGTTTATTATTAGCAAAAGCACATGGAACTCCAACCATCTCAGCTTTATGTTAAAAGAGACGGATCGCCTGCTCCCAACCTTCCAGGTGATGTCACAATCCCAGAAGGCAATAGAGAGAGAAATCGGCCGACAGAGGCCACCTTCTTTTTAACAACCTTGCATCTAACCTCTCCCTAACTGCAATTGGTCGGCCTTCTCACCCTGCGTATGAATACATTGTTACTTGGTTACATAGATTGTTAAAAAAAAAACTGTGTATCTAGACTGGTATTCTTGATAAAACATTTCTTGCCTGTTCTAAGGGGTATATCTGTACATTTATAAAAACGTGGGGGGGGGGGGGGGGAGTTGTTTCCTGGGATCAAAACAAGAAAGAATATGTACTACAAAATATTGTTACTAAGTTACATATGTATGAACAAGATATCATTTCCTTTCAATCACATACATGGATATTTTTGAATGACACCTATCCGCCGCAGTAGATTAGGCTTGAAAGACCAGTGCATTGGCCTACCTGGTCTCCTGACCTTTTCCATCGGACTTTTATCTGTATAGATAAATGAAAAGTGTGGTGTATGCTACTCTGGTTAATGACTTCAACGATCTGGAAGAGCCTATCATTAATGCTCGTGTAGCTGTTCGTCAGGATATAGGTATTCTCGAGCAGGTTTATCAGTCCATGTTGAGTGTTGCCGCTCATGCACTGCTGCTCATGACTGACACTTTGAGCATTTCCTGTTATGTGGCCAATGTACATCCTGTAACGTGGTTGGATATAACTATAACAACACTTTGTAGGATATATGTTCATTGGGACATTCTTTCTTGTTTTGATCCCAGCTGATATACAGGATCATTATACATTCGATATGCCCTGTATAATTCAGACAGTAAAGTTTTTAAAAAAATTGATTTTATGATGATGTACAGGTAACTATCTATAGACCACATATTTTTCCATTTACAAAGATGACAAGAAGCCTTGGAACACTATTTTCTAGTTGCACCTCCTTTAAGGAAGAATAAGCTATTAGTGACATACAGTTGAACCTTGTTATTACGATACCAATTAATACAATATCCTGCTTTGTGTTTTTTCCTCCAACTGTCCTGCCTCCATGAATGTTATTTCAATGAAATAGTTTAAAACTACATAGATTATAGGATCATTCGGCTATAACGACTGTTTTTCAATGAAGTTGCCGAGTGCGCATATTCTTGGGAAAGAACTTCTTGGTAGTGTTGTGCCGATACCGATACCAAAAAGTATCTATACTTGCCGGTATCAAGTATCCAAGTATCGTGTATTGCAACATGTCTCAAGTATCGATATTTTGCACGTCGATACTCGACACTGAAAAAACCTATGACTCACTTAATGAAGATGTTCGATTTTCATCATTAATTCAGAATCTGTTGAATTTTTTAACGCTTTTATTTCAGTGGCTGCCTACTGATTGGGTAAGTGATTCGAAGCGTTTGGTTTTATTTCTCCACTATGGGCGCACGAGAAATTAAAAAAGCTAATGACTCGGACATGTGATGATAGCCTCCTAGTAATAGTTATTAGGCCTAATAGTAATGAGTTATGTTAGCCTCCACGTGCTCTGGTTTCGGTTCGGCGTCCTCTCAAAAATGCATTTTACCATATATAATATATATATATACAGGGCGTTCTCTAATAACGTGTACAAACTTGGGACGTGATACAGGGATCAAATCTAAGCAACATTTCCCTCTTTCATTTATTTTCTCTGGGGCATTGTTTTTGAGATAAAAAATGTTGAAATCCTATCTGCAGGAAACGGTTGTTTGGATAGATACTGTTCGGGTCTCAAGAGAAAACCTCCGAGTTGATGGTGCTCTAGCACATTTCTCCCAGCCTGTAAGAGAGCACCTAAACCAAATCTTTCCCCAGCGTTGGATTGGTAGAGGGGGTCCTATTGCTTGGCCACCAAAATCTCCAGATCTAACGTGCGTGGATTTCTTTCTGTGAGGACACTTAAAGACATTGGTATACGAGACGCCTCTGGGATCCGATGAAGGTGCTGGTAGCCAGAATCGCCGTAGCTGAGGACCAGATTCGCGAAGAACCAGAAACTTTTGAACGTGTACGTTGGTCCATGCGGCGACGTTGTGAAGCATGCAGTCATGCCAGAGGGAGTCAATTTGAACACTTGTTATAAAACATTTGCACGTTTCATAAAAAACAAGTCAAATTATTGTACTATATGCAATGTCTTTTTGTTCTTTTTATTACATGAAATTTCCAGAAGCACGAGTTGAGTGGCATATTACATGTACGCGACGTCCAACATTTTTTTATCTCAAAAACAATGAAACAGGGGAAATGTTGCTTAGATTTGATCCCTCTATCTCCCCCCCCCCCCTGCCCCCTGATAAGTTTGTACACGTTATTCGAGAACATCCTGTATAAATACTCATTTTTACTCGATATTATCGATACTTTCTCATTGAGTACTCGATACTGCAAGTATCGATGCTTCATTGGTATCGCACATCACTATTGGACATCTGCTTTTGGGGGTCTGTTATCAACTCCATGTACTTTGCCATTCCCTTTCATCACCCAATCAGTTTCAGTGTCGCCAAGTTAGCGGATATTCTGCTAAATTGAGCAGATTTTACACAAAAATTATGCAAAGTCCGCTACAATCTGCTGAATTCAATTGCATTAGCATAATTTTAGGTGATTTTTAGCTCTGTTTTAGCGAGAAAAAAGTTTTTGACTTTGAAAAAAGACTCCATTGGAGGCTAGTGCCAACTGGATATAACGACTGATGGCCCCTTGGAGATTGTTATAAACTATATCGATTGTACAGGTTTTTAATACTACGATGTTTGCTTTTCTCTCAAATCCCCGTTTCCCCTTTGATAAAAACTTTTCACCCGGCTGCCCTTTGATCCTGATTACGCACCCGACACGTGAAAATGCACCTACAAAGAAAAATCTAAGGATCTCGTAAAAGGGTTAAGGAATTTCAAAAAGAACGATTCATTTTTTATAGAAAAAAACCTTTTTTTGAAAAGATAATGCCCTTTTTTGAAATTAGGTGCCCCTTTTTTGGGTGGCAGAGTGCCTTTTTAGCAACCTGCTGTTTTTTTAAATCTACGAGGGTGGGCTGAAAAGTAATGCCTCCCTGGCTGTAACTTTTTTATTTTTTAACCGATTTTCAAAATTCTTTTTGTATCTGATACTCCCATTTGTCCTCTATGTAATGCACTATTCACTTTTCGACATAGTCCCCATCCCTTTCCACGCATTGTACCAACGCGTGACTAGTCGGGTGAACCCGTCGAAGGGGAATTCCGGGGTTGTTGTCGACACCAAGACCGAACGGCAAGTTTCACCTCGTCATCAGAACGCAACTTAAGGTGCTCTTTCCTCTTTGGGAAGTGCTGCAAGTCGCAAGGTGCAAAGTCTTTCATTTTTGAACTGCAGTTTTTCATCTTTGAACTGTAGGCGCTGCAACCATCTCTGATGTGTGGCGTTATCGTGCTGCAGAAGAGGATCCAAAGCTGCCATTCAATCCTCGTGTCGCCGACGACCCCGGAATTCCTCACCGACGGGTTCACCCGACTAGTCACGCGTCGGTACAATGCGTGGAAAGGGATGGGAACTATGTCGAAAAGTGAATAGTGCATTACATAGAGGAGAAATGGGAGTATCAGATACAAAAAAAATTTTGAAAATCGGTTAAAAAATAAAACAGTTACAGCCATGGAGGCATTACTTTTCAGCCCACCCTCGTAGAATGAACCCTGATGCACCCAGTACTTTGTAAACAAAACAATTAAATAACTTGTTGCAAAATAAACCCTGTTTAATTAATGTACTGTATCTTGTATAAATTGTTTCTTGTACAGAACTGCATTAGCTTTCTTGATGAAGCATACTTGGATGATTTGGAAAGATTGACGCAGTAATGGTTGAAAAGCTTAATGATTGCTGAATTTTTAGGTGAATGGTTGTTGTCATCTTGTTTTCGAGAATTCACTTTTGCAATAGTATCTTAGGGTGAAAAAAGTGAATTAAATTACCTCATCATGAGCTTTGTTTGAAGTCTCCCCCCCCCCCCCTTAGCTGTGAAAAAATGTCATTAGCTATGCACTTATCGAAGCACTGCATATTCTGATATGTTCCATTGAACTAAATAACAAACATGTGCTATTCGATAATTGGATAATATGATAAAAATGCTTTGTCTTACAAAAAATGTAATAAGAGGGTTCGACTTTAATTAAATTGGTTGTGCTATAAAAATCTTCACATATATTTTATTTATTCATGTAGGTGGATTTGCATTTGTCTTTATTGCCCAAGAGCCTACTAGTGGGAAAGAATATGCATTGAAGGTTTGTGAATTTTTGTTAATGTTTTGTCTTATAGAATAATTTGGAAAAAGGGCTTCCGTTTTTTTATCTTATAGGTAATTAAGTCATTTGAAAATTTAAGAAAAATCATTGATTAGCTTCCTAATCAGTGATCATCTTAAGCTGTTTTTTTTTAATCCATCTTGAGAAAAATCTTTTAATGACTTTCCACACAATAATTTTTAAAATCACTATTCTGTTCTCATATTTATATGTCATCCCATTAATGTCTTTATATTAAATGTTCTCCCATTTCTCTTTTGAAAACAATTTTCAAGTACTCGAATCATTTATCATTTTTACGAGGGTGGGCTGAAAAGTAATGCCTCCATGGTTGTAACTTTTTTTATTTTTTAACCGATTTTCAAAATTCTTTTTGTATCTGATACTCCCATTTGTCCTCTATGTAATGCACTATTCATTTTTCGACATAGTCCCCATCCCTTTCCACGCATTGTACCAACGCGTGACTAGTCGGGTGAACCCGTCGCAGAGGAATTCCGGGGTTGTTGTCGACACCAAGACCGAACGGCAGGTTTCACCTCGTCGTCAGAACGCAACTCATGCCCCTTAAGGTGCTCTTTCCTCTTTGGAGAGTGGTGAAAGTTACAAGGTGCAAAGTCTTTCATTTTTGAACTGCAGTTTTTCATCTTTGAACTGTAGGTGCTGCAACCCCCTGTGAAGTGTGGCGATAGTGTGCAGACGGGCGTTATCGTACTGCAGAAGAGGATCCAAAGCTGCCATTCCATTCTCGTGTCGATGACAACCCCGGAATTCTTGTCCGACGGGTTCACCCGACTAGTCACGCGTTGGTACAATGCGTGGAAAGGGATGGGGACTATGTCAAAAAGTGAATAGTGCATTACATAGAGGACAAATGGGAGTATCAGATACAAAAAGAATCACCTTTTCAGCCCACCCTCGTATTTATATCCTAGTTAACACGAAACTAAATCTATCTTAATAGAAAAAAACCTAAAAAAATAATTATGTAGCCCACAGGAACGGAACTGTGGGCACAGATAGTTTTAATTTATTTTTGTTTGATAATGTAAGTGCATACTCTGAGATCCTCTTCTAATTATTGCAGAATTTTTTTGTGTTTATTTTACTAATTTTTCTATCCCTGTATTGGACATCGTTGCTTTGTCTAAAATTTAGGGAGATTCTCCCCCCCCCCCCATTCCTATTAATTTTATTAAGTTATGTTTATTTATAGAGGCTATTGGCTGGAGATGAAGAAACAAAGAAAGCAATAATTCAAGAAATAACTTTTTTAGTATCCTTTTTTAAATATTTTTGTACATTTCATTATTTTAATACTTCAGACAAAACAGATACGTTTCTCATGGAAAGGAGTTTAAATCCATCATAAATCACAATCATTTAACCTTCGTTTTATGAATTTATCCCATTGAAGCTTAGATGGGGAAAATTTGAGTTGCAAACACAGGTATTGGGAAAGTTTGACATACAGGGTGGTCCATAAGTCTG
>JAHWFO010112178.1:17454-57419 GCA_023313115.1 Rhysida immarginata | reverse complement strand
AAAAAAAAAAATCATCCAAATCGGACCAACCAATCACCCACAATCAGAAGATCATGTTGACCGTTTCCGGAACATTGTAGCTTGCCATCCTGGAATTGTTCTGTCTTGTGTGTGCTGAAACATGCCTTTTATTTGCTTTTCCGCATGAAAGTGAATGCGAGTATGGTAATTTATGTTAATTTTTTGATTTGCATGCTTTACATGGCGGAAATATCAACATTCAGTTTTCCTTGTGCAGTGTGACTGTTTGTAAGCTACAAACAGTCACCGCGTGATTGTGGATGATTGGTTGGTCCGATTTATATGATTTTTTTTTTTTTTTTTTTTTCTTTTATGCTGACCAAGTTTGCAATTGGGTTTTTTTCTTTATCCCTTACGGTTTTTGAGATAAATTTTGAATGTGTCCTAATTTGCATATTTGGGATGATGAAAAGTGCACCGTGGGATAGGCCACCCACAACTTCCTATTCATTGGATTCATCAAAATTGACACATCTGCTTCGCTTCAAAAAATAAAAGGGGGGGGGGACAGACTTATGGACCACCCTGTATTTTGTGTACTGGAGATATGGATAACTGCTTCCTGTACCTCCTCCTCGATGTTGAATCATTGTCCTTAGGGGAATTTTATTTATAAACACTGCTGAAGAGATGATAGCCATAAGAGGACAAATCCAGGCTGCAGGAGGATGTTCGAGAACCTCCCTTTTCTTTTTGGCTAGTGCATTCACAACAACTTTGCAACATGCAGGCATGCATTATTATTGAGAATGGTCACTCCAGAAGACAGCATGATGAATTGCTTGTTTTTGAAAGCCGTGTTTTTTCGTGGATGGAATTTCTCGTCTCCCTGAACAGTGTGATGCGTGCCTAAACACCATGGGTGACTTCTTTTAAGAAACCTATGTACAATACTCGGGGATGTGCCCACGAGATTCGGAGTAGGTTAAACCCAAGGTGATCTAGAACAAGGTGGGGGTCAGTTTGCCAGAAGTGGTAAAAATTGCCTTATTGCGCAAGCGTATTTTGACGTCACTGGATGACATCGAAACCAGTACCCGCTAAATTGAAACCTCAACAGAAACCAAAACATTGCGGCAATGAAACCAGTTGTGCGATGGCGACCCTTGACGACTCGTTCATTTCCTTTACAATTCTCATTCTTTATAGTATATATTTTAACTAAATAATAATGCCATTATAAGGAGGGACTTACATAATTTATAATTCTTGTAAAATGTACTTGCGTATTATCTTTTTAATGTGAACACAGGGTTAATGTTAACTATCCGCACATCACGCGATGACTGATCATGCGACCCCAAGGTAAGTGAAATTTATTGTGACTAAATAGAAAAAGGGGTATATATCAGTTCGTTAGAAGGGGGGGGGGTGAGAATCTTTAAATATAAAATCATTCATTTACCTTGGTCTCATGATCAGTCATCACACGAGGTGTGGATAGTTAACATTAAGCAGACACAGAGACAAGGACGATAACGTATTTCTCGTTATCATTAGGCCTAGTTATCATTCCTCGTTAAGATTTCGAAATTGATTCGTCGGAATCGTTGGCAGTTAAGAGACGGAGATAATAATTTCGATATTATTTCATAATTTTATTTATGCAGGCATTAGGAAATATTAATTTATAAAATAGTAAGTTTACAAATAAACGTTTCTTCAGAAATACGACATAAGAGTTTTGTTTCTTTTTACGTGAAAACGTTTTCTTTTGTGACCAGAATAATGGCTATCGCACACTGCCGGAAATAAAGCCATAAGTCATCCAGTGACGTCACAATACGCATGCGCAAAATATGAAACCCACACTCACAAGCAACTCACCGTCTAGCCCACACGCAAAATATGAAATTTTATGTCTGTAACATAATTTTGAATTCGCCGCCTCCTGCTTGCCCAGTGCTTGGAGCGTTAGTTGCGCATCGATCGATGGTGTCATGCCATAGATTAAAGAAAACATCATGTGGTCATACTCTCGTGTGTTTCTTTCGTCGTCAAGAAAGGTTTCGTCGTTTTTGCGAAATGATAGGCCCCATGGCGGAAAAGTCACTGATCATAATAGTTCAAGTAATAATGTAAACTTCAATGTTTTCATCTTGCATTTTAACAATCAGTATTTTTTCATTTGTTGAAATAATGAAGGTTGAATTCTTCGCCGGACTCGTATTCGGTGACTTTTCCAAGCTGGATTTCAAATAGTCTGTGACTTTTCCTAACCTAACCTATCCACACTCATTTTCCTGGGCATGCATCACACTGAATATTGTTCATTAAATGCGACTCTTTTTATTTGCTTGTGTTTCCTTGCCTTCTTTCTTCAACACCTATTTGACCCGAATGGGTTTCATTTGAATGTGCCTCTAAAGGTGCTCGCACACGATCATGCCCATAACTGTCACTCCATGCTCGATAAGAATTCAACACACATGAGTCATGCTGAAACTGTCATTCCATGGGAACTTGATTGTATTTTGTTGAACGAATTCATTCGCCAATGTCTGATGCGCAGTGAATTTATATTATGACGAAGTCTGCAGCAACTGTTATTGCAATGCTGCTTGCCGAGGACGATGATAGGCCTAAAATGAAAAGGAGCATTTGGTCTAGATGCTGGTTGCAAGAAAGAAGGAATATTCTGGGTGAACTTGATGCTAATGCAAAGGATGATTTCCTGAACTACCTACGGCTGAGTTCCACAAGTTTTCGAGAACTTCTATCTCTAGTTGCTCCTCCTGTTATATCAAAATGCAACTGGCACTTCCTACTTTGAGCCAATCAGTGCGCATGTGCATGTCATTCCGGGAATGTATGGTGCCGCACACGATCAGTTTTTCGCTTTATCATGCCATGAATGACAAGCCAAAATCAAACAGGTTGAACTTGTCATTCCGGGAATGACAAGCCATCAGTTTTGGAATGATTGCCCCACACACGATCATTTTTGGAATGGACAGTCGAACTGAATGGCTTGGCAGCAAGCCGGGCATGATCGTGTGTGGGCACCTTAAGTTTGAAACAATATTTTAGCAAATTTTGTTGATTATTTTTCAAATCTATTTCTGAATGCATTATTGAGATTTATAATTTTGTCTTTATTGTCCGAACAAATGGAAATTGGTTCTTAACATGCAATTAACAGAAAAAATTATCTGGTCATCCAAACATAATCAAATTCCATTCAGCAGCATCAGTCGATAAGGAACATTCAGATCATGGAAAGGCTGAATTCTTAATCTTAACTGAACTTTGTACAGGTCAGCCATTTTCTCTATCAGTGTAAAAATTATTTGTAATTTGCAAAAATTATTCAGATATTAAGGTAAACTCTAGGTTGCGGACAACTTTATTAAAATGAAAAATAATGTTAATAATAAAATATCACGTACCGTAAAATCTTGAATACAAGCCCAGGCGTCTATTTGTTTCAATGGTCTGGACCCCCCCCCCCCTCCCCACCGGCGATTAATAGAGACTAAATAGGTTAAGGGCTATTCCCAATAAAAGGGTGTCTAGCAAAACGATTGTGTGAAATTCTCTGACTTTTCCCTGTCGATCATGTAATTTTCCCTGACCAATTGTTCGTTCCAATTTCACATATTTTGCTGATTTAGTAAAATTCCCTGATTTTTCCTGGTTACAAAAAAATTCCCTGACTTATCCCGTTTTCCAGGTCGCTAGTCACTCTTCAATAAATCTGACAGTTTTGAATTGCAATGCAATAAAAAAAATTTTTTTTAGTAAAACTAAAAATTAATAATTAGATAATAAGATCTTATGGTTCGGAATCACTGGAGATAACTGCCTCGTTATTATAAAGTTATTATTATAAAGATGTTTAATAATCTAAAAGTGAGGAAAAACACCGGAATTTATATCGATGACTCGAAAAAAAACCACCGTTTAATCTATTTTTTTACACCCCAACCGGCTTTTATTTGTACCTGTGTGTATTTGAGTACCCGGCCTGTATTCAAGATTTAACGGTATACAAATTTACAAAATGAAGCCTAAATTATAGTGCCCGGCACGAAAGAAAAGGGAAACTGGCGCATGTGTACCGTAAATATTCTACTATAACACGACCTCATGTATAACACGACTCCACTTTTTCGGCCCAAAAAATCGGCAAAAATCCTATCCTCTTGTATAATGCGACCCCCATTTTTGACTCCTCGCGAGAAATAAAATGTACGAACTTATACAGAAAAAAAAATCTTTATTTTTAAATAGTCTGGATATTTAATATTCAAAAACCTTCAAAATCTGATTCATCTGTGTCTTCGAACAGATCTTTCCACTCTTCCTCAGTTAATTTGACATCTGTGTCCCAGTCTTCTTCCTCTAAATTTAATTCGTCTGAAGCAGTTATTATCGATGTTGTTAGATGTTGGCGACGAGTAATTCGAATAATAAGTGAATTAATATATTGTATAATGAACTGGACATTATATGCAATGTAATTAATGTATAATACACGGCAAATTCGTCTGAATGTCATCAGCACAGAAAGCGACTTCGACAAAAGCAACTGCCTCAACTTCGAGCCAGTCTGGAAGTTTATAGCCCTACATTGATAGGGAAAGCTTTCTCACTCGCACATCGACAAAAAAACACAACAGTACATAAATAAAAAGACAAGTAATCTTTATTCAGTTTAATATTTTCACTACATAATATTTTCTTGTAGGCTTTGGTTCGAGGCAGTTTGGAAGTAGGCCTATTTATCAATGTTTGGGAGAAGTTATTATCGATGTTTTAACGATGTTGTTACTATCGATGTTGTTATTATCGACGATCGGCCGCAGTCGTCGGAGGACTGATTTTTATCCTCTAGTATAACGCGACCCAGCAAATTTAGATGCTTTTTTAGGCCAAAAAAATTCGCGTTATAGTAGAATATTTATGGTAAATGAAAATAAACTCATTCTACCAATCAGAAACTGACAGGAATCGGAGCATTAGTTACTACTGATGCCGGGAATTAATAATACCCCGTTTACAGTCCGTTTCTGATTGGTTGAACAAGTTTTTTTTCATTTACACATGCGTCAGTTTCCTTTTTCTTTCGTGCCGGGCACTATAATGATACTGGTATTAATGAAAATCTTGCAATTGTTGTTTCCATTATTTGATCTTCCATTGGAGGGAACATGGTACGAAGGAGTGTTAGAATTGTGCAATGCAGCACAGATCTAAAGCATAGCAATTGCTATGTCAGACAAGGAATTATGGGAGGTTTTCAAGCAAAAAACAGATCCAAAAGGTTGCAGAAGAGCACTAATTTTCACTTTTGTGACGATTAATTGTAACAGAATATTAATTACGTCAAAAATGTTTGATTGACGTATACTTTAATAGAAATGTATACACCTTTTACTTTACTAAACATTATTATGCAAAACAATTACAGAGGTTGATTCAAAAGCAATACGGCGTGGTAGTGAGTCTGCAAGTCCGTGGTACACTTCTGGAGGCAGTTGACCCCAGATAGTCTGCAGAGCCCAAGATAGTTGCTGCCCGTTCGGGGGTGGAGGATCCAGTGCACGCCGTAGTGTCCGATGACGCTGGGTAAGCATTGGCACCCATGTAGGGCGACGGCTGCCAAACCCGAGAGCATGCAGATTCCGACGGATTGTCCACCGAGAGATGTTTCTAGTGCGGCCAGTATTGAACTGGTCTGTGATTTACTGCACTGTTGCGCTCCTGTCTCTCTGAATCATTCGTCCCAGGTGTCGCCAGTCACGATCATTCAGGGCAGCTGGATGCCCAGTATGGTGCCTGTTGTGGACTGCGATGCCTTCATCCAGCCATTCCCGATATACCCTGGAGACAGTTGAGCTGGGAAAGCCAAATTCCTGTACCACTGCCGAAATGGAATCTCCCATGCGTCGGGCACCTACTATCATACCCCGTTCAAAAGACGTCAACTTGCGACGACGTGCCATTTCTGATTAATCACTTATCCAAGCTCTTCCCACAACGTCTAATGGTACATTCCCAGAATCCGTTACCCCTGTGAATTCGTGAGCCATGCCCATCAATCAATGTGCTTGCTATCCCATGAGTTTTGCTAACTCGGTGTATACTCAACAATCACTGTCTGCAAAACAGTAAAAAAAACTTTTATCTATTTTTACATAAAAAATCTGAGTTTGCCCGAACACTTTAGTTATCAGTGTAAGATTTTCGTCATTATTTAAATGTTGGAAAGTTTGACATGAAGAGGAATTTCTTGTTAAAAATGATGAATATGAACTGATTAATTTTAGCGTTGGCTAATTTTATTAAAATAAGTTTTTTATATATTTTGATAGGTGGTCCATTAATCGATATATTAAAAAATCACCGCCGGGCTTTACCATTTGACCAGGTGTTGCGTATCTTTTATAAATCATGTCAGGCTGTTGAGCACATGCACAAACAAACCCCACCGGTTATCCACAGAGATCTAAAAGTAAGGATTCCACAAAAAACTTAAAAGTAGAATATGGTATGACCTGCTCGATGTTAGTAATCCTGTCCTGAAGAAAACATGATTCTGTAATGTCCGTTTTTCTATTGAGCGACTTTTCAGCATCTCATAATGTGCAGGACTTTCGTGCCCTTTGCAGTCGTTGCCTTTAGGATGCGTCCTGATTAGTATGCGAGCATGGTCGTTTTCATTTAGTGTTTCAGGCGTTATCCAGACTCTAATCTGATTGGTCGAGTCTCTGCAAACAATTGTCGTTCTCTCAAACCGCTGGAAAGGAGGATATCGACCATTCCGATCGCATTTGCGCTTTAAATTTATTACTACAACCTGTGACAATAAAGTTCGGTGAATGACGTCAAATTGCTAACGGTCGTAAGAGTGCACCATCGTCGTATCCTGCCCCAGACAGGTCGAGACATGTTTAAATAAATTTGAGAGAATCAGCGCTGCGAGTGTGGTTTAACAGAGAAGGCGTAGTACGCGCAGTCGAAACCCAAAATGGATCAGCGAACGAAAGAGACTCGTGAAATGATGACAACAGATTACAAAGAAAGTGTTATTACTTTGACGTGTGTTTATTAGTGGTTTAAACGGTTCCGAGGAGGCCAAAACACCGTAGAAGAGGCCCCCCCCCCTCCCCCGTAGTGGCCAGACATCCGACGTAATGTTACGACCCAACTGAAGGCTATCCCTTAAAACGACTACGCCAAAAGTTTCCAGGACTTGTACAGGCGTTCCCAGAAGTGCATTACCATCGACGGGGATTACTTTGAAGGATAGTAACTGCTGTTTCATATGCCATCATTCACCGAACTTTATTGTCACAGATTGTATATTGTTTCTATTTCGTGAACAAATGATTATTGGGAAAAGTCATGAGAACCCGTGTCGGCGAATGCCAGCTACGGCAGCCACGATTCTCCATCTGAATAGGCGAAGAGCATTGCTCAGAGTACGTAGTGAAAGAGATTACGCCTGATTGGCTAGATCTGAAAAGATACCTGAAAAAAACGCTGAAAAATCTAACCAGATTTTGAAAAATAGCGTGACAGACAGCTGACAGACGCGTACGCTCGAAAGTTGCTAATTGGGAAACTAATGCATTTTCTAAAAATGCACCAAAAAGTCATAGGCACATAACAAATGCTAAAAAGTCTTCGCCAAATGAAAAACGGCCTTAAGAAAATATTAATCACATGACATTAATCACTCAGACAAGGTCACATGCCAAGATATACAACCCCCCAACATAAGTATGGAATACTTTCTAAATGTCATTGCAGCATTGAAAAAAATAATTTATTTAAGCTACAAATTATTCACAGAATATGACATGATTTTTTTTCCCGTTAATTCCATGTATGGTCAACATCTTGAAATAAAAATACTGGCATGCAACTTAGAAATCAAACGAATAGGTTGCTTCAACAAAAATATGGAATAGGTTGTATTCACTAACATTCAAGTATGGAATATTCCATGAAAAAATTAAACCAATCACTGCTTTTATGCAACTTGGATGCAAATATCAAGCTTCACTACTCGTATAAATGCGACAAAATTCAAGGAAAAAATCGTGCACTCCAATAATTGTCTCAAAATGGTGAAAGTAAAGGAGCTCTCGATTGACCATTAAAAACCTTCATGCTAAAGGTTTACCTCAAAAAGAAATTGCCAGTCAGGTTAAGTGTTCACAAAGTGCACTATCAAAAATGACAGGAAGTGTCAACAACAAACGAAGAAGTGGTAGACCTCGCTGCACATCACGTACAGATGATAGACAATTAATTACAATTGTCAGATAAAACCGTTTCAAGACCACAATAGAATTGAATGCAGAGTGGAAAAGTTGTGGTGTGGATGTATCTGACCAGACTGTATGGCGATGATTGTGAGAAAGTCATTACGTTTCCTGTAAAGCCAAAATAAAGCCATTTCTAACCGTTAAGCAGAAAAGAGAGTGTCTTAACTGGGCAAGGCAGTATGAAAAATGGACTGTACAAGATTGGGAACAAGTTTTGTTCACTGACGAATCTAGGATTTGCCTTGGCTATGGCGACAATGTCGGTAATAACGTTTGGAGAAAAGCATCCGAAAGAGTCCATCAAGACTGTCTTCGTTCATCAAAAAAGTTTCCACCTGCAGTCATGATCTGGGGTTCAATGTGTTGGTACAATGGAAATTTAGACAACTACTGTCAATGCAGACATTTATTTGGAGATTTTGGAGCATCTGGTTCTACAGACAGCAGATGATCACTTTGGAGATGCTGATTTTGTTTATCAAGATGACAATGCCTTCTCTCACAGAGCACACAGAGTGAACAATTGGTTGCGAGACAAACAAATCTCGCGTTTACCATGGCCTGCCAATAGTCCGGATCTTAATCCAATTGAAAACGTTTGGGCCCACCTGAAAACATTAGTGCGGCAGAAGAAGCCACAAAACATCACAGAGTTAAAGAATGCAGTTCGAGACTCCTAGAAAGAAATACCTCCAGAATTATGTGAAAACCTCGTAGCATCGATGCCAAGGCAAATCAAAGCTAAAGGAGGACCGACACAATACTGAAAGTGTATATTCCATATTTTTGTTACACGAAGCAGTGTATTCCATATTTATGTTGAGATATTGTACAGGGTGGTCATAAATTATTAAGCACATTTTGACAGTGAATATTTTATTAACCAAGAAATGTAGACACTTCTTGTGAACATCATTGAAAAGTACAACTCAAACAGTTTGTCAGGTGTCACTATCACCACCAGGCGGCAGCACTGTTTGGCGTAGGAACACAAAACGCGAAAATGGCGACCGTGCAGCAGAAAGCAACGTGCGTTCTTTGGTTTCATGAGCAGAAATCCGTGATAGCAGTTCAACGGCAATTCCGCTTGGAATATGGACAACCTGCTCCTGGAAAGGATTCCATAAAGCGGTGGTATCAGCAGTTTAAGGACACTGGAAGCGTAGCCCACAAGAAAGGTGCTGGTAGGCCTACCGTCAGTGAGGAAGTCATTGAGAAGGTGCGAGATGCGTTCCAACGGAGCCCTACGAAGTCGACTCGGCGCGCCAGCTTGGAATTGCGAGTCCCACGATCTACGGTGATGAAAGTGATGCATAAGCGTTGATGAAAGTGATGTGGGGATATGTAAAGGACCGCGTATACTCCAGGAAAGTGCGTGATCTCGATGAATTGAAGGAAAGGATTGTGGCCGTCATTGCAACAGTGACACCTGAAATGCTGCGGAATACGTGGCGTGAAATCGAATATCGAATGGATATTCTGCGAGTCACTGCAGGAGCACACGTGGAAGTGCTGTAACTTCGGAATATTACGGAAAAAAACTGTTTGAGTTGTACTTTTCAATGATGTTCACAAGAAGTGTGTACATTTCTTGGTTAATAAAATATTCACTGTCAAAATGTGCTTAATAATTTATGTATTACTCGTTTAAGTTATAACTTTTGAAAACCACCTTTTGTTTAACATGGTACAATATGGATAGAAGAATTCATAAAAAGTTTTGTCACATTCTCTGGATAATTTGTAGCTTAAAAAATTATCTTTTCAGTGCTGCAATAGCATTTAGAAAATATTCCATACTTATGTTGGGGGGTTGTAATAGATGGATGTAGCTCAACGTTTATGTTCATTTTTTTCTTTTTACAAGCACAGTATAAGATTTTAACCATATAGTAACTCCCCTTTTGTTTTTAGATTGAAAACCTTTTGATTGGATGCAATGGCGACATTAAGCTTTGTGACTTTGGAAGTGCAACAACAGCTTCTTTTCAACCAGACAATTCTTGGACTGCCAATCAGCGAAGTCTTATTGAAGATGAGGTGATTGGCAGATAAATTTTTTTCGTTGTTGTTTAGTTTATAAATCATTTTCCAGGCTAATGTCCTTTTCCCCATAGATGGCTAGAAATACAACCCCCATGTACCGAGCACCTGAGATGCTAGATACTTATAATAATTATCCTATCAACGAAGCTGTAGATATATGGGTAAATTCATTTTTTTTGTTATGGGCATAAGTTATTTATCTCGCAGTTTTACTTAAATTTGATTTGTATTTATTAATTTTAAATGATTGGGTGCGTTTCGATAAACCCACGGACCTAGCGAGAGCTAACTCGTATAACTGTGGCCAGTGAGCGAAGGTGGAAATCACGACGACCATGCTTTCAAGATGCTATGGGAGATAGTTGTCGTTCAGGTGCTGTTTCACTTTTTGCGCTTTCTTCAGGCAGTTTCAGAGATTTCTTGTTTATTAGGAGCTTTAGCATAAAAGCTACTTCTAAGAATGCGCTCGTCTGTACGTTTATCCGGCCGTCTGCTGTTTGCACGATAACTTGAAAACGAATTAACTTTTTCAAATTTTGATTTCAGAATTATGACCGTCAAAGTCTTAGCTCGGCCGTATCGACTTTTCAGAATTTTTCGTGGACCCCTTTGAGTCGAATTCACGTGCTAAAACAGTGATTGTAACGAATACATACATAATGGCATGTCATATACTTACTTACTTACTTACTTTTCAAACCCGCTTATCCGTTAGGGTCGCGGGAGCAGCAGCCCGATGGAAGATTTCCAGCGATCGCGATCTTCCGCCATCAGGCGCATGTCCTCCCTGGTAATATCCAAGCGACTCGAACCCAGATTCTCCATGTAGTCTAGCCACCTGGTTCTAGGCCGACCCCTTGGTCTCTTACCCACCGGCTTGGAAAATAACAACTGCCTAGGAAGACTAGTTTGTGGCATCCGTATCACGTGGCCATACCAGCGCAACTGAGATCTCTCGATGCGGAGAAGTAGCGGCTCAACACCTAAAGATTCCCTTATTGTGCTGCTGTACACTCTATCTAGTAGGGAGTGTAACACCTGCCACACCTCTCAGAAATCTCATTTCAGCTGCTTGTACCCGCGATCGCACTCTTTCGGTCATTACCCAAGCCTCATGACCATAGGTGAGAATGGGGACAAAGATAGATTTGAAGACGGAGAGCTTGGCATGTCATATAACAATCAATTTGTCAAGAAGGAATACATTGTTACTTTCTGTTCATCTTTTAAGCATTACCGACATCAGCGCACGCACGTGAAATCGCTTTGTCGACGCACGATTGCTCAAGGGCTTATTAAGTAGCGAAAGAATAGAGGTACTTATTGGTTTTATAAAGTCAGTCCGTCCTCTTCATAATTTCTACATTTTTTGAGGTAGAAGGTTGAAATTCGGAATGTAGCTTACTATGGGCATGCCCATCTGCGCTATTTAGTTTGGTTTTGATTGGTACACTGGGGTCGGAATTACGGAGGTGGGATTCAGGGAGGGCAACATATGTGTGTGCTATTTAGGTACGTAAAGGCGTGAAATTCGGTATCCAGATTCCTCTAGGCAAGATCTACAGTACTATGAAGTTTAGGCCCAATTGTTCCAGGGGGGTCGGATTTGCAGGGCTGGCAGTCACTTGGTCCTTAGAACTATGGCAACATATGGCATGTCATATATCATACACTCGGAAATGATGAAAAAGGAAAGAAGATACGAGGTTTTTTACATTTTAAACATGTGACGTTCGAGAAAATCAATTTTTTTTTGATTAAAAAACTTGGGAAGAGGTAAAAAAATGCAGATAAAGGGATAAAAATAGAAGACTGCAGATCTGCTACTTGCCTTCCCCTACCAACGCCTCCTAAAGATAAGGCCTGAGCGCGAAAACGTCAGGCATTGTTACATCATCATCCGAAGATACGTTTAATCGCATTTCAGGGCTTATTATTGATGGTAATGCGATTAAACGTATCTTCGAATGATGATGTAGCAATGTATGACGTTTTCGCACTCGGGCCTTATCTTTAGGAGGTGTTGCCCCTACTCAGGGGGGTGGGGGTTAATTTCTTTTTAATAAATGTATAAATCTATTTCTGCTTCACTAGGTGCATTCGTCGGCACTCAGATCTGAGAGAACAGCGTTCGGCGAGCACTTTGTTACTTCCGCCTGAGAAGAAAACGTGTTCGGCATGCAAGAATCCGAGCTCAGACGCTCAGCAAGCTTTTATTTCTGACTGCTCAGAATGAACATGGTAGCGCCCACTGCGATGCAAAGCTATCAAAGAAACTACGAGAGCCACAGCATGGCAATGCCGAGGGTACTCTTTCCTTCCTGGCCTTATGGAAAACTCTTATCGCGATCAAATATTATGCGTGCTCATTTGATGTTAATTTTTATTTCATGTACACTAAAATTAGTAGATCCGCTCAGGATCCGCCGTTTCTTCTCAATATTTGTAAAGCCGGTAAAGCCATTGCTTTCTGAGATAAGAGTGTTTGGCAAGAGTCACTCAGACGCTCAGAAAAGCGATCAGATACCATGTGACAATTCTCTTAGAACTGGGGGTCTAAGCTGTCGATCTCGACAAAATCTAACCGTCGATAAGTGGCATATTACACATTTATACACAAGTTTACACACGTATGGCTAGATGATATACATTGATACAAACATTTACACGTAACGTTATGTATACACATAAACACATACGTGTAGACAGAGTATATTATTACTTTCACAGTTCAAGTTTCGTAGCTCAAGAGAGCCAGAAAACGAAGGAAAAAAGATTTTAATAAGAAATCTGTTGCTGTATTCTGAAATAACGATCGCCAAGTGCATAGTCGACTGCTCTTAAGGCAGTTGTCGATGGTCAAAGTCTACACTCGAAAATCGACGGTATAGAGTCTGTACACTGTAGACTCTGTAGACAAATAGACAAGTCTATACTGTAGACCCATTAGACACTGTTGACAAGTCGTGTTCATGCTAGCTCGAATCGACAAATGCGTCATTAGCCACGTAACCATCGACACTTGTCGACAGTCGACTGCTTGTCGATGAGCTTAGCCTAGACCCCCTGAGCCAGATCTGAGTGCCGCCGACTGCGCCTACATTTAAAGCTCCTCCTTGGAACGTTTACAAGATTTTATTTCTTGTTCAGTTTCAACACTAACTATAATTTTCTGTTGGCATTGTTGAAAGCAGACGTCACGTCATAAATTCCATGAATAGCATGATACCCACTCTACCCATACAAATCCACTTTGGCTGCCGTCATGTTTAAACCAACCAAGAAGCTGTATGACCTCAAAAGCTAAGACCGTTGTGTAAGATCTGCCTTCTCGTGAGGTTTTTGGCTCTATTGAAATGGGTGCCTTCTCTGTATGACCTCATGATAACCTATCGAAACAATTCAGAGAGAGAGAACCCTGCTATCCCAGGTCCGTGAGTTCCATTGAAACATTGTGAGGGGGGAAAAGAAGCTTGCTAATGTTTTAAATTAAATTGAGTATCTAATGCGGACACGGTATTATTAATCTTTTCAGGCATTAGGCTGTGTTCTGTATATGTTATGTTTTATGGAACACCCATTTGAAGATTCGGCTAAACTTAGAATTATTAATGCTAAATATACCATTCCAGCCAATGATACCACCTACGACTTGTTTCATGATCTTCTTCGTAAGTTGTAATTGGAAGTTTTTTTTTGTTTTTCTTTTTTAATTGAAATGATCGTTATACTTTAATGATTTTTTTGGGGGGAATCAGATGGAATGCTTCAAGTAAACCCTGTAGATCGCCCAAAGATCAGTGATATTATTGAACGGTTAGAAGAGATAGCCGAAGCTAAACATATCGATCTTAAACAACCTCTTAATTTGGGTCCTTCTCCGGGAAACGTTTCTTCAAGTCCAGGTTTTTAATTTAAAGTTGTAATTTCTTCTGAATCGTTATCTCGTTTTTATCGTCTGTCTAAGCAAACTGCGTGCGCTATAACTTTCTTGGCAACACAGTGAGAAGTGTTTGTGGCAACAATGTGGTTACATCCTGTACCGCATGCTGCATGAGCAAGCTATTCGAATGCAAGGAATTTTAGTACTTACTTACTTACTTTTCAAACCCGCTTATCCGTCAGGGTCGCGGGGGCAGCAGCCCTATGAAGGATCTCTAGCGATCGCGATCTTTCGCCATCAGGCGCATGTCCTCCCTGGTAATATCCAAGCGACTCGAACCCAGATTCTCCATGTAGTCTAGCCACCTGGTATCCACCGACCCCTTGGTCTCTTACCCACCAGCTTGGAGAATAACAACTGCCTAGGAAGACTAGTCTGCAGCATCCGTATCACGTGGCCATACCAGCGCAACTGAGATCTCTCGATGCGGAAAAGTAGCGGCTCAACACCTAAAGATTCCCTTATTGTGCTGCTGTACACTCTATCTAGTAGGGAGTGTAACACCTGCCACACCTCTCAGAAATCTCATTCCGGCCGCTTGTACCCGCGGTCGCACTCTTTCGGTCATTACCCAAGCCTCATGACCATAGGTGAGAATGGGGACAAAGACAGATTTGAATTTTAGTATAACTGTTAAAAAGTTTAAAGTACGAGGGGCGATTGATAAATAAGGTCTCCATGGCTGTAACTTTTTTATTTATGATGAAAAATAGGAAAGAAAATTCCGCAGCCTGGATTCGAACCAGGAACCTTTGGCTCAGACCGCCAAGGCACTCACCAATTGCGCCATTGCAGCCATGAAAGCGAACCGTTATTTGCATGACCTTAGGGCTTGGTTAGACCAGTTACTTAGTTCGCAGTGGCGCAATTGGTTAGCACGTTGGCGGTCCGAGCCAAAGGTTCCTGGTTCGAATCCAGTCTGCGGAATTTTCTTTCCTATTTTTCATCATTAATTCGAACAGCTGAGGTAGGCGTACCATTAAAACCCTCACTGACCATCTAATGATTTATTCTTTTTTATTTGTTAACCGATTTTCAAAATTCTTTGTATATCTTCTACTCACATTTGTCCTCTATGTAATGCACTATTCACTTTTCGATATAGTCCCCATTCCTTTCCAAGCATTGCACCAATGCGCGACTAGTCGGGTGAACCCGTCGGAGAGGAATTCCGGAGTTGTTGTCAACAACACCAGGATGGAATGGTAGCGTTTACCTCGCCGTCAGAACCGACTCATGTCCCTTAAGGGGCTCTTTCTTCTTTGGGAAATGGTGAAAGTCGCAATGTGCAAAGTCTTTCATCTTTGAACTGTAGGCGCTGCAACCCCCTCTGATGTGTTGTGACCCGTGTGCGGGCGGACGTTATTCGTACTCCAGAAGAGGGTCCAAAGCTGTCATCCAATCCTGGTGTCGACAACAACTCCGAAATTCCTCTCCGACGGGTTCACCCGACTAGTCACGCGTTGGCGCAATGCGTGGAAAGGGATGGGGGCTATGTCGAAAAGTGAATAGTGCATTACATAGAGGACAAATGGGAGTAGCAGATACAAAAAGAATTTGGGCTTATTCTTATTTATCAATCGCCCCTTGTAGTTTTCTTGTGTTAATATACAAAAGTAATGATGAAAAATAGGAAAGAAAATTCCGCAGCCCGGGATAGAACCAGGAACCTTTGGCTTCTGGTTCGATCCCAGGCTGGAGTTTGTCTTTTCCGTTTCTGGAAATACAAGGCCTGTGAGAAAAGTATCCGAGGTTCGGCCGGGAAAAAAAAATTACACACCTGGAGCATTGGAAACCTAATCACCCTCAAAGTAGTCTCCTTGGGACTCCACACACTGCTCCCAGCGGTGCCGCCATTGTTGGAAGCATTCCTGGAAAACGTCTTTCGGAAAGGAGTTTAGCTCGGCTGTCGTTGCAGCCATAATGTCCTCTCTTGTCTGAAATCGCGTTCTCTTTCAATGACCTCTTGAGTTTGGGGAACAGCCAAAAGTCGCAGGGGGCCAGGTCAGGAGAGTAAGGAGCCTGTTGTAGCACGGGAGTCTGGTTTTTCGCCTTACGTAGGCGACGGAGGACATCCCTGTAGTACTCTTTGGTGATTGTTTGACCCTGTGGTGCGTACTCGTGGTATACCACACCGCGAGAGTCAAAGAAAGCAGTCAGCATCACTTTCACATCGCTGCACACTTGGCGGGCCTTCATTGGTCGTGGTGACGAGGAATGCTTCCACTGTGACGACCTGGCAAAATTTGATGCAGTAACGCTGCTCCAGTCGTTCCGTCATTTTCCTTCAAGTCAAAAACCGACGAGAGCACAACACACTACCTCCCTCTAATGCTGATTGACAGCAACTGACGCTATCGAGAGGCGGGAAAATATTCACGCATACGCACAAAGGTTCAAGGTCGGCTCGTGCAAGCGTGCGCGATCCAAATCCAAAGCGCACACTTTTTTCTTAGACAGACTGTAACTATTGCGATTCATTTTCTAAAATTTATGTTAACGTAAAATAGTAAAAACTTTTCCGACACAAAAATTTTTCTGCATCTGATATTTGATTTTGTTTGTTTGCTTTTTCTGCTCTTACAGTTCACACAGTTAATTCTCATTCTCCGCCTCCCCGCCCTCCCCCACCGTTACATCAAACCAACATGAATTCTGTTCCAAACAACCACCAGGCTCACCCAAGCCAAAACAATCAGGGAAGCTTCTTCACTAATCTTCGTGGGGGCGCTGGAAGTTTACTGAAAAATATCCGTGATACATCTAGTAAAGTGATGCAAACTGTTCAACAGTAATGTCCCCCTTTACGAATTTAGCAATGCGTTTTTTTACGAGCTTCTTATAAAGCAGAAATACGAATAAATGTAATAATGTGTTTGATTCTAGGTCTATAGCAAGATCTGACTTAGATTTCAGCTACATTACGTCGAGATTGGCTGGTGAGAAAGATTTTGATTTGGATAATTATACAGGGTGACAATAAATTATGGCAACTCATTGTTATGTGTTGTTGAGGCATTCTGGACACTAACTTCTGCGTTGTTTCTACTGGAATTTTGTCCCACTCTTCGGAAATACACGCCCGCAACTGCTGCAGTGTTCGAGGCTTCCGCTGTCTGATATTTCGCTTTAAAATGCGCCATACATTTTCAATGGGTGACAGATCTGGGCTGCAGGCAGGCCAGTCAAGCACCCTGAAACGCTGCTGTTGTAGCCAAGCCTCGGTGTTCCGAGCAGCATGAGGCTTCGCGTTGTCCTGCTGAAAGATGCTTGGTCTTCTATTGAACAACTTTTGGCGGGACGGACGCAGATGCTGTTGAAGAATGTTTCTATAGGCAGCAGAGTTAATAGTGCCCTCGCAAAAGTGAAGCGATCCTGTCCCGGCTGCACTCATGCAGCCCCACATCATCAGCGATGCAGGCTTCTGAACTTTCCTCTGGTAACAGTCGGGATGATTACTTTCGTGCTTGGTCCTTAGCACCTTGCGACCGTTGTTGCCATACATCACTGCAAAGGTGGACTCGTCGGACCACAGAACACTATTCCACTGAGCAAGGGTCCACTTTAGATGGGTTCTGGCCCATGCTACCCGGCGACGCTTAGCTACAGTGCTCATAAATGGCTTCCTCTTTGTAGCGTATAAGTAATAGTTGTAACGGCGGACTGTGCTTTCGGATATGGGTAGATGAAAATATTCTCGAGCCCAAACAGTCATTTCACTTATGGGAGCATGCCTGTTTTTCACAATGTAACGTCGAAATACTCGTAGGTCCCTAACATTCAATAATCGCTGCTTGCCTGGTGCAGTCCTGGTTCTGTTTTCTCAATTTCTCTGAAACGCTTGATGATCCCATTAACAGTAGAGACAGAGTGGAACTGATAATTCATGGGCAATAGCTCGCTGGGATTTGTTATTCTGGAACTGCTGTATACACGTTTCTATTGGCTTACCACGTCCCATGGTTCAAATCAACACAAATACTGTACTCTGTCGCGTGGACGATGCTTTTAAAGCCTGATGCAAAGCATTCTGGGCGTTTCTACAGCCTTCAGGAAAGTTCTATATGCTGGTGACCCCTTGTGTACGAAGTTCTTTGAAACTTGTTGACAACGCAATTTTACGTAAATTTGAATAAATTATTTCACACCATTAAATCGATTCTAAATGGATTTTGATATTGTTCCATCTACTCAGTAAATCTATTTTGATTAGCCTGCAATCCTCTGTATGCACTTTTCACTGTGTTTTTAGCCAAATGACTTGGTGTCCGAAGTTTATTGACGCTAGGTTTGTAATAAATAGAACATGGTCCCTTGGTAATAACATGTTCATTCGGTTTTGAAGTGGGCTCCTTTGGCGGCGATACAAAACCCCGAACGTGTCTTGAAATTTTCAGCAATGGGCCGAAAGTCGGCGGACGACAATCGGTCCCTTCTTGGCACAGAGACTTCTTCAGCGACTCCAAACTGTTGTGGCGTTTAGCACAGGTCCTGGCTTCCAAGATCAACCATACGCTGTAATCCATCGTATTGAGATCCGGCGAGTAGGGCGGCCACTGCTGAGACGTGATGAAATCCGGAAAAGGGCTCTTGCACCACTCCTGCGTCATTTTCGCTCTGTGAGCTGGTGCAGAGTCTTGTTGAAAGGTCCAATTCGCATTGCTGAAGTGCTGTCGGCACACCACGAGAAGACCGCTGCGTTGCTTAATGTGCTCGTATGGTATCGTTACAGTTGCACATGAATCTATTCAGTGTTGGGAGACAAACGGCCAAATTTGAGTCGATCTATGTTTCGTCAATGTAAAACATTAGGATGATTTTCTTCTCTTATTTTTTCATACATCTCCATGCAAACGCTTTCGTTTGTTTGGAAACACGGCCAGAACTCATTTTTGCACTACTTGATTTTAGAGCTTTTCCTCCCTTTGCAACTACAGCGACACCAAACGAGCACATTAAGCAACTCGGCGGTCTTCTCGTGGCGTGCGGACAGTACCATAGCCTCGAGAAAGTGACGACGGTAAACTTGTTGGTTGATTTCGACTCCTTGGTCCACGAAAACGAGGGGTGTCTTGCAACTGGCGCAAATTCCGCCCCAGATCATCAAGAACTGCGGATTTTGGCGACGTTCGATGACTGCAGAGGTGCCGGGTGTCCCTGCTGAGCACACTATGTCGTTTTGATGATTGTGTGCTGCTCCACAGTGAAGAGTTTCTCGTCTGTGAAGAGGATGCACTTCCATTTCTCACCTGCGGAGCCGTGCGCTCTTGTTTTCGTCTGTGAGGAGCTGGACTTTTTGGAGCTTGTAGGGCTTGAGTTTGAGTTCCTCTGTTGCCATTTTCCGCACCGATTTGCGGTTGATTCCGGTCTCACGAGTGATTTGTCGCTGGACTCGCTTTTTGATGATTACGCGTTTCCTGGACGTGTTGGTGATACGCTTTCTTCTTCTTTCTGAACAGTTGCCTTCGTGGCCAAGCTCTTTGAACCGTTTGACTGCTTTGGAGAGGACGTCTCTGCCAACATTGAGCAAACGAACAATTGCACATTGACGCTTTCCTTGACGAAACAGCTCCAAAATTGCGCTACGTTTGCTTGACATTTCTAAACACACATCAATTAACTCGTAATAAGTTGAAACACGGACGACTTGCCAAGAACATGCAGTGATTGCAACGAACTGAAGATCATTTGGTGGCTCTTTAATATAGTCGCGCCTGGACGCGTCCATTTCTATTGCCATAATTTATTGCCACCCTGTAAGTAGAGTTGCATACCGTTAAATGGTCGTTAAATTGTTTGATTTTTCCTTCATTCAAGTGATGTCATTTCCTGCTGAGGGGATCGAATCGACTTACAGAAACCATATCGACGATGTACGTGGACTTCTAGAAGCACGCCATAGTAACTACTATAGTATCTATAATGTTTCTGGTCGTTCTTATAGCCCTGCTAAATTCAATGGACGAGTAAGGAATAAGCCTTAGTTTATCGTGTTTCTTTCCCAAACTTAAGCATGTACGTAATAAATGAATTAATTTTTTTTTTTCTAATCAGGTGACAGAATACGTTTGGCCTTCTAAGCGAGCACCTCCTTTGAAAACCCTTTATAGTATTTGTAAAAATATGCTACAGTGGTTGAACCATAACCCGAAGAATATTTGTGTTGTCCATTGTCTTGTAAGTGAAAAATTGTTATGCTGGGTGCCCACTTAGCGCGACGATCGCGCGATTCTATCGCTTTGAGTCCTATGCGCATGCGCAACAAACGCCAGGCGATCAGTTCGCTTCTCGGTGCCCACTTGGCGCGACGGCTGCGTGAATGAATGCGCATGCGCTATCTACGCGATCATTTCGCTTCCCACTTCAAGATGCCGTGCTTTCTTGTCATACAGAATTGGATATTTCTTGATATCTTCAATCAAATTTTCCGTAGCGATATCCGACCATCTCGAAATAGGTGCTGCCATGAGTGCATGTGCCACGTGATTCGAAACTGTTTACTGATTGGGTGCGATAGAGTCAGTAAACTGCACATGCGTGCTTCACAAAGCTGTAGAATCGCGCGATCGTCGCACTAAGTGGGCATCTAGCATTACGGATAAAATTTTAAGCATTTTGTAGAATACTATTTATTAATCTGTGAGTTAATCTTTTGCACGAAGGATGGCAAAGCATCATCTGCGACTGTGATATGTGCATTTCTGATTTTTTGTCATGTCCTCGATTCCGTCGAAGCAGCCCTGCAAGTCTTCACTCATCGCCGTTGTTCTCCAGGCATCAGCCCATCGCAGATTAGGTGAAGTAATTAACAGTTTTATTGTTTTGTTCGTTAAACGTAGCTATTGTTTTAAAGCGTGTTTTCCATTTACGGCCAATTGCAACAAGCTCAGTCGCTGCCTGAAAGTCGCTGCACATTACAAAGTGTTTAAAAGTCACTAAATGGAAAACAGGCCTAATATGATGAAAAATTAATTTGCACAAAACCTAATGTAGCGAAATTTGGCCATTTCTTGATTTTCAGATTTCTAATACCTTGTTCACACTATAACTCTTGATCATGATCATTTTACACACGGTCAAGGTGAATCATGTTCAAGCTTTATCAAGACATCTGTGCGTTCACACAGCAAAATCTTAATCATGATCAGAGTTACAATTTTTGCCGCTAGATGGCATTAGTGGAGTTTTTAGCTATAGGCACTTTACCGCCGACTATTTTGTGTCGGTTCATAACCAATGTTTTTGAACAAATAGAGTTCCTTCTACATTAGCTACACTACATGAATAAAGGAGTTGGGACGCCCCTGTGAACACCTACCGTAATTGTGGGACTGGACTGGGCCACTCATCAAGGTGGGCAGAAACTTCAATGCTGATGGCCACAGGACCATTCTGGATAACGGGGCACTTCCAGCGCTGTGAGAACACTTCGGTGACGGGCCGCTCCTCTTTCAGCACGACAATGCGCTTTGCTACAAAGCAAGATCCATATCCGACTGGTTTGACGAGATGCGGGTTGAAGAACTGGATTGGCCCGCCCAGAGTCCTGATCTTTACCCCATGGAACATCTTTAGGACGAATTGGAACGACGTGTGAGATCCAGGATGGTTCGCCCTACATCTGTCCAGGAACTGACCACGACACTCCTCGAGGAATGGGAGGTCAATACCTGTGGACCCATACCGTAAACTTGTGGACAGTATGCCATGTAGGGTGGAGGCAGTGATAGCAGCTCGGGGTGGTCCTACACACTACTGATTGAAGCTTTTTGCGGCTTTATGGTAGAGCAACAGGTGTCCCAACTTCTTTGATCATGTAGCGTATTCATGGCACGACGTTGCTATTAGCTTGTATAATTCTTAAATATACAGGGTGTTTTTGAATTGAGTACAGATTTTTTGGGAGATGATAGAAGAGGTCCTTAGAAGTATTTTTTGTCATATGAACATGGGGTCCCCGCAGCTCCGTTTACTTCCAATACTGCATTGAACAATCAAATGACACTGGGACGCAGTGTGCGTTGGTAGGCCTACATTATTTTATTTTTAACAATTAACACAAGCAATCTACTGTATGACTTTTACAGTAATTGTTCCAAATGACCGCCATTTGCTTCATAGCACAATTCGCAACGCCTTATGATGGATTGATGTACGTGTGGAAACAGTTGATTTACACGGTCGCTGATGTCACCTGCTGCCGCGACAACACGAGCCGCCAATTCTTCTTCGGTATGTACGGGTTCGGAGTACACCATTGATTTTATGCTTCCCCATAAAAAAAAATCCATCGGTGTGAGATCTGGCGATCTCGGTGGCCAAGCAACTGGTCCTCCACGACCAATCCGACGAGCAGGATATGTCTCATTTAGGTAATCTCTAACTGCTCTTGTGTAATGCGAAGGTGCGCCGTCCTGTTGAAACCACATCAAATGTCTGGTCATTAGTGGAATATCTTCAAGAAGATCAGGGAGCTCCTCCTTCAGGAAACCAAGGTAAGGAGATATGGCCCAATCAGGACATTGTGAATCATGCCAGCCCAAATATTCAATGAAAAACAATGCTGAAAAATGTTAACATGTGTTGCACATCTGTCGACATGAGATCACAGATGACTACTGTAGCTATTGGAACATTCCCTCTCGCATAAACGTTGCCTCATGGAAGGAAAGTCTGGAATCCTATTCTGTTGCTGCATAAACCATTCCGCGAAAGCACGCTGGGGACCATGATCATTGGGACATAATTCCTGCACCTTTCGAAGCTTGAACGGATGTTGCAGGTTGTCATGTAAAATGTTCCATACAGTGGTATGACTAGTATTCAGAGCAGAGTACTTGTCGATGGATTTCGGTGGTTAAACCTTTCCAAAACTCGATCCTCTAATTGAGGGGAGCATAACCACCGACGACGTCCACGCTGATGATTATCACGAGCGAATGCGCCTGTTTCTCTCAGACGACGATCTACTGCACCAAATGTTCGTGAATTGGGAAAAATTCTGTTGGGATAACGTTCAGCATACAAACGCCTTGCACCATCCATGGTGCCAGCAGCACCGAGACACAGATGCATGTCTGCATAATCATTCCATGTAAAATGATTCATACTGTTTGTTTAACTTTACACATCAAGTGAACTTTTTAAAACAAATCTTTCCCAGAATGCGATTAGTTCATTTCCATATGGGCTAATCGTATTTGACAAAGGGGTTGGATACCATGGAATCTCCTTGACGAAGTTTGTCCTAAGACTTTTCAACAAACAAGCACGTGCACCTTGAAATTACTTTAAAAGTTCTTACAGTAGATTGCTTGTGTTAATTGTTAAAAATAAAATAATCTAGGCCTACCAACGCACACTGTGTCCAGGTGTCATTTGATTGTTCAATGCAGTATTGGAAGTAAACGGAGCTGCGGGGACCCCATGTTCATACGACAAAGAATACTTCTAAGGACCTCTTCTATCATCTCCCAAAAAAATCTGTACTCAATTCAAAAACACCCTGTATAGCGAAGCAGCATGTTTCTGCCATTATGAAAAACGTTGGCGAGCACATTGGATTCTGGGAGTTGATCAGCCTTGAACGTGTGTAAGGATTTGATCAGGTGATTATAGTGTGAACACAAAATGATTAAATGAAACCTCATCATGTGTAATTTCACAACCTGTTCACACTATATTTCTTATCAAGATCAAGGTATTGTTTCTCATTTATTTTTGCTATTTTTTTTTCTAAACAGATACGTGAATTATATCAAAAATATAGTTTCAAATTCTTCGATTTTGCCTCATAAATACCCTGCCAAGTTAGTGTCCGTAACATTGGAACCTGTGCCATTATTTACGAAACTCAGGTGATTGCCGTAATTTAAATATTTTACGTTATCATACCTTTGCTTAATTTCAAAAGCAGCATGACTGAGCAAGATGAAATTGTTTTATTTATCCAACAGAGATGGATGTCGACCATTTCTGGAAGTGTATGTGGGTGAAAATCAGATTCTTAATACTTCTCAGGACTATGAAAAAATGAGGTAATGATGTTACAACAATGTTAATTGAAATAGAGTGGAAGCCGGATAATAGGACCAGCCGCCTATTATTAGGACCGAAACTTTAGATCCCAATCCCAATCTATACACAATAACAATGTATAAATTCTTCGGATATTAGGACCAAAAAGCTGTTTTTTAGGACCACTTCTGTGAAATTCACTCATCAGCGTCGCTACCTGCGGTGCACATTCTCGAATATTCAAAAACGCCCTCTGTCGGTATAAATCAAAGAGGGCATTCAGGTTTGAGTCTGTATAGTCAGTAACAACATGTGTTTTTACATGCAAGCATGGCACTTCGCCAAGCTAAAAGTGGGTGAATATCAGGATATCACACAAGAAGAAGGAAGTGAGAATTCTCCAATGGATTCTTTGGAAGCATGCGAGGAGTATATTAAGCAGCAATCATCAAAACGTCAGAAACGAGCCACGTTACATGATTTCTGGAATTAAATTTAATGGGCTACAATGTACAAGGGGCGATTGATAAAGTCTCCATGGCTGTAACTTTTTTATGTGTTAACCAATTTTCAAAATTCTTTTTGTATCTTATACTCACATTTGTCCTCTATGTAATGCACTATTCACTTTTTGGCATAGTCCCCATTCTTTTCCAAGCTTTGGACCCTCTTCTGGAGTACGGTAACGTCCGTCCGCCCGCACACGAGTCACCACTCACCAGAGACATTGCAGCGCCTGCAGTTCTAAGATGAAACATTGCAGTTCAAAAATGAAAGACTGTGCACATTACGACTTTCACCACTTCCCAAAGAGCCCCTTAAGGGACATGAGTCGGTTCTGACGGCGAGGTAAACGCTGCCATTCAATCCTGGTGTTGTCGACAACAACTCCGGAATTCCTCTCCGACGGGTTCACCCAACTAGTCACGCGTTGGCGCAATGCTTGGAAAGGAAAGGGGACTGTGTCGAAAAGTGAATAGTGCATTACATAGAGGACAAATGGGAGTATCAGATATACAAAGAATTGTGAAAATTGGTTAACAAATAAAAAAGTTACAGCCATGGAGACTTTATTTATCAGTCGCCCCTCGTACATATGCTTATGTTAATTTTTGAATAAATGTGACCAGTTCAACGCAGGATATGCTCTTATTAAGGATATACACATACATGTATGTATATAGTAAACCGTATCTTATAAGGGCAGCGAAAATTGTTAACTCTGATAATAGGGCCAGTTAGGACCAAAACAGTCTGGTCCCGATGTGGTCCTATTGTCCGGCTTCCACTCTACTGTAAATATTTTCTTTTTGTATAATGGAATTCCACTTTCAAGTCCAAAAAAACGGTAAAAATTTTTTCCTCTTACTGTTTTTTTATAATAATGTGATTCCCATTTTTGACTCATCCCCAACGAGAAATACAATATGCAGGAATAGACAGAAATACAGTCGAAACCCGTTAATACGAAATCGTCGGGACCATAAATTTTTTTCGTATTATCCATCAACTCTGCTAACTTTCGAAATAAGCATAGAAGAATTATTGTTATACAGGGTGAGGCAGCGTTCATAGCGTAATATTAATAGCACACCAGTAGGAAATAAATACTTTTCATTTATTGCTCTTTATGTCAAATAGTAGTTGCAAGTATGCCATTTGTTAATTTGTAAGTCAATATTTGATTGGGTTAATTAATGTTTGAATACGAGTTCTGTCAAATGATGTCCCCACTGCACAAAACATTCATCTAAGTGGCGTTGGAATAAATGTTGAATGTGGATATCGACCAATTGTGGTTTCAACAAGACGGAGCGATCTCGCATACAGCCAGAATTTGCATAGCTTTCTTGCGATAGACCTTTCCGGGGAGAGTGATTTCTCGTTATGGTGACATCTTCTGGCCGCCTCGATCACCTGATCTTTCACGTGCAGACTTTTTCCTTTGGGGCTACCTCAAGCAAGAAGTTTTCCGAACACGTTGTGCCACCATTCCTGAGTTGAAGGATGGGCAATGTCCCAGGGAATACGTTACGCCGAGTTATGGAAAGCTTCCAACGCCGTCTAGATGAATGTGTTGTGCAGAGGGGGCATCATTTGACAGGAGTCGTATTCAAAAAGTAATCCACGCAATGGTCAATGACTTACACATTTGTAAATGGCTTACCTTTAACTATTCTAACATAGGAGATAATAAATAAATTACATTTACATCCTAATGGTGTGCTTTTAATATCCTACTATGAACGCTGCCTCACCCTGTAAAATACGTATATTTTTATTCCGTTCCTTCAGTAAAAAACTGTTATTTTGGTCTGTTTACATGACATTACAAAATGTCTGCTTAAAACGTTATTTACTTTTGAGAAGAACATTTTCCCCATACAAAATAAATGATTTCAGTTCGTCCATCACAGTAATCATACGCTGTGTTGACAGAGCAGAGTGCTGAATTTGCCCGGGATCATCATCACTTTCATCACTTTAGACTCCGCCATCTTGGTTTCTATCTAGACACTGTTGCACGTGTGCAATATAGAAAAAAGTACACTTACTTGTTGAAACCATTTCAGCAATGCCTCTTCCATTTCCTCGTGTGTTGCTGTTCGCATCCGTTTCCTTTTAAATGTCCCACTTGTCTCTGCTTGCTGTCTTATTTTTTCAGCGTTTTTTTATTAGCGTTGACAAAGTTGGCGGTGGAATTTAAAATTGTTTAGCAAGCTGCCCTTTTTCTGCGTTTGGTTTTTCAACGGCATCTAGAATTTTTAATTTCACTTCTAGCGAAACATCCTTTCGTTTCTTTTTCCCTGTGTAGCAGTACATTGTGTAGTCTGCAGCTGTGTAGTCTGTATCCAAGAAGACCGATTGATTCCTGTTTAAAATTGCCACGTGATTCAATTTCTTTTGAAACGAGTGTGCTCTAATACAGAACCAATCAGATTCACGTTAGTGAACACCACATGTTTAGTGGTGTTCGTCACCCCTGAAAGAACATGTGATTCTTTAGAAGTCAGTGTTTACGTTAGGTTTGGTGATAACAGAAAACATTTAATTACTTACTTTTCAAACCCGCTTATCCGTTACGGTCGCGGGGGCAGCAGCCCTATGAAGGATCTCCAGCGATCGCGATCTTCCGCCATCAGGCGCATGTCGTCCCTGGTAATATCCAAGCGACTCGAACCCAGATTCTCCATGTAGTCTAGCCACCTGGTTCTAGGCCAACCCCTTGGTCTCTTACCCACCGGCTTGGAAAATAACAACTGCCTAGGAAGACTAGTTTGTGGCATCCATATCACGTGCCATACCAGTGCAACTGAGATCTTTCAACACCTAAAGATTCCCTTATTGTGCTGCTGTACACTCTATCTAGTAGGGTAACACCTGCCACACCTCTCAGAAATCTCATTTCAGCCGCTTGTACCTACGATCGCACTCGTTCGGTCATTACCCAAGCCTCATGACCATAGGTGAGAATGGGGACAAAGATAGATTTGAAGACGGAGAGCTTGGCTTTGTTACCCAGCTCACGTTTCGTTACCACAGATTGCCACTGTTCGCGTCTGACACAGCTTGCTGCACCGATCCGAGCATCCAATTCTTTCTCCTGCCATCCATCACTCGTGAATGCAATCCCGAGATACTTGAATTTCTCCACCTGTCTCAACAAGGCTCCCCTAACACGGAGAGCGCACTGAGCAGGCTGTCTTGAAAGGACCAGAACCTCGGTTTTAGCCACACTGATCTTCATCCCAGCTTCTTCACATTTGGCTACTGCAAACCGGTCTAGTGCATGCTGAAGGTTCGTGCGAGAAGACCCAAGCAGGACATGGTCGTCAGCAAAGAGCAACCTCTCCACCAGGCAGTCTTCCACACAAACACGCTCATTGCCTCGGCTGCCCCTGTCTATCCAGTCCATAAAGATAATTGCCCAGACACTCCATACTCTTGCATCAGTTGCCAGAGCTTCTCCTGAGGAGCGTAGACCTCTTTTGCATACTCCCAGGATTTCTCAAAGATTTGCCTTAGAGAAAAGATGTGATCCGTCGTGCTTCAGCCAGGTTGGAAACCACACTGCTCCCCCGACAGTTTAGAGTCGACTATTTCCCGACTTCTCTTCTCCAACCCGTTATTAAATGAACAACCTAATATCAGTATATTTTGTATAACATACTGTAATGTATCTGTATATAAAATATCACATGCTAATGTCATTTGAAATTCATCAGATATAAATCAGTTTTAACCCCTCCCCCCCCCTTCCCACTGTTGTAGCACTCAGCAGCGGGAAGGGGGGGGTCCACAAATTTTGCACATTTTGATGGAATATTTATGGTAATGTACATTTTGTCCAGATTATTGTTTTTCATTGCACGTTGGTTTTATCTTCTTCTTTAGACTTTATAATATGGCTGACAGCAAAATAACATTCCCTATAAACCAGTCAGTGAGTGGCGACGTCACATTGGCTGTCTATCATGCACGCTCTACTCTTGGCAGCAAAGTACAGGGCAAGGTGACGGCCATTCGAATTTTTCAGATTCAATTCCATACAGGTTTCTTACAAAATGAAAACGAATTATATTATACCAAGTAAGAGAAACTTAACATTTCTATTTTTTAGTTTTTGTTTTTTGTTTCTTAGGCCCGTCGCAAATTGAGAAAGTAGAGGCGACTTGACGTCAGAGCATCTGTGAGACGTCATATGTTGCTAGCGCGCGAGTTCGCACGCCGCAAATTGGAGTCTCTACAGGCAACCGTCCTGTGGCGATCGCGCATGCTCCATTGTGATCTATTCGTCTCATCCATCGTCTCTCAGGATGGATGCTTTCGATGATGTTGATCCTGCTGCCCTTGCTGCTATTCTGTTTTTTTTTTTAGAAGACGAAGAAGAACGCAAAGCGAATCAAAATTCCCTCAAAAGAAAGCGTTGCCCCACCAGACAGTCCTTACTCGTCGTAAGGAGAAAGGGGCCTTCATGAACATTCCCGCTCTTTCGTTACGAGGCGCCGCCATGTTTATTTGGTTGAAAATGTAGAGTGGAAGGAGGAAAATGTAGAACCAAAGTAGAAATTTTTCTACTGCTCTCTACTTCTACTTTTCGATGTAGAGAGGAGGAAGTGACGCGTTTCGTTCACCGCATGCGCACTAAGCATCTCTCTACAAATGTAGAGGTGACTTTCTCAATTTGCGACGGGCCTTATAAAATCCTAATGAATGACTGGAGAACATGCTCCAATTTGGTAAAATATTTTATAAGTTCGAAAGGAGTCTTTAGGATACGTAGAGACAGGAGTGATAGAAACAATGAGCCACATGCCTGTGATCATTGATTTAGTCCCGGGTCACAGAACTTCTTTTCTTTTGCCAGTATTAAAATATTAACCCAGGGTTCGCGCTTACTCGCAATTTACACGTCATCAATAAGAGGTACCCATCAGATGACCTAGTATCAGCATCAGTTCAGTGTGGGAGGGGCCCTTAAGCCTCAACACTATCAACTCCACTCAGGGTGGGGTGCGGGTTTGTGAACTTGCTTATGCTGCTGGGAACAAACAGGGAACACAGTATTAGTTTATGCTCATTTATTCTAAGAATAAGTACAACCTGTGACAATAAAGTTCGGTGAATGACGTCAAATTGCTAAACGGTCGTAAGAGTGCAACATCGTCGTATCCTGCCCCAGACAAGTCGAGACATGTTTAAACAAATTTGAGGGAATCAGCACTGCGAGTGGGTTTATTGTGTTTAAACAGGACATTGAAGAGAGAAGGCGTAGTACGCGCGGTCGAAACCCAAAATGGATCAGCGAACGAAAGAGACTCACGAAATGATGACAACAGTTTACAAAGAAAGTGCTATTACTTTGAAGTGTGATGATTAACTTGAGAATAAAATAAAACTCTTTTTCCACAACGAAACAGGAAATGAACAAAAAGAAAAAGACCGAAAATAAAATGAAAAAATACAAGCTGAGTCTGTAAGCGCTTTTCGAAAGCTTTGCTTTCATCATTCAGCAGCCAAGGAGCACCTCGAGAGAACTTGAGAGAACTGACTTGGAATAGAACATGCTGAGTATTTATAACGGACAGAAGCCAATCAAGACAAAAAGATCCAACTGAATTTTATTGATTGGGTAAGTGCGTCGCCCATTTGATCAATGGTGATTCGCTAATAGGACCCCTATCTAAGTTGAGTAATAATTTTTTATCTGTTTTTTGAATGGCTAAGCTTTCGAAGGCGTCCAGAAGGTGTTTCTTGTTTATTGACTCAATAAGTTTTACATTGCTTAATAAAAATTCATGCCCGGTATCTAGCGAGTGTTTGGCTATGGATGACCGATTCCCTCTACCATATCTTGTGTGTCTCATGTGTTCTTCAAATCTTGTTTCAATATTCCGGAAAGTTTGTCCTTTGAATCTCATGGGGCATTGGGAACATCTAGCTTCATATATTCCTGATTTCTGTAGTGGTGGAATCGGGTCTTTTGGATTAGGTAATAAATGCCTGGTCTGGTTGGGATTGCTAAAAGATAACGCAATATTAAAAGATTTAAAGACAGAATTGAGACCTTTGATTAAAGATTTATTGTAAGGTAAGGATATGACTCTCCCTCTATTTTTAGTCCGGTTGAGGGTAGTGATTTCGTCCATGAACTTTTTTAACTTCCTCTTCCTTACCAAATTGGTGATGGTACGTATACTATAGCCATTTTTAACTGCAATATTCTGAATCAAGGAAATTTCTTTTTTGAATGAGGATTGACCAAGTGGGAGATTAATAGCTCTGTCAATCATCGAAATGAAAGTAGATATTTTTTGATTCCAAGGGTGGCTGGAATCGCTTGGTATGTAATTCAATCCATTCGTAGGCTTTCGGTATACCTCAAATGATAATGAATCATGGTTTCTAATGACTAAGATGTCAAGAAACGGCAACCTTTGATTGTTTTCTAACTCAAAAGTGAATTGAACGGACGGAAAATAACTATTAATATGTTGGACAAAAGTGTTGACATCGCAAGCATTGGTGTCAAAAATTGTGAAGACATCGTCCACGTATCTGAACCAACAATTGGGAAAGTAAAAACCGGAATTCTTCAGGATATCCTCGAAACTTTTCAGAAATATTTCAGCCAAAATAGGGCTAAGGCAAGAGCCCATCGGTGTACCGCCCACCATTTTGTAAACTTTCCCATTATATTTAAAAATATTATTATTGGTACATAACCTCGTTAGACTTAAAGATTCGTTGCGTATGTTTTCAGGAACTTTGTTCTCATTCAAAATATTAGTTAAAAAGTTTATAGTTTCAGGTATAGGGATGCTAGGGAACAAGGAGACAATATCAAAGGATACCAAAATTTCCCCTTTCGGTATACCGAAAGCCTACGAACGGATTGAATTACATACCAAGCGATTCCAGCCACCCTTGGAATCAAAAAATATCTACTTTCATTTCGATGATTGACAGAGCTATTAATCTCCCACTTGGTCAATCCTCATTCAAAAAAGAAATTTCCTTGATTCAGAATATTGCAGTTAAAAATGGCTATAGTATACGTACCATCACCAATTTGGTAAGGAAGAGGAAGTTAAAAAAGTTCATGGACGAAATCACTACCCTCAACCGGACTAAAAATAGAGGGAGAGTCATATCCTTACCTTACAATAAATCTTTAATCAAAGGTCTCAATTCTGTCTTTAAATCTTTTAATATTGCGTTATCTTTTAGCAATCCCAACCAGACCAGGCATTTATTACCTAATCCAAAAGACCCGATTCCACCACTACAGAAATCAGGAATATATGAAGCTAGATGTTCCCAATGCCCCATGAGATACAATGGACAAACTTTCCGGAATATTAAAACAAGATTTGAAGAACACATGAGACACACAAGATATGGTAGAGGGAATCGGTCATCCATAGCCAAACACTCGCTAGATACCGGGCATGAATTTTTATTAAGCAATGTAAAACTTATTGAGTCAATAAACAAGAAACACCTTCTGGACGCCTTCGAAAGCTTAGCCATTCAAAAAACAGATAAAAAATTATTACTCAACTTAGATAGGGGTCCTATTAGCGAATCACCATTGATCAAATGGGCGACGCACTTACCCAATCTATAAAATTCAGTTGGATCTTTTTGTCTTGATTGGCTTCTGTCCGTTATAAATACTCAGCATGTTCTATTCCAAGTCAGTTCTCTCAAGTTCTCTCGAGGTGCTCCTTGGCTGCTGAATGATGAAAGCAAAGCTTTCGAAAAGCGCTTACAGACTCAGGTTGTATTTTTTCATTTTATTTTCGGTCTTTTTCTTTTTGTTCATTTCCTGTTTCGTTGTGGAAAAAGAGTTTTATTTTATTCTCAAGTTAATCATCTGCATTATCCACATAAGATTTCTAGACAATTTACTTTGAAGTGTGTTTATGAGTGGTTTAAACGATTCCGAGGAGGCCGGAACACTGTAGAAGACGCCCCCCGAAGTGGCCAGACATCCAACGTAATGTTACGACCCAACTGAAGGCTATCCCTAAAAACGACTACGCCAGGAGTTTCCAGGACTTGTACAGGCGTTCCCAGAAGTGCATTACCATCGACGGGGATTACTTTGAAGGATAGTAACTGCTGTTTCATGTAAGCGAGCAGTCCACTCTCAATATGCCATCATTCACCGAACTTTATTGTCGCAGATTGTATTTACATACAACTGTGAACGTAAATGTATAACACTAATCAATGGTAAGTCTTTCAACAACACTTCAACACAAATATCACTAAAGGCAATATGTTTGAAAATCAATACTCAAAATTCCCGTTAAACCCTGGTACAAAACTCCACTTAAATACCGAATCAATAAACTTTAAATCTACCAAAATTGTAGGGACCCCCGGGGCACTGCTCCACATTTATGCTCACTGCTGACATTTCACTCCAGAGACCATATATGCGAAATGTATCTCTTTGAGTGAACTACTTTTTGCCACAACAGGCGATACGAGCAGGTACAGATCACGCCGCACCTCTCTTTTTCTTTTCCAATTATCGCTCATTATCGCACTTTGACAGTGTTAACTTAGAGCTGATAAAACCCGGGGAGACAGGCTGTAATCCCAAAATGTTCCGTATATGACGCTCAACGTCCACCTCTCGTGTAACCTCACTAAAACGTAGCACTTACGCTGCGACCTCGCAATGAGCTATCATGCTTTGACAACGGAGCATCAGCAGTGAACACGTGCTCGTACCCTTACTGTTTTTACAGACAGGATAGTTTTATTTTTAGCCACATAGCAAATATTCATAACTAAATCTAAACGTTTGTGTAATTAAAACGAGATATATTCAAAGTTTATCTGAACTACAGGAACATCAGCGACAATTAACACTACTGCCGACGCGACCGCTTAGTAACACGTTCTAATGCATGGCGTTCTTCTTCCCTAACGCAGTGACGGGGTAGCAAGGGTGTCCCTGACGATTACGCAAATTCAACCCCAATAAAAACAAGAAAGATCTCGCCAAAATGTCTTCTAAATGGCTCGGTGTCTTCTTATCTTAGTGGCTCAATTTAATGTTCAATCCATTGCCGATAAGAACGGTGCGCTGGCGCTTAACGCTGTCTGTTGCGGAAATAATTCGAATATACACAGTAAACATGGCTGCATTACTTGAATATCGTTCTGGAAAAGTCATAGTTGTCACATCCTTGTTAGGAATAAAAATTTCATCATTATGGTGGTATTCCATGATCGTTGTTTTTTTTGTTTTTTTTTACCGAGAGCAATCTCTTTCTCTCTCTCTCTCTCTCTCTCTCTCTCTCTCTCTCTCTCTCAACGAACAGCCAAGACAATACACAGTAACATCACGATTTTTCCACACGCAGAGATTGTCATCTCTTCTCGGAAAACTCGTAAACAACAACAAGAGATCGTGTCCTTTACTTTCCCATTGTTACAGCCTCCAACTCTTAATATACTCGACAACAATGCTTAGTAAGGATTAAATCGACAATAACACATCGAGATAAATTCTCCTACATACTAAACAACAAGTTATGCATTCCGCACACACGGGTCAAGGGTTAAGGCTCACCACTACGAAATAATTAAAAAAAAAAAAAATAAACAATCACCCATCTAAATAGAAGTGCTACTTACAATTAATACCCCCACCCCTTTATTGCCGTAATTGCTTCAACACCAAGCCCACATTAATAATCCCCAAACTCTAGGCCGACTATACCGAATTTTTAAAATGGCTGTATATTGCCGTAATTGCTTCAACACCACCCCCACACAAGACACACACTGTCTACAGTCGCAATTTGTTAGGAAACTTATCACGAGTCTACCATAAATGTGCCAAATAGATGTTCTCCAAGATTGATTGACGAAAGGACGAAAGCTTGTAATAGACAATAGCAAATGTATTTTTCCATGTTGGAGCTTATACGACATTTATTGTTATCTCAATTTTACTCATAAGCAGCTTGAATTCTTTGTTGGAATAATTCTTGCCTTAATTTTGCAGAGATGATTTAGATCACGTTGATGAAGGTGACCGTATTTCTGAAAATTTTAAAGTCTACCTGAGCCTATGTACCACCTCTGAAGAAACTCCAGACGTAGCAAATGAAACATTCCCATGGGAAAAGAATGAGACTCTGAGTATTGCACCAAATTTGTTATTTGTTACAAGTGAAGAGATGGACATTTTCAAAGAACAATTTGGTCAGTACAGAATTCCTGTGTTTGGTTTACCATAATTTTTGGGGTATAATACAGTCGACTCTCGTTATAACGAAGTTCACCAGAATCCATAAAAAGTTTGTTATAACCGATATTTCGTTATATGTGAAACCCAATTTTTTAATGTAAAAATGCATTTTTCACCTTAGAATTCGTAGGTTTTAGTTGAAATTTGAAGTATTGCAACTAAACGGCGATGAAATGTCCTTAATCGAACATAATCAAACAAAAAACGTGATTTTTTGATTGGTGAAATTTTTATGATCAAAAATTAAAAAAACACTAAAAAAAACACTATAAAAAAAGTAGTCAAACGCTACTGAATTTTTCTAAAAGCAGGAAAAAACAAGGGTGCGTATTATACCCCAAAAATTACAATAGTTTTTTTTCAATTTTCAAGGACGATAACAACTACAGAGGTTGAGTCAAAAGTACTGGCCGACTCGGGAGGGGGTAGGTTAGAGTTTGACGAATTCTGGGCGAAGACTATTTACCACAAGGGTATATCGCAGTTTATTAAGAGAAAAGAGTGGGAAGAGGCCACCTGCGCCAGCCGGTGTAAAAATTGGTGATAGGCGGGCTCCTTCGTCACTATTGGAAAAAGGGGACCAGTGCGCGAGCAGCAGCCGCCGAAATTAGCAGGGTGGAAGGTCAGGGTGTGACCGATGAACGGACAGCACGACGGTGGTTCTCCCGCTTTTTGTCTGGAGACATGGGCTTGGAAGATGCACCAAGGAGCATACAGCCCTATGGCAACAAGTGGAAGCCAACCCAGGCAGCACCATCCATGGAGTAGCGGCGGACGTCGGGACATCACAGTCGAGTGTGGTTTGACATCTGCACACCTTGGGAAAGGTCAACAGGAGCTGCCGAATTGCGTCCCACGAGCTGATGCCCGCGCAAGCACAACAACGGGTGACAGTGTGCCGTCAACGGCTGGAAAAAATCGAGGTTCTGCCACATCCAACATATAGCCCCGACCTGGCACCTTCCGATTACCATCTCCTCTGGTCCTTGGCGCACTTCTTGTGTGGACGGCGCTTCGCCATTGTCAGTGAGGTTGAAGACGCCGTGCGTGACTTTTTCGCCCAGAAACCAGAGGACTGGTTTCGCCAACTGGCTGATCGTTGGATGAAGACCATCGAGCATGATGGACTCTACTTTGAAGATTAGCAATGAGTGGTTCCTGTCTGGTGCCCATTTAAAAGTTTGCGCGGTGATTGGCCACTATGTTTGACTCAACCTCCGTAAACATCTAATAATTTCAAATTTTAAGTTTATTAAACAAAAATATTTTTGAAAACTTAGATTGTAATGCTTTATTTTGTACTGCATTAGGTTCCCTTTGTTCCTCTCAGCGTTCGCCCAAACCTCCAAGACCTGAAAGGCCTAAGCTTCCACCTCAGATCCAAAATGTAAGTGTTTCATCAAGTGAGGTATCAGACATCATTTCTTTTCTCAGTTGGGAAGACACAGGCGGATCATTCTCCATTAGGTCTCCTCTGGAAGTAAGGTTACTTCTGCACTGTCCACCCAACGCTTCAAAACTTTTACCACAAATTGTCATTTTGTTGTTATAAAAAAGACAATGTAAACTTTTATTCTATTTTATTTTACTCTCCTGCTTGGAACTTCACATTTGCTTTATCGTTATTGAATTGATGGATGAAAGTTCTAAACATTATTTGCGTTCCCTGTAAATGACGTGTTGACAACAGGCCATCGTTCTATGACACTTAGCACTAATCTGCGATTCGGTTGATGTAATGTAGAAAGAATATGAGGATAAAAATATTTTTAAATAAAAAGGCGCAACATTCTTATTTATTTGCTTTCTTTTCCATTCTCTTGAACATGGAAGAGTCTCTTTGCATGTTATTCATGAAATGCTTCCTTCTCTTGTCAGGGTTAATGGAGGGCTGTAAATTGTTCGTTTTAATGATGCATTTGAAAATGCCTACATGCTAGGTCAGCACCATATGCCGGGTGGGCAAGAAATAACGTGAGGTGTTCAGAGCTCGCTAGCAGGAATTCTATTAGGCCAAATGCAGTACAGTCAATTCTCGTTAATACGAAATCGTGGGGACCAAGAAATTTTTTCGTATTATTCGTATTTCGTATAAACCAACAATACTAAAAGTGTTAGGAAATAAGCACGGAAATAGAGTACTTTAAGTTAGAAATAATTTTTATTCATCTCTCCTAAAAAAATATGTAATAACAGTTTGTTTTCGCACTAAAACAATTTTTTTTTCTAAATCACTATTAACTTTACAATATAAAGTAAATAAGTCTTCAGGAACATCCTGACTGTACAATATATAAGATTTAATTTCCTCCATCAATTCTAACATTTTCTGATTTGATGGAGCAGATTGAATTTAAATGATAAGATTTCTCGGGCAGAAGATAATAAAATAGGGCGGTTTCGTCAGCGTTGTTTCGTCACTAGAGCACGCGAAATTTTCAATGTTCAGCTGGTTTGCAAACTGGTTAGCTTTTTCTTTTAGAATATCGCCGCTAATGGGAATATTCTTTTGTCGAGCCTAAAACAAATACAGAGTACAGTACATTATAGAAAAAAAAGCTTACAGTAATTTCTACAGCACTGTATTGTACTACATGTATACCGGAATAGAAAAAACGTTAACTTACTTGTTTAAACCATGTTAAAAGTGCCGTTTCCATGTCTTCGTGTGCTACTTTTCGCATTCGTTTTCTTCTCAGAGTTCCACTCGATTCAGCCTGTTGTCTTATCTTTTCCGAGTTTTTCTTCTTCTTTTTCTTCGCAGCCTTCGTCTCTTTCGGGAGGAGACTAGCTGATTTGGTGTACAAGATAGCGCACTATGAGGTAATAGCAGTCAGGGCACGGGCACTAGCGGCCCCTGGATCCTATCAAGGAGACCCGTTTCATGTAGAAAGAGAAATAGCAGATTGACGACAAGATGTTTATCTCTCTGGCACATTGGGGAAGCAAGGAGGATATTTTGCAAGGAGGGATCGATGTTTCGGGCCGACAGGGCATGAAGCAGGGAGTCCCTCTGTTGGCAAAAAAGAGGACAATGTATCACAACGTGTTCGACCGTTTCCGGAGAGCCGCATTTGCACAGATCGGTGGGAGAGATTTTGAGTTTGTGACGGAAATGGTTTAAGGGGAGATGACCACTCCGGAGACGAAATAGGGAGATTTTTGGATAAAGGAAAGCCATTTGGGAGAGGAAGAGCGAATACAGTCAATTTTTGGAAATAGGATCTTGTAGTGGCTTCCTTTTGTTTCTGCATTCCACACATCGTTCCATCGCATCAACAGGTGCTTCCGGATGACGCCATTGAGGATCGTAGCATCTACAAGCAATAGTCTTGCTGGCTTATTCCCCACTCTTGCCCAAAAAGCAAGCCGATCGGCCAGTTCATTTCCGCGGAAACCGTGGTGGCCAGGGATCCAGGTAAAACCGATAAAGTAACCATCAGAGACGAGGAGGAGTAGAAGGTTAATTACAATTCCCAACAAGTTCTTGTAAAACCATCGTCCTTTCGTTAGGGCTACATGTATAGCACTTAGGGCACTTAGGGAGTCCGATAGGATTAGAAAGTGCCCTAAGGAGAGAGAGGAGATGGAGAGTAAGGCTTTATGGATGGATGTTAGCTCAAGCTGGAAGGAGGAGACAGCAGGTTCTACTTTTTGAGATGTTAATAAGGCATTAAATGAGTAGATACCAATTCCGCCTATTAAGCTAGGGGGTGACAACGAAGCGTCTGTGAATACACGTCGGTATCCAGGAAATTTCTCACTTAAAAAGCTTTTGAGGAGATGGTCTTTACTTTGAGCTGAGGGGTGCTCAAGTACCCAATTTGAGAATGTTTTTAAGTATCGTTGATAATGTTGACGGTGGAATGTCAGTCTTTAGCAACCTGCCCTTTTATAGCATTGGTTTTTCCGCTGCATTCAGAATTTGTAACTTAAGATCTAATGAAAGATCCTTTCGTTTCCTTTTGCTTGAAGCTGACATTGAATAAAATTCCTGACTGTAATAAAATTAGATAACTGCGTTGCAGCGATGGGAAAATTGATTTTGAAACGATGCCGATATTGCACTTGTTTAAAGAAAGATTTGAGCGCCATGTGACAGGATTTCAGATCTGAATAGCTGAACCAATCAGATTTCCCGTTAGTTTGAAAGCACGTGATTCAGATTTCGCGAATCAGATTTCCCGTTAGTCTGAAAGCACGTGATTCGTTAGTTTGAAAAATTCGACTAAATAACCGATATTTTTTTATCGAATAATCGACTGAAATTATCGAATAAAAAGTATCCACTGATTAAAACGTCGAGTATTCATTTATTCGTATAATTCAGAAGCAGTCACATATGAAATGACTTTGAAAATTATTTTTATTAACTTTACACTTGGAAATCTGAAATTTTATCATTGAAATTGTTCCTAAAAGGACTATTTTTCAATAAAATTATGAAATTTTCTTTCGTATAAACCGTATTTTAATAAAAATATGTTCGTATAAAGCAGAAAATTTTACATAGTAATTGCTTTCTCGGTGACGGGCCACAAAATGTCTTCTTATTAACCGGAATTTCGTACTAACCAGTTTCGTATTAACGAGAATTGACTGTACATTTTGGTGTATATACTTAGTGGAACATGCAGTTTCGATTTCTGCAAAAAAAAAAAAAAAAAAATACCAAAATTCGCCATAGGGGGCGCTTATTTCAAGAAAACAATGAATACCTAATTGTCAAATAAACAAACTTTAGTAACAACAATAAACAATGTTTTATTTTTAATTGCAAATGTGTTTCAATATGAGCACCAGTGTGCTGTTCCAATAGCTGCATGCGGTACACGACATTTTCTACGGCAGCTCGCAGCATATCTGCATTAATTAGTCT
>JAHWFO010112178.1:0-12454 GCA_023313115.1 Rhysida immarginata | reverse complement strand
CACTGCACGCGGCCATCAAATGCAAGCGTCCTGGACTTCTTACAGAAGGAGTGCTTCTTCTCCACGACAACGTGCGTCCTCACACCTCGAAAGCAACGGTAGATCTCGTCAAAAAGTTCAACTGGGAAGCAATGCAGCATCCACCTTGCGGACGATGAAGTGAAGGAAGAGGTTTCAGTCGGACGATGAAGTGAAGGAAGAGGTTTTGGAAGGGTTCCACACGCAACCATAAAGGAATTAGACGCCTTGTTACACAGTGGGATAAATGCCTTAACGCATTTGGAGAGGATTTTTAAATTTCTTGTATACGCTTTGGATAAAATGAATAATTTTCGTTTTCATTTATACGACCCGTATATAATAATGTATTATACAAGCTAACATTTCTTCTCTGTGCTCGTTATACGGAAATGAAAGCTCTATATTGCAAAAATAAAAAAAAAATCTAAGGTGTCATAGCACACTTGAATCATTGACCTGCATGAAAAATATTTTTCAACATCTCGTAACATACAGGGCGAGTTAAAAGTCTGTACCCCCTCTCTTTCTATCTTGGATAAAAGTGTAGTTATGCAAATTCAAATAAAGGGAGTGAATAGGAAGTTGAGAATGCTTTTTCTCATGGTGGCACTTAGTGTTGTCAATATGCAAATTAGGACAATTGCAAATCGTATCGACTAAACTGTAGAAGATACACAAAAAACACCAATTAAAAACATCAAATTAAGCATAATAACAGAAGAAACGCCTCTTATCCGCAAAATATTTTACTAGACATATACGTATTTCTAACCCTTTGGGTTCATTATTCGATGTCAAAGGAATAATCTGTACAAATCGTAAATCCTATATTTATAGGGGAAGAGGTTACCGATCCTCCAATCACTGCCTAATTACGACCCATCTTTAAAGAATCGAACTCGACTATTGCCTATAAAAATCCAAACATATCGAGGAACCTCTTGGGTAACCCAAAGGACAAAACTGCTCCTTTACTCCAACCAGGGATATACGAAATAGCATGTGGGAAATGTTCCAAGGTCTACCGAGGGGCAACCTGCAGGAATATCCTTAAAAGATTTAAGGAACACACGGCCCATGCCAGATACAGACGCCCAGAAAAATCAGCTGTGGCTAAGCACATGCTGGATACAGGACACGATATTTTTACGGAAGGACTGCAGATTAGTTAGACACGTGAGAAACAGGAACGCACTCGACGCTTTTGAAACACTGGGAATTGCCCATGTCTCACTGCTTAATGGAGACATGGGCCCCATTCTCGATATATTGAGTTATCGATTTTTTGTTTTGTATAGGGTTTTGCGTAGATTTTATTATTTCTTTGGTTGTATCTTGTATTATTTGGCGGCGTGGGTATTTCTCCTAGGTGCGCGCTTTTGTAAGAAGAGGTTCCCTCGTTCTTCATTGGCTGTACTCCTTGCGTGGTAGCAGTGATTGGAGGATCGGTAACCTCTTCCCCTCTAAATATAGGATTTACGATTTGTAATGGTTATTCCTTTGGAATTGAATAATGAACCCAGGGGTTCGAAATATGTATATGTCTAGTAAAATATTTTGTGGATAAGAGGTGTTTCTTCTGTTATTATGTCGCTTTCCACAGTTATTCAATGATTTTCATCAAATTAAACGACAAAACCTATCATGTGCCTGCTTATCAATAGTTATATCGTCACATTTCTAATCTGTGTGATTAATTAATCCATCTACGATGGTTGTACCAAAAGTAAGGTTTCCAATGAGCTACAGCCTCGAGGGAAGGTGCTAAGCTAAATCCGACAACAGTGCCGTGCGCAGTGGTTCCCGCACTCTCGAGCGATTCGCTACGGCACTCAGTGTTCGCTTGGCAGCCGTCAGAGATGGAAGTGTTGATCGCCGCTCCCGCCAAGTGCGAGGTTCGAGCAGTAATCCGGTTTCTCCATGCAAGGAAGTTACCGCCCGTGGAGATTCATCGGCAACTGACTGAGGTTTATGGTGAAAAAGTGCATGTCCGTTCAGCACGTCCGAAAATGGTGCAGGGCTTTTGCTGAGGGTCGCACGGAAGTTCACGATGAAGAACAGAGTGGAAGACCGGCGGTTTTGGATTCGATTGCCCAGAAGATCAACAGTGAGCTGCTAAAAGATCAGAGGGTCACTGTCCGTGAACTTGTCGAACGCATTCCTGAAGGTTCCCACGGCACACGTTTCCTCGACGGATTGGCGGGAGACTTCTTCGACTTAGGAATACAAAAGCTGGAGCACCGTCTTCAAAAGTGTGTCGAAAAATATGGAGACTATGTTGAAAAATAGACAACAGTGTAAGCTTTTCAACGATGTATAAATTAATAACAATAAGCAATGTTTTCTACTTGTAAAAAATATGGGAACCTTACTTTTGGTACAACCCTCGTAATTTAGTTCTTAACTCTTCCATTGGATTACTTGAGCCTTTTACTTTTTTTAAACTAATTTTAAAATCTTGGAAGGTAAACGTTGGTTTTTCATGCTCATCTATTCTACTCGACTCGATAACATTAACACACTTCACACTATAATGTTATAGCGCGCGTGGTGACGAAAATTTGCACTAGTGAACTTTTTTTTTGCCAGATCACCAAATAGGAGATTCCTCACCTTCTATTCTACTATCGTGCTCCCGAGATACTTGAATTTCTCCACCTGTCTCAATAGGGGAACGCACTGAGCAGCTATCTTAAAAGGACCAGATACAATTTGTTCGTTAACAAGGCTTGTGATGTCCTCTTTCTTTTTATGGTCGGTATTCAATGTTAACGGCCTTCCTGGCCATTGAGAGTTTTCAATGTTTAAAGTGGCATCTCCAAAATCACTTATCGGCCTTGGTGGCTCAGTGGTTGCATGATCGCCTCTGAGGCCTGCGGACGCGGGTTCGACCCAGCCCGAGGACGACGAGGGTTTTTTGGTCCCGTGTAGTCGTTTGCCGGCTGCACGTTAAAGAACCCTTGTGAGGCAAAATTTGCGGCCCCTGTAACGCCGTTCCTGAAATGACCATGGCAGTTGAAAAGGATGTTAATACCAAACAAAGCAAACCAAAATCACGTATATCATTTTTAACGTTTCTGCTCCACTTTTTCTAAGCTTGTAACATTCTCTCTCGCTTTAATGAAAATCTCAAAACACATTTTCGTGTTCATTTTACCAAAACAGCTCTTAATTAGTGGATGTTTATGTAGATTTTATAGAAAATGACAAAATGAAGGATTAGCTAGCTCTTTTTGGATCATATCATTGGGTCTAAGATAGCCAATTTGTACGAGTTAAAAGTGCAGCTTTTGCAGAAGGGACCCATTAATAATTTTTTCCTATGTAAAATTTTGGCAGGAAACTTAAGTGGTCTTAAAGAGAGCAGCAGCAATTTTGGGAGCTGGCCCAACAAACCAGTGACTCCGACTCCGTCACCAGGATGGCAGCAAACGGGAAGTCCCCAGCACCAGAACAGATCTCAAGCAAATGTCAATTGGCAACATCAGGTAAGGGGAAATGATCAGTTTAGATGAAGAGTAGTTTTGTATTGTAAAGGAACTTAACATACCTTTGCACTATTGGCAAGTCCAGTGGCCTGTAGGTGGCGCCACAATCACCCAACATGGAGGAGTTGTAGAGTAGAAATAAAACTCTGCTGGCTTCTTCACATGCGCTAAATTGCGAAAAAAATGACTTTAAAGATAACTTTGGCCAACTTCTTGGCTTGTATTAAATTAGAAAATAAACACGTTGAAAGGAAGTGTTATTTGATAGAAAGCGTCGAACGAAAACGCATTACTACAAAATAGTTGGGTTTTGCGTTCAAACCAGTAACCTAATAAATTTTTTAAATGCATTCGTAATTTAATACTGCAAGGTAGAGTTGGGCCGATACGATATTGCATCTTTCGGTGGTATTGGTATCGGCAGTATCGAATAAAAGTCAACAGAGCCTGTGTCGTGAGTGCTCGATAATATGGTCGGTATCACTCGCTTGGTTTTGGTGAACCCTATATCAAGTAAAAAGCAAAATCAGTTAATAAAAAAAATTGAAAAGCACATCCCACTTAAGAAGCAAAAATCAAGAAAGAGAAGAAGATAGGGTTGAAGGAGAAAAATGAGAAGTGCTTAGATAGAAAGCGTAGAGGGGCCATTTGAAGTGAAATCTCCATTAAGAGAAGAATCATCTTTGGAGTCTAAGCAACATTGATGCTACCGTTTGATAATATTGATAACATTTTGAGTTATTTTAAGAAAACTTTAGTTACAAGAGAATATTGATGTCCGTTGGATCCGGATTTCTGATCCGGATCTGAAAATATCCGGATCCAGGTCTCTTATCTGGATCTCGGATTTTGGATCTGGATTTCGAATGTCAGATATCGGATCCGGATTTCGGATCTCGGATCCTTTAACTGGATGCGTATTAGGACTAATTGGGACTTATGCGGGCTCAGACTATCACAATCGCAATAGTCGCGTCCATATATATAAAAAAAAATTGCATATACACAATTTCGTGATACAGGATCCGAATTTCGGATCCAGGATCTAAGATGCGAATCTCGCATCTGGGATCCAAGATCCGTATCTCGGATCTCGGACCTAGGTCTGAAAAAAAGATCCGGATATCCGGATCTTGACATCCCTACAAGAGAATAAAATTTAAGGGATCGTTCACGAAATGCTTTCGATTGAGGGAGAAGTGGGGGGAGGGGGATTTGAAATTGTCACGGTAAATAGATAAAAAAATGGCTTGAGTTGTCTTGAAACCATTTAAAAGAAGTTAGCTCCTCTAAAATATCTCATAAAATCAGACAAAACAAAAAATAAAACGTAAGTAGTTCAAAGAAAGAGGCGTTAAAGATTTTCAAGCTCTCAACTATCATAACGGAAATGAGGCAATAAACTTGAGCAGAGACTTAAAGTAAGTTTAAGAACCAGCTGAAATGGAAAATTTGTTTTATGTGGAGTTTCGTACGAGTTTTAAACTTTCTCAAATGACAGGCTGAGAGATGTTTTCATAAAAAATTTTTGAAAATTTTCATCATTAGCCAGCCACCCCGTTTTGGATGTACAGTATCATATCATTCGAATGCAGAAGAAATTATGTCCATGAAGATGTCAAATTGTTGTTTCAAGCCTTGTGTGATACGAGGCGCATCCAGAAAGTAAGTTTCCCTATTTAAAAAAAAAAAAAAGAACTCACACTTACGGGAACATATTTATTGGCAACAAGTACAGCAATGTTTCAGCTATTTTTCAACATAGCCACCACCAGAATTGAGACACTTGTCATATCGTGGGATCAACTTTTGTATCTCCCTGTCGTAGAACTCTGCCGCCTGTGAATGGAACCAGCGTGTGACAGACGTCTTCAGCTCTTTGTCGTTGCCAAAACGCTCACCGGAGGACAGGAATTTCTTGAGGTGCAAGAAAACGTGAAAAACGGTTCTCCATCACGCGCTGCCGCACAAGCTCAACAAGATCATCATTGATGAGGGATGGTCGCCCACTGCGCTCTTCGTCATGGACACTTTGACGACCTTCGGAAAACTGCCTACACCAGCGACGCACTATCTGCTTACTCGTGATGTTCGGCCCATAGACCCGACAGAGCTGACGATGAATTTCAATTGGCGCAATGCTTTGTGCATTCAAGAACTTTATCACCGACCGAACCTCGCAGGCGGCGGGAGAAGAAATATGAGCTTCCATTTCGGACCATTGCTACCACGCTACTGGCACGAGGCGGGACCTGTCCGGCTGGCATATGATTGATACGTCATAGCTCTGTTACGCATGCGCAATTGCCACGGCTAATTACGTTTACTTTAAAGGGGAAAACATCGGGAAACTTACTTTCTGGATGCGCCTCGTAGTAATGCTGTGATGAGTAACATCAACTTATAAAATTATTCAACAAACTTAACTCCTAAACTGCAAAATTCCTACCAAAATTGGATCAGAGCATCCACCATTTTTCTTAAAATTTTATCAAGAAAAAGGCCTTGGAAAATTGAAAATTTGCGTGGGATCTTCCATCCCTTCTGCAGAGAACACGGCGGAACAAGGCGTCATTTCCTGCTGCGAGAACCTCGGGGAATTTCGTCGCCGAGATTCTAGTCGCTTAGAACGATTCTACATATCGTAAGATTTTGCTAACCTGTTTTATGTCGGTATGCCTTCAATTTGTTCTCCGTGTAAATAGACAGTCGGATAGACATTTCACATTTTATAGATTTCCACAATCAGAATCGATTAAAAAACAGTGGATTAGTTTTGATAGAGAGGGAACTGGTGTCCAACTCCAAACGGCATCGTGTGTTTCAGCTCATTCACAGTTTTAAATTCAGTATCAATTCAAACAAGAAATTCGCTGAAACTAGATCACGTATAAGGTGGATCGACCTCGGTGGCTCAGGGGTTGCGTGATCGCCTCTGATGCCCGAGGACGCGGGTTCGACCCCGGCCGAGGATGACGAGGATTTTTTCAGGGGGAAAATTCTGAGATCACTCACTTCCTTCGGAAGGGAAGTAAAACTTTTGGTCCCGTGTAGTCGTTTGCCGACTGCACGTTAAAGAACCCTTGCGGGGCAAAATTTGCGGCCCCTATAACGCCGTCCTGAAATGACCATGGCAGTTGAAAAGGACGTTAATACCAAACAAACCAAACCAAACCAAACCAACGTACAAGGTTGAACTAGATGCTCTTCTAACTCTAAACGGGCCTGGTGTTCTTCAAGAACAACGACCGCAACAGCATGTGCTAAACGCCAAGGGAAGAATGAGGTGCATACACTGGTTTTCATGACCTATTCCTTTTCCGGATTCGTTGAATTAAGTCTTGGTTCCGGAAACATCGCACAAGTTAGCAGTTCATAACATGTAACAGCTTGAAAACGGCTAGAGATATCTGAATACTAATTTTGTTATTGGATTAGTGAGGAAATTGCACTCCAGATCGAGTGGTCACATGACCCCCTTTCCGTTTGAACATAAATTCCAGAACATATAAATTGGTTCTGGTACACTTTACACTAAATGTACGAATTTCATTGTCCATAAGTTGGCTAGTATGTGTGAGCTTGCACTATGACATTCTTGGCAGAATCGGCTACTTTGTAAAGTGTTTGGATATTTTTGATCATGTAGTTTGCAAAAGAGAAATGATTTGTATTCTTTCTTTCAGCCTAAATCAACGCCCACAACTCCACAGCACATGAAATCTCCACAACAGCAACCGTCTTTCAAGGCCGATTATAATCGCTCTCATTTCTCTGGTGTTTATAATCCTGATGGAAGTCAAAAAGGATGGGGTACGTTTTCCTTATCAGAAAAGTTGAATAGCGTACGTTCTGAAGTTTCGAAAGACTTTTATTTAAATTGTTTCGTCATTTAATGTTTAGGACCTAAGCCAAAATTAGAAGGCAACGAATTTGAAGATTTATTGGGAACACAAGGATTCAGTGTACCTGGAAGAAAAGACGGCCCAACTTCCATCAATGAAATGCGAAAGGAACAATTGGTCAAGGATATGGATCCCGATAGGCTAAAGGTAGGCACTTTGAAGTAAAAGAATGATTTAGCATAAACACCTTTATATTGCAAGTACAGTAACGATCATTTATAAGTACAGCCGTCCCTCTGCATGTGAGCATTCCACGAGTCGGGAAATTCCACAATTCGGCAACTTTTTCCCGAATGCCAAGATGGCGGATGATGACTTCCAGTTGGGGATTTTTTTGCCAAGGAAAACTAAATCAGTGAAAGTTATTACAAATACGCAAAATTAACCGATTTTATGGCTCCGCTAATGCAAACAGCCTGTGCATCAATGTAAATTAATATGCAAACTAATACGAGGTGCACTCAAAAAGTTTTGGGACTGGTTCGTTTAAAGAGAAAGTATTTTATTTATGTGCGTTTACACAGTGTCCCATTTCAAAATAGTCACCTTGCGAAAGAGGGCAAAGTGTACTTACTTACTTACTTTTCAAACCCGCTTATCCGTTAGGGTCGTGGGGGCAGCAGCCCTATGGAGGATCTCCAGCGATCGCGATCTTCCGCCATCAGGCGCATGTCCTCCCTGGTAATATCCAAGCGACTCGAACCCAGATTCTCCATGTAGTCTAGCCACCTGGTTCTAGGCCGACCCCTTGGTCTCTTACCCACCGGCTTGGAAAATAACAACTGCCTAGGAAGACTAGTTTGCATTGGCATCCGTATCACGTGGCCATACCAGCGCAACCGAGATCTCTCGATGCGGAGAAGTAGCGGCTCAACACCTAAAGATTCCCTTATTGTGCTGCTGTACACTCTATCTAGTAGGGAGTGTAACACCTGCCACACCTCTCAGAAATCTCATTTCGGCCGCTTGTACCCACGATCGCACTCTTTCGGTCATTACCCAAGCCTCATGACCATACATGAGAATGGGGACAAAGATTTGAAGACGGAGAGCTTAGCTTTGTTACCCAGCTCGCGTTTCGTTACCACGGATCGCCACAGTTCACGTCTGACACAGCTCGCTGCACCGATCCGAGCATCCAATTCTTTCTCCTGCCGTCCATCACTCGTGAATGCAATACCGAGATACTTGAATTTCTCCACCTGTCTCAATGAGGCTCCCCTAACATGGAGAGCACACTGAGCAGGCTGTCTTGAAAGGACCAGAACCTCGGTTTTAGCCACACTGATCTTCATCCCAGCTTCTTCACATTTGCTGCAAACCGGTCTAGTGCATGCTGAAGGTTCGTGTGAGAAGATCCAAGCAGGACAAGGTCGTCAGCAAAGAGCAACCTCTCCACCAGGCAGTCGCCCACACAAACACGCTCATCGCCTCGGCTGCCCCTGTCTATCCAGTCCATAAAGATAATGAACAAGTGTGCAGGAGCCAAATCTGGCGAGTAGGCTGGATGTGGAAGCGAAAAAGTGTGAGGAGAGCTCGGCAAAAGGGTGCATTGTCGTGATGGAGCATCTGATTTTTTTTTCATGCCACAGATCTGCTCGCTTTCACCGAACGTTGTCCCTCGGATTGCTTGTTGTTTGTTCTCATATATAATGTCCTTGATAAATTTGCAGATGACCTCACACGTGATCTCATTTCTCAGTCCCCGATGCACATGAAACAAAATCATTTGAAAAGATGATTTATGAATGTTAAGGCTATTTATAATGTAAAGTAGGCCCCGGTTGCCTCGATTTATGTCCATTTTGATTTATATCCGGCGGCAGACGTCTAAAACACTCGTTTTATATCTGCACCCGCCTTATGTCCGCACTCGAAAATTCGAGGGCACTGATGCGCAATGTACATGAAAGCGTTGATGTACCTTATGTCCCATATGGGAAATCTGATTTCATTTTACATCCGCCGTTCCGTAACTGATTACAGACGTAAAATGGGGGCCTACTGTTTTTGTGGACTTGTGCTGCTCTTTGTTGGCGAGATGCACAACCAGTCCCAGAACTGTTGATTGCACCTCAAATAAAAAGGTGATTTTCCACGAAATTCAAAATGGCAGTCGATTATAGAGGCACCCCTCCTCTGTCCATGCATAAGCGGTTACATTGAAAAAATCTCCACCGTCTTGGAATTCCGCAAGTCGGGAAAATCGACAGGATGCAAGATCCTGGAATGAAGGTTGCTGACTTGCAGAGGGACGACTGTGAAATAAGGCAAACATTCATAGGCCAACATGATAATTGGTTTTTGTATATGAGCATGTGACTTTAATCGGATAAGTAGAAAATTGGTTTCTGTAGATACGTCTCGCATACGACTGTTGTGTGACCGCATTTAAAGAAACTATCGATTCATTTAGGTTTTCTTGTAAATTTTAGATCTACGAGTGGACAAACGGTAAGCAGCGCAATATCCGAGCTCTTCTGTGCTCGTTGCATACGGTCATTTGGGATGGACAATCACGATGGAAAGAGATTGGAATGCATCAACTTGTTGGACCAAACGATGTTAAAAAGTACTATCGGAAAGCCTGTTTAGCTGTCCATCCAGATAAGGTAACTAAAAATCAATTTTCTTTTTCTGTGTGATTGCTTATACAAGGTCTAGTCCTGTTATTATGACGCTTCCATTAAGCATTTGAGGAACATCCTTGTGAAGTAGTCTCTTGCTAGAGTATGATGAACATGATGAAATAATCCAGCATACGATTTGTGGCACCCTACTACATGCCATTGATTCCAGAGATTGCCAGATCTCGCCGATCAAAGGCAATCGAAAGAGCCGATACCACGTGACTCGATGAGTTGTGGTTGGCATTATTAAGGCGTGTCTCAAAAGTTTAAGGACATTTATGAGTACATGATTAGGAAAGTTCATTTACAGAAAAATGGGGAGAGAAGGTTTATAGAGATGAGTTGCCATGTATTTCATTTACATAACAAAATAATTTCTGAACAGAGCAGCTCCACTCATTACCTAAGTCTGTAAGGCTTTCGATGCTATCTCGAGAGCCCAACTTATTTACGATCTTGCCTCTCTTGGAGTGTCAAATGGCTATTTGGAGCTTTTCGCCGATTACTTTCAGGATAGAAGGAATACCATCGACTATGATTCGTCCATTATAAAAATTTGCGAACGAGGTATCGTTCAAGGATCGGGACTTGCCCCGCTACTATTTGCAGTCTTTACAGCTTTAACCAGGCTGAATGTTTTTACTATTACTTCAGTCCTGATATAAGAGCCTCTCCGCTTATAGTAGCTTTCCATTTTTGTTCCTAAGTTTTTTTACTTCTGTATTTTTTCATAAGTGTATTTTGTCATTGGGCACTAGACCCTCTCCAATACTGAATTAGCCCTCTTTTGTGTAAAACAAACATGATGCCCTGCATTCTGATTGGTCCCTCCTCTTTATATAAACTTGTATCTGAACTTGTGTAACCTGAATCATACTGAAGAAGGCCACATTGTGACCGAAATGTATACATGTATGGTGTATTAAAATGTTCTTGTGGACAAGTGGAGTATCCTTCCTCTCTCTCAAGTATTCTAGCATCCACAGAATCGTAAGGTCAATTTTTAATTTATTCTTTAGCTCAGTCGTAATAATGTGATTGGACACTGTCGAAGTACACTACTGTTTATAAAAATCGCAACACCCTGATGGAATGGTGTAATCCATATGCAATTTGCAATATTTGCATACAATGGGTCAGAGTATAAATGATTAGATTTTCAGAGTAATTGCTTGAAAGAACACTATGCCTCGACGACGACGAAGGGTACTATATCAACAGCTGACAGACTTTGAAAGAGGATGCATAATTGGTCTGCATGAAGCCGGATGGTCGTATCGTGACATTGCTGCTCGTGTAGGACGTAATGCAACGACAATTATGTGTGCATGGAGGCAGTGGAGCGAAGAGAACAGGGCACACCGAAGACCAGGCTCGGGAAGACCCAGCACGACAACGCCGCGAGATGACAGACACCTCTATCGCACGTGTGTAGCAGATCGTACAGCCACTTCCACAGTGGGGTGCTGCAGTAGGCAGGACAATGTCTGCTAGCACTGTACGACGCCGTTTGATTTCCAGAGGATTGATGGCACGAGTACCATTGTTGCGGATTCTTTTGACTCAAAACCACCGGCGCCTCAGGTTGCAATGGGCCCATCGACACCAACAGTGGCAAGCTGAATGGCAACAAGTTGTGTTTTCGGATGAGTCAAGGTTTAACTTGCAGCACCGTGACGGCAGGATACGAGTCAGAAGACATCGTGGCGAGCGCGACCTTCCAGAATGCACCCTGCAGCGTCATTCAGGACAAACGCCAGGGGTGATGGTGTGGGGTGCAATCAGTTACCATGGCCGTTCCCGTCTGATCAGAATCCATGGCAATCTGAACAGTGACCGGTACATCAGGGAAGTTGTGCAACCCGAGGTCATCCCCTTCCTGCAGAACCTTCCAGGCGCTGTATTCCAACAGGACAATGCCCGACCGCACGTGGCCAGAAATGTCCTCGCCTTTTTCCAAGCACATCAGACGCCCTTGTTCCCCTGGCCTGCTCGTTCACCAGACATGTCCCCAATCGAACATGTGTGGGACAGGGTTGCTCATCGATTGACTCGTCAGACTCCTGCAGCAGCAACTGTGGATGAACTGTATACACATGTAGACAAAGCATGGCAGGACATTCAGAGCTTGTTTGACTCAATGCCACGACGTTTAGAGGCTGTAATTGCATCCCACGGTGGTTTCACCCAATACTAATGTGACAATAAAACGCATTGTATTGACCTGAAAATCTAATGGTTTCTTTTCTGACCCATGATATGCAAATGCTCCAAATTTAATGCACATTGGGCTATTCCATCAGGGTGTTGCGATTTTTATAAACACTAATGTATATTTGGTTTTGATTCATTTACTTATTTTATTTTTTTTTTTATCGTTGCAGCAAGTAGGAACAGAAAACGAAGCACT
>JAHWFO010112177.1:55438-82687 GCA_023313115.1 Rhysida immarginata | reverse complement strand
TTTGTGAACGCTTCTGCTAAGCTGGGCCACTTCATGCATGTATAAATGCGTTTGCTATTTTTTCTTTTGTGTCTCCGTCTGCGGCTTTTAGAAGCTCTGCTGTGAACTTATCCATTCTTGCTGCTTTATTTGGTAGCGAGTGTAAGACTTTGGTAATTTCTTCTGGTAGCAGTCCCTTCACACCCTCTTTTGGGGCTGCATCGGCCATGTGTGGTCTTTTTTGATCGTCGTAGAGCTCAATCAGATATTGACCCATTTTTTTGTCGTCGATTGTTCGTCGGTTGTGAGGGTTCCACTCTTGTCCCGTATTGCTCGTGCTATTGTGGGTTTCCTCTTGATTTGGGTTTGTAAATTTGTCCATTCAATCATTTGATTCGGTTGTACATTTCCCTTACCCTGTGCCTCTCGTCGAGACTGCTAATTTCGTCGCATTCCCTTTTGAATTATCTTTCTCGTTCTTCTCGGCACTACTTCTTTATAATCTTAACATGTTCCTTATATAAATAATTAAATATAAACTGGAGATGACCTCCAAACATGAATTTATTTGTTTATTAAAAACAGGAAAATTTGGCAAAATGTGTGCACAAAACTGGAAAACCACACATTTGGATAGTTTTTTGTGGAAAACAGGAAATATGACCTCCAACATTAAGTTCCTTATACTTCAGTTTCTAATCTGTTGATTGTTGGTTTTTCCATTTGCGTCGACGTTCTATCAGTTCGATGATTTCCTTTGTCGTCCACGGTTGGCTCTTGGTTAACCCACGAGTAAATAATTAAATACAGACTGGAGATAACTTCCAAACATGTAATAATTTTTCTATCGAAAAATGGAAGGAAAAATTCTGCGACCTGGGTTCGAACCAGGAACCTCGGCTATCATGGCCGACGTCTCTACCAGTCGGGCTTTCTGATGGTTGGATAGGAGAAATCCTCGATCTGTGAGCCGGGTGCCCACCTCCCATTGGGCTTTCAACCATGACACCTTGGTTGGGTTAATGTTAACTATCTGCACAATCGCAAACCCAATGTTAAGAATCTGCGCGATGGGCAAACGCAACTTGAAAGAAGGTTTCTGCGCAACAACAAATTGCGCAATCTGAAGGAGGCAAATTTTAAAATGCAAACGCAAGTCAAAAGTGCTTTTCAACAGCCAAAACAAGTAAAATTGACTCACCTGAGCACAGAACTTTGCGATGTCCGCTCCGGAAGATTTCGATTGGGATGCCCTGTCCGGCGAACAACACTACGATCTTGGAACACAATTGGAGACCCACCAGCAATTTCCAAAAGACTGGAGACTGGCTATTTGGCTCGGATTGGTACCGACTGTTGCTTGTTGCCATTCGTGTTGTGCTGTAATGAAATTCCGCTTCAGAAGCAATTCCAACACTGCATATTTCCATTGTGTGGAGTATTATAAATCGCATATGGCTGCTGAAAACATATTTTGAGGACGAGAAGGAAACCTTTTTTGGAGGCAAATCTTGGGATTTATTTGGTATCGATTCTGTCTAGAATGTGCGCAATCTGCAGCAGCTGACATGGCGAATATCTCCGCTTCACTGCAGTCAACTGGTCAAACTACGCGAGAGAATTGATGTGCGCTGCTGTGATCAAACATTCCGGAGACAAGAAAGGTGGGCCAGGCAAAACCTGCAAATTGATAAAGCAGTGATTGTGAAGCGAAATAACGATCGTGGGAGAAAACTGAAGTTTACTCAGTGGGTCGTAGGCGGTGTTTTGACAAAACCCAGAAGATCAGTCATGTTTTGTCATACCCGTTCAAAAACAAAATGAACAGACTTTGAATTGGGTGATGAAAAATTTCGTTCTAAGTGGCACAAAAGTTTATTACAGATGAGTGGAGAGGATACCTCCACATTGAGAACTTGGAGCACGTGCATTTACACCACGAAACTGTTAACCATTCAGAAAACTTTGTGAACTCAACAACCGGCTAACATACACTGAATGTTGAGAGAATGTGGGGATATTTAAAAAAACAAAAAAAAACTAGCAAAACACATGTTCGAGGAACTGACAAGTTCGTATTTATATTCTCGCATGTATAAAAAGTTGTTTCGTTTTTTCGCTATAAAACCCGGCCGCAAATTTTACATAATAACAAAACACATTGCAGAAGATGCCGACTCGAAAATGCCGACGTTAAAATATCCAGACGTCCTTCTGGAAGCGCCTACTTTCGGAGAAGAAAACTGCGTGTAACAAAGAAACAACACAAAAACACACTTCAAAAAACACTGAAGACACATAAAAAAGCTAAATTAATATAAAAAACGAAAAAACAAAAGAATTAACAAAAAATAAAAAATAAAACCCACCAGATAGCGCCAAAAAAAAACAGAAACAAAGCGCTCCAACAAAAGAAACCCAGGAAAAAAAATACGAATACGCAACGCAAAGCGACGGGCAGTGGCCTGTGCAACCGTTTTGCGATTGTGCAGATAGTTAACATTACCCCTTGGTTGTCTTTAAGACACCTTGTGATAACTTGGCTGTCTGGGTGTCTGTGATAGCCCAACTGGTAGAAGCGTCGGCCATGATAGCCGAGGTTCCTGGTTCGAACCTAGGTCACAGAAAATTTCCTTCCATTTTTCGTTAGAAAAATTGCCTCTTGGTTGTTGGAAATGGCGGAATAATTATTTCAGCAGCATGCACCATGGAGTTTGTCAGTTTTTCCCAGTTCGGGCTCTCGTGATCATTTGATTCTAAAATTGGTGTTATTTCCTCATTGTAGACTTTCGGTATGTTGAGATCTGTAAGGTTCTCATAATCCAGTCTTTTTCTGCTAGCCGATATTTCTAGTTTCTTTAGTCGGACACAAATTACCATTCTGAGTAATCTATGGTCAGATCCACAGTCAGAGCTTGGCATAACTTTTATCGATGGTATCGCATTACTGTAGCGTGTGTTAACCAATAATTGGTTTTTGTGTTCCCATAATAAGGCGGTTTTCCGAGCAGAATCACAGTAGGTTTTGCCACGTTCGTTTCTTTATCCTAGCTTGTAAGTATCCATGCATTCCGGTAGTACTCGATCACTTCCGATTTTTGCATTGAGGTCACCCAAAATGCATAGTACCCGTCCTTTGATTCCGCCCACTTCCTTGACTGTTGATTCCCACTTCCCAATATCTTCATAGAACTGGTTTATTTCCTATTAGTTATGGTTACTCGTGGGGGAGTACACTTGCAACAGAATGTTTCGGTGTGGCTTTGATGACAATTGCCATGATTCTGTCACTTTTTCGGTACACGATTTGTACATCGTGTTCCTTTCTCTTGTCTATTATAAAAGCTGCGCCTCTCTGATTCATTTCCTCCGCTGCTCATCACCCTATGCTCCTTTCCATTTGGCAACGAGCTTACAAATTCCTGGTTGGTGTCGTTCTTCCACTTGGTCTCCGACATTCCAAGGATGTCCACTTTCAGCCGTTCCATTTCTCTCATAACGTTGGCTAATTTTCCAATGCTGTTGAGGCCTCTGACATTCCATGTTGCTATTGTAATTATTATTATTATTCTAGCATTTCGACGGAATAAAAGGATTGAGGAAAGGGAGACGAAAATCAAAACGATAAAATAGATTAAAAAAAGCAGGAAATAAATTCCCTAGTCGCTTTGGTGGACCTTATAATATTCTCTAATTAATCTTTTGAAATGAACACAAGTCACTAAACATTTTGGTTGGCGACAGTCAATGGCAATACTACGAATGTTCAGAGGTATCGTGTTCCAAATCTCTATAGCATTGTATGGAAAATGTTTGCTAATAAAGTTTGATGTCTTATGTGGTACCTCAAGCTTATATCTTCTGGTAGGACGATATTTATCAGATTTCAATAACCACTCTTGTACAAAGGAGGCCGGGTGGAGATTATTGTGTAGGGCATCTGTTAGTTCGGTAAGAAGACAAATTGCTCTAAAATTTTCAATTGTTGGTAAATTGAATTTATGGCATAGAGCCGTCACAGAGTCATTTCTAGTTACCCTGAAAGCAATTTTTAGCACATCATTGTATGTGACTTTTACTCTTTGGAAATTCTGGTTAGATACACTTGTCCATATTATAGCAGTATATTAAATATAAGGAAGGACTTTGGCTTGTATAACTTGAGTTATCTCAGAATTTGATAGAAAGGAACGAAGTTTTTTCATGAGAAAACGTTGTCTCTTGAGGCAAGAAATCATTATGTCACAATGAGTATGGAAAGACATAGTATTGTCGAAAGTGAAACCTAAGAAAGTTAACGTATCGTTAGATGAAGATTTCCGTGATATTAAAAGAATTTTAGTTTTGGCAGCGTTGAGCTTCATGCCCCTCTGACGGTACCAATTTTCCATCTGTACAACGTCGTGCTGCGCGGAGGTAATAATTTCATTCTGCTCTTGACATTGATAAGATTTATATAACAGATTATCATCAACATACCTTCTAATATAGAGCTTAAAATCAAGGTAATATAACGTAAAAAAGGGGCAGCAAATAACAAGGGGTCAATGCTTCATCCTTGTATGACCCCACGACAGGAAGGGTACGATACAGGGGGATCACTGTTAATTACATTAATTCTATTTGTCAATAAGAGCTATATAATCATCCAAAATGTCATATAATTTAAGATCCTCAAAAAGTTGTTGACGGGATATCGTATCGTAAGCCTTAGAGATGTCCGTTTGAACCATGATAAAATTTTCACCTCGGTCTATGGCGGTAACTGCTTGAATGTAGAGGTAGATCGGCGTCCAGTTCGTTCTTACATTGGGCCTACTACCTTGTTGTTGATTAGGTACTTTTGGCCAAATATGCTGAACTAGGTCTCTGAATATGCATTTTTCAATAATCTTAGTTAAGGGGTGAGAGCATGGCAATCGGCCGAAAATTTTGTATATTATTTGGATCACCGTGTTTATGAATTGGGACTATACTGGCTATTTTCAGATTATCGGGGAATTTTTTTTTTATATAATAAATTTACAAAGGTCTTAAATTATTCGAATCCCAGGTAGTTTTATTTTGGTCAGAAGGATTCCCAGGATAATGGTGGCATGCTTAACGTCTTTGAGATTACTTTCATTTATAATCTTCTGTATGATGTACCGGGTGGGCAAGAAATAACGTTAGGTGTTCAGAGCTCGCTAGCGGGAATTCTATTAGGCCAAATGCAGTACATTTTGGTGTATATACTTAGTGGAACATGCAGTTTCGATTTCTGCAAAAAAAAAAAAAAAAGTACCAAAAGTCGCCATACGGGGCGCTTATTTCAAGAAAACAATGAATACATTTGTATAAGCGCGTTCCGTGTTGAGCAATCATGACAATAAAAGGCAAGGCTGAGGATTTCCCATCATTCACGAACGAATGGCCTGACGATGACGTATACTCTGCCTGACCGGGCGTTATTAGTCAAGTTGTTTTATCAGAAGAGCGACAATGCAAGTGCTGCCCTTCGTGAATTCCGGCGATTGAAAACGTTACGAAGAGGACCGATGAGCATAACTAACTTACGGAAAATGATTGAACGATTTGAATCTACCGGAACTCTAGGAGTGCAAACAGGCCGGGGACGCAAACGAATCAGGCAGCAACACGTTGAAAAAGTTGCAACTGCTGTTGTGGAACAGGAGATGACTACTGTGCAGGGTACCAGCAATGCACACGCAATAGCACGCCAAACAGATATCCCATATTCGACGGTGAGGAAAATATTGCATAAGATATTGACATTTTATCCCTATAAACTCACACCTGTTTAACAATTGCTTCCTGGAGATGAACGTACTCGAACTGACTTTTCGTTGAGATTTTTAGCACGTATGGAAGTGGATGATGCATGGCCATGGCAAATTTTATGGAGTGATGAGGCATATTTTTATTTGAATGGTGATATCAATACCCACAAGTGCCGTATTTGGGCTGCATCAAATCCACAAGTGTCTGCCAACTCCTATGGATTCACCGAAACTAAAACTATGGTGCGGCTTTACTGCTTCTTTCATCATCGGCCCGTACTTTTGAAGAAATCCGTCCCCGTGGACCGGTGACTTGTTCCTTCAATTCTGCCAGGTATGCCGATATGCTTGAGAATTTTGTGATACCACGATTGCAGGAAAAAGGGTTGTCTGGATTCTACCATTTTTATGCAGGATGGTGCGCCACCGCACATCGGACGTCAGGTGCAGCAGATCTTGCGAGAACGTTTTTCAGACAACAGAATAATTACTCGTGCATTTCCCATGGTATGGCCATCCAGGTCGCCTGATCTCAACCCTTGTGATTTTTGGTTATGGGGATATTTGAAAAGCCTTGTGTATCAAGCACATGTTCCTGACCTCTCAACCTTAAAGGATCAAATAACGTTACATATCAAGACTAATTAATGCAGATATGCTGCGAGCTGCCGTAGAAAATGTCGTGTACCGCATGCAGCTATTGGAACAGCACACTGGTGGTCATATTGAAACACATTTGTAATTAAAAATAAAACATTGTTTATTGTTGTTACTAAAGTTGGTTTGTACGGTATTTGTTCATTTGACAATTAGGTATTCATTGTTTTCTTGAAATAAGCGCCCCCTATGGCGAATTTTGGTACTTTTTTTGCAGAAATCAAAACTGCATGTTCCACTATGTATATACACCAAAATATACTGCATTTGGCCTAATAGAATTCCCGCTAGCGAGCTCTGAACACCTCACGTTATTTCTTGCCCACCCGGTATATAACCGGAACCATCGGTTGTAATTTTTGCGTAGGACCCGTATCCTTATTTTTGATTATCGTATCAGGTATAGGAATGTCACAGGGATTGTTTAACCACATCAAGTAATCATGGTATCTTTCTATGGACAGTTTAATTTTTGTCCCATGAATGTTATTACGGATGATATCCCATAAATTGGTAGTATTCATTCGATTAACAACATGTAATCTTTTGGTTTTCCGAACTAATTCGTTAAATCCTTTTTGGCTTTTTTATAGATCAGTAATGTTGTGGCGTTAGAATCTCTTATATAACTCTGTTACGCTTTATTTTTATTCTGATAAAATAAGGTAAGTTCTGTAGTCCACCAGTTCTTTGCTGTCTTGCTTCGGATATATTGAATCATTTGCATACCGGCCATATTTGCCGCATACATCATGATTCTAATTAAGTCGTCCAATTTATGATTGATTCGATTGATACTATCGGTCTTAATCTCGTAAGTCTCGTCTAAGATATAATTATAGTAATCCGTACTCATTTTTTTTAATGATGGCTTCCATACTTTAGATGATTCGGGTTGATCATAAACATTATAATGGGATGTTAATTCAAATTGTATAGCTTTATGGTCACACCGAGGTATATTAATCAATTCAATGTTGTCGCAAGAAAGTTCACGAGATATATATACATGGTCTATTATAGTAGCTGTTTTTGAAGTGACTGGTGGGGTGGGAAATAATTTGCAGAAGTTTCAGTTATAATGTAGAGGATCTAAGGAGTGTCAAGTCATGTTCCTGCAGTAGCAAACTGTTCCTGCAGTAGCATATTTGACACGTCCGACCATGCAGGGCATCGGAACGCGCTGACGGCCAATCAGGTCGCATGGCAAGTTTCCGCAATACGTAGATCCATTGTTGTACATTGTTAATTATGGTCCACCCCGGGTATTTTATTTCCCTGGTACCTCCCATATCTGGGAGCATTCCCCAATCCGCCACCTTGGGAGGCGCCCGACTAGCAACTCCACACGGTATACAGGGTGAATACAAAAGTCTGAACCGCCCTTTTATTTTTTGAACCGAAGAAGATGTCAATTTTGATGAATTCAATGAATAGGAAGTTGTGGGTGGCCTATCCCATAGTGCACTTCTCATCATCCCAAACATGCAAATTAGGACACATTCAAAATTTATCTCAAAAACCGTAAGGGTTAGAGAAAAAAGCCCAATTGCAAACTTGTTCAACATAAAAAAACAAACAAAACAAAAAAAAATCATCCAAATCGGACCAACCAATCACCCACAATCACGTGGTGAACTGTTTGTAGCTTACAAATAGTCACACTGCACAAACAAGTTACTTCAAACAGTTTAAAAAATAAGTTAATCAACAAACTGCTCGATGTGACGACCGTGGGCACCATAACACAATTGGGCACGGAACCTAACTGACGCCAAAACATCGGCAAGCAAGGCTGGTGTCACTCCTCGGCACGCTTCCTGGATTCGTTGAACCAGATCCTCCAGTGAGGCGGGCTGCGTAGCATAAACCTTATCCTTCAGGTATCCCCAAAAGAAAAAGTCAAGTGGTATGAAATCAGGGGAGCGGGGTGGCCAGCGAACCGGTCCTCCTCGGCCAATTCACTGTTGTCCAAACATCTCACTTAAACGCTCGCGAACGACCAACCCGTAATGTGGAGGAGCTCGTTCATGCTGAAACCACGTGCGCTGATACGAGGCCAATGGCGAATTGTCAATAAAGTGTGTGACTACCACGTTGAGAATTTCAGCCCGGTAGCGCTCTGCAGTCAGTGTTCCATCGTAAAAATTCGGTCCAACCACAGTGTCATTGTACAATCCACACCACACATTGATTCTCCAGTTTAATTGATGAGTTGCTTCTCGCAGACATCGTGGGTTTTCGTCTGCCCAATGATGATGGTTGTGCCTGTTGATAACTTGATCCCTGGTGAACTGGGCTTCATCTGTCCACAACACCTCATGAATGAAGTTTGGATTGTCATCTAGGCAGATAAGTAACGAGTTGCAGAAGGCGGCCCTAGCAACATAATCCAATGGCAGTAATTCCTGGTGACAATGAATATGGTATGGGTGAAAATGATGTGCGTGTAGAATGTTGAGAACAGTTCTCTAATGGCACCCAAAATCTGCAGCAATTGCTGTGCTGCTTGTGTGGAGATTTGCAGCAACTGCAGCCAGAATTAGTGTTGTTGTATCTTCGTCGCCATGTGCCCTTGGTCTTCCTCGCTCTGCATTAACATTCCCTGTAGCCTCGAATCTTTGAATAATGTGACGCATTGTTTGACGAGATGGATAGCGTTCGTTAGGGTATCTGTCTCGATACAACCTAACTGCAGCATGTAGGTTTCTTCTTGCCTCTACATGCCGAAGCAGTAGACCATTTCCGGAACAGTGTAGCTTGCCATCCGGGAATTGTTCTGTCTTCTGTGTGCTGAAACATGCCTTTTATTTGCTTTTCCGCATGAAAGTGAATGTGAGTATGGTAATTTATGTTAATTTTTTGATTTGCATGCTTTACATGGTGGAAATATCAACATTCAGTTTTCCTTGTGCTGTGTGACTGTTTGTAAGCTACAAACAGTTCACCACGTGATTGTGGGTGATTGGTTGGTCCAATTTGGATTTTTTTTGTTTTGTTTGTTTTTTTATGCTGAACAAGTTTGCAATTGGGTTTTTTTCTCTGTCCCTTACGATGTTTGAGATAAATTTTGAATGTGTCGTAATTTGCATATTTAGGAAGATGAAAAGTGCATCATGGGATGGCCACCCACAACTTCCTGTTCATTGGATTCATCAAAATTGACATATCTGCTTCGGTTCAAAAAATAAAAGGGGGGGTTCAGACTTTTGTATTTACTCTGTATATTAATAGGCACAACAATATATCTCATGACCAACACATGCAAGGCAGACTTTGTGCAATATATATTATATTAATTAAAACATGTATTGAAGATTCCATTCCTTTTCTGCAAATTATAAAACAAAATAGAATTTGTAACAATACATTTCATAGAATTCCTGTTGTTCGGGCTTTTCTTAGAAATGATAGTTTTAAGAACTTAAAATTTTATTGAAAACTGTAAAAATGACAGTAACTGGAGATAATGGAGAGTTAAGCGGCTTTCACAGTTAAAAAGCTAACGGCGGCGGCGCTTCCAAAACGCGGCCGATAGTTCGTGATAACTACAAACGCCTTTAAGTTCCATGAAAAAAAGAAGCGGCACAGCGAGAGTCTGTATTTGCTGCTGCAGTCTGATTGGTTACTGGTAATGAGGTCATAACAAGTCACAGCAAAAATTTCTTGCTTTCCGTCATTGATCGTCCAGTTGTCGTGGTTCTTTCTATTATTGACTGAAATGAAGACGGCCAACGTGCAGGTTCAAACTGTCCCTAACTCTAATACTGCACACACTGGTCAATGAATTAGAAACCCGTGATGAATTACTGTACTGATGTGTAAAGCGGGGTCACAGGTCAGAAACAATTGTGATATGCAAATGAATGCAATCATGTGAGGTATATGCTCATTCTAAGCTGCAGGTACAGGGTAGGAACAAGCTGCAGCTGCTCAAGTTGAGCAAAATGGGGAAAATAGCAGACCTGTCGGAGTTCCAAAAAGGAGTTATTGTGGGAGCCCGTCTAGCTGGAGCTACGATTTCCAGGACAGTACAACTGGCCGTTATCTCAAAAGGTCAGGTCTCCAAGGTGTACAATGCGTGGAAACGGAATCCACAAGAGTTGTCGAAACGGCAGAATTGTGGATCAAAAACAATCAATACAGACAGGGACCGACGTCGTCTGAGACGGATTGTACGGCAAAACCGAAGGTCTACTGTGCAGCAACTGACGGCAGACTTCAATGAAGGATCATCGCAACCCATCTCCTCCAGAACAAATCGCCGAGAGTTGAAGCGAATAGGGATGGGAAGTCGCATGCCAGTGAGGAAGCCCTTGGCGTCAGCAACAAACCGGAAAGTTCGCCTGCAGTGTGTAAAGAACGGCGTGACTGGACAGTAGACGACTGGAAAAAGGTGATGTGGTCGGACGAGTCACGTTACACATTGTTTTGCACCGATGGCCGGCAGAGAATTTGGCGGCAGCCCCATGAAGCGATGGACCCCTCATCTGTTGTGAACACAGTTCAAGCTGCAGGAGGAGGTATCATGGTATGGGCCTTGTTTTGTTGGTAAGGCAAGGGTCCCCTGTTATTCCTTGACAGTCGGGTGAAACCCAAAGACTGCCTGAACATTGTTGCAGATCAAGTCCATCCTGCAATGGTGCATTTGTACCCAAATGGTGACGGGTTCTTCATGGACGACAATGCTACTGTCCATCGAGCAAGAATTGTTCAGGAATGGTTTTTCTGAACAAGACACCAAGTTGCAACATCTGCCATGGCCAGCGCAAATTCCGGATTTGAATCCGATCGAGAATGTTTGGGACATGTTGGAAAGAGACATTCGTCGAAAGCATCCGCTTCCGTCTACTCTGCAGGACCTGAAGGTCTCTCTGACGAATGCATAGTCTGCGATTACCTTACCTGCATTGCAACACCTTGTACAGTCCATGCCAAACCGCATATGTTCTGTAATTACAGCCAAAGGAGGGTCAATACTATATTGAACGAAGGTTTCTAATTCATTGGCCGGTGTGTGTTTGTCTGTGTGTTGTACATTCTTTTGCTTTCCCAGAAATCGCATGCAATTCAATTTTTCCTAATAATTGAGTCACTGCCAACACTGGCGGTGCCGCCGGTGCAGTCGCAGCCGCCCAAATCAACTCGCCGAACTTAGTCCGCCTGCTTTGGGAACGATGCGTGCATTTCAACCGCGCGGTTCAAATTAAATTGGGAAATGGTTCGCGATGCGGCGCTCCAGGCGGATGTCGCGACGCGCCCAGAACCGCATGCCGCAAGCAATTCGTGAAATCACTTTAGCGGATTATTAGCCTTTTTCAAGCGAGAAAGCGCGAGATTATGGCAGCTCTCATGCTTAATCGAAAACGGGGCTGAATGGTGAAGCTCAGCCAGGTGCGAAGGTATGAATTCAGTCTGTTTTTAAATGCACTACCACAGATATCATTGAAGGATGTAAAAGAAATTGTTTGATCCAAGGTAAGGAACTGAGAGAAATCTGGAAACCGTTGATCAAATAAAACTATTCATTGTTTTCAGGATGCAAATAGCAATTTTCAGTTCCTTCTTCAATGCTGATCATTACTTCAAATTCATTTCACAAATGAGGTTTATTATGTTGTTGTTTGTCGAATAAGTCGTTATGAACTACGCTCTTTTCAACTGTTTCTCCCCTTCCGCTTTCCTTTTCTGCCATAACTGTTATTCTTTCTCGATGTTTTTCCTTCCTTTCCTGAGTCTAAAGTCGCCGTTTTTCTTCATTTTTTCCCGAAAGCCTTTAGATTTTTCCAAAGTGGTGTACGTTTTTGCATGTCTGCTTGTGAAATTTGTAATTCTTATATGTCCTTTTGTTTCATTTATCCAAGTATTGGCTATATTCAATTTGGAAAATTCTTCCAGTGAGCCTACTGCGGTTTATTCTTTCAAGATGCCAATTAAAGCTGTTCTCCTTTTCCTAATGGTGCATTATCACCAATTTTTTCAGCATGGGTGTATATTTCATTGCTGTGGCGTATTGAATATGTCTTTAAATATTGGCCCCAATATTTTTCTTAATATTTTGCTTTCAGCTACTTCCAGTGCTTGCGTTAACATTTTTTTGGTCAAGGTCGGACATTTTTCTTTATAAAATGCTTCCGGGCGTATTACTGTTGTTTAGTGCTGAAGTTTAGCGTTAAATGCTACTGACTTCTTATAAATATCTTTGGTGAGGAAATAGTCAGTTTTCATCTTACTGACTTTTGTTTTAAAAGCTTCTGTCTCTGATCCGTTTTGTTAAATTCTCCTAAATATTTTAATTTATTTATTCTGTCAAATTGCCATATCGGGTGGTCTTGACGTTTTCATTTTCTTAAGGGTGGTCTTGACGTTCGTCATAAACTTGGATTTTGGAAGGAGATTCTTAAACCGTCTCTCTTGGTTTGTCAAATAAAGTATTTTCATTGCATGGATTGCAATGAACATGTTGAACATGTTCAGTATCGGTACGTTTACATTTATATTGCACACAGACATGCTCTATGTAAAATGTTATTAAGATCAATAATCAATAAATTGATTTTGATATGTTGATATAAAAATATAACAAATAATAAAAGCAAAAAATGAAAATAATAAATTAATAAAAAAATCCCAATATAATTTATTATACAAAAGGGTATATGTTAACATTAATGATTTATATTCAATATAATTTTATCAAAGTTTAATATTAATTAACGAATAATAAATAAAAGTAATGATACAATATACGAAATTTTTGAGGTGATATTTCTTTAGTCTTAGTCATTAGTTTTGGTCTATTTCGCAACACAAATTTATTTGGAATAGCTCCCTTCTTAAGTAATCCTAATTCATCAAGTGAAACAGTGAAATATTCTGAATTGAAATGCAATGAATAAACAGTGGTCTTTATTAATCTATAAATTAACACATAACAGTGCTTTCCCGTGTGTGAATTTCACCCTTCAGCCTCGTATTCAATATGCCAAGGACGCCGCCATTTTTCAAGTCTGCCAACGTGAAAATGGCTAATTTCCAGCCACCGAGCCAGCATGTAGTACTGTTTCAAAATGGCCGCTGACAACTAATGCCACCCACATGTGATGTCAGAGCTACTTTTGCGAATTGGGTATTACAACGTAAAGAAATATATTAGAAGGCATCATCGTTCTGTGGAAAGCAATCTATCTGCAACAAGATGGCAGCTTCTTCAAAGACAGTTTCTTATTTCAGCGCATGGGAAAATCGCGAAAATATTGGTAAAAGGCGAAATAAAAATTCTGAAGTTCTAAAGGACTACAGTCAGCAATATGAAACAAGAAAAGGGATGCGGATAATGGAATGAAATTTTACGCACAAAACATTTTATTATTATTATTACTAAATTTTATATCTTAAACATATTAAGATAATTAATTCCACAGGGTGAAAATTAATTCCACTGCCAAACTTGGAGAGGTAGTAGGGATAGTCGAAACAAACAAGTTTTCTTTATACCTGTTTTGTTAGAAAAAATTATTTACCAACACAGAAGTGTTACAGCAGTTGTTCAAAGTGTTTGTGTCGTTCCACACATGGCGATTGTGGCAATTGAAGAGACCATCCTTGGTGAACTGTGCTTCATTAGAAAACAAAACAAGTTCACCAAAAACGGGATTGACGGCAACATTCCGAAGATACTAGTTGAAAAGTGCACAAGCAGTTGGTAGTTGTTGGGTCGCAAAGCTTGCACAGTCTGTTCGTGGTATGGATGTTGCCCATTGTCATGCATGACGTTCCAGACAGTTGTTTGACTGGTCCTCACAGCATGTGCGACTGTACGGGTGCTTATTGAGGGATACTCTGCAAACCGTTGCAGTTTCTCCTCTTCTACACGTCCTGTTCTGTATTTTTTTCCAGACTAAATACCAAATGAAATACACAGAGGCAGAAAACCGACAATCGAGAAGTGTAGTGAAACTGTATTCGAGTGGAACTTGAAGCTTTGCTTCCGTAATCTCACTCTTCCTAAATAAATGCCAAGAGGAATTGCATTGAAATAGTTGAGAAGCGTGCTGTACCCATAATGGTCATCCACAAAATGATAAGAAAAAAATAACCTCTCTCGGTTGGAGGTGATTTTGATTGACGTCTGTCTAGACTAGAAGCAGACCACTAGTAGTAAATAGAAACATGACCTACTCTGGAAATATGAAATTATCAATACCATTAAAAGTAACATCAAGTTCATGTGTATATGTCTTGAATCACACCATCTCTTTCTAGTGTAGGATGATTTAAAATGCCCGAGGCTAGCTCTTTGCTGTGATTTTCAATGTTGGGCAACATGGATTCCATGAGCCCTTGAACGTATTTGTCAGCATGAGTCATGTTGAAGTCATTATGAATAGAGGAATTTCGAACAAGTCTTCGATCTTTTTGCGCTATAGTCCTGAGGGTAACGTTTTGGAACGTTTGTAGTTCTTTCCACCTAGTCTTACATATTTTGCCCGAGACAGCCATACCACTACAATAAGTCAGATGATCCGAATAATAACTTTATAGAGTAGTAGTTTATTATCAATATTTAGAGCACTGTTTCGACCCAGCAGTGCAATCAAGCTAAACTTGGCTTTTTGGGGGGTTTATCAACATTAACATTTGTGCAGCAGTAATTTGTGAACGTTGGCCTTCTGCCATCATTCCATTTGCAAATATTGTTTAATAACTTGACTTACAGGTGCTTGTGATACTCTGACAGAAGAAGCAATGGCATATTGACTTTTCGGATTTAATGTTTCAGTGCTCATAAGTTGCGTGCGGAGTCCAGATAAGTTTAGAGTTGTTCAATAATGACACCAAGATATTTATAAGTTTCAACCCAATCTAATTTTTATCATATATGTTATTGAATCCAAAGATCTTTCTCTTCTTGCAGGAAAAAACATTGCTGTCCATTTATCACCATTCAATTTTAATCTTCATTTGCTAAATCAGATTTCACATTCCTTTAGCGCTATCTGTAGTCGCGAGGCAACTTGGCCTGGTTGTCGAGTGCATGCCAGTATAGTAGCGTTATCTGCATAAAAATAAAGCTTACAATTGGGAGAATTCGGAAAGTCTGGCATAGAGTAATTGAACAATACTGGTCCTAAGACAGATCCCTGTGGGACACCAGCTTTTATTACTTCACACATAGGAGATAGACTATCTCCAACTCTAGCCTGAAAAAAACTGGTTGGAGAGAAACGAGTGTATTAGACTAATTATATCTTGGGAAAATTCATCTATAGTAATTTTATAAATAAGTCCTTCGTGACAGACATGATCGAAGACTTTCTGGGCATCCAGGATAACAGAATCCCGCCGTGGGCATGGATGTTTGTGTTTGTCCAGGGCTGCGTACGGATATAATTTATGCAAAAGGCGCAAAATGACCTTAATAGTCGACGCCAATATTTCTAATAAACCAAACCAAACCAACCAGGATAACAACCCCACAGTACATAGAGAGATTAAGGGGCTCATTGATATCCGTTGCGAGCCTCCACGTTTGGAGTTAGGAGGAATGATTTGAGCGAAAGCAGAATTGTTCATTCTGGAAAAGATCGTTGTATTGCAGTACTCAGTGAATCTCGTGAGAATTCTTCTTTCCAGGATTTTGGAAATTGTTGGTAACTAGCTGATGGGCCTGAAGCTTACAGGATTTTGCCTTGGCTTAGGAATGCTTAAGACAACAGACTGCTTCCAAGCATCCGGAAATAAGTTTTCTTCCAGCAGTCATTAATCACTTTTGCAATATCGTGAATTGCAGTTTGAAATAAATCCTTGAAAGCACTGTTTTTATAGTCTTTTCCTGGTGCTTCTTTCTTTTTCAATTTCTAAATGATGCCTTGAATCTCCTCCATCTCACTATTATGTCCTGGGACATTGCCGTGATTATTATACAAGCCAGTTTATTTATTTATTTATTTAAAAATAGTATTAAATACAAAGTCAAAGATGCCCGGCAAGCCAGTATGGTTAAATAAAACCGACGAGTTATACCCTAAGGGCATCAGAGTGTAACTTAATCAACGATATAACAAAGATTAGTAAAAAATAAATATTACAAACTACATTAATACAATTGAATGGAATCTAAAAAATTAAATTAAAAACTAGAAAAAAAGCTGTAAAACAATTAGTGTATGTACCACCAGTACTATTAATGGACAAACAAGAATTATATTCATAAAGCTATAATTGATGAAAAACAAACATTAATTCAATATACATATAGTTATAAACTTAGCAATATATATAATAAAAAAATTGAAGAAACAGTTAAACAATATAATAAAGCATTTATATAAGTAATCCAAAGTTGCTAAGTAGACAATATAAAAAAATTACTGATTAGACAACTTGTTCAGAGGCACCGTACAGAAACAGTAACACTTTAAAAGCCTACGAAAACGGAAATATGGTGCGACGGAACGAACCTCCTTCGGCAAAGAAGCCCAGCATCTAATTCCTATATGTGAAACACAACGTTTACGATAGTTTACTAAAGATATAGGGGGATGAATCCTGCTGGCATTACTAGTACGCTAATTGTGATTATCCTGGTTACGTTAAATTAATAACGGGGTAGTTAATAATAAAAGAGTTGATGACTTTATAAACAAACGAACTCAGAGATATGAAGTTTAATTCAAAGACTGAAGGTATACATAAAGAGGAGAAGTAATGTGAGACAGGGTTGCGTTTTGGGATAATTAGGAAAGTACGAAGAAACCACTTTTGTAATTGAAAAAGCGGGTTAGGATTAACATAAGGTATGACCCCAGAAAATTAAACCGGGGCAAATTGAGGAGTAGATCCATGAGTAGTAAAATAATAGAAGAATTTGCGGGGGAAGATAGAAAAGTCTGGAGATAACACCTTGTTTCCTATTGAGATTAGATAATAGGGATTCAATATACATGTATAGGGTCGGGACACATTAATATGACCACCTGCTAGTATCCGGAATATCCACCTTTGGCGGCAAGCATAGCAGCTTGTTGACGTGGCAGAGAGTCATTAAGTCCTCGGAAGGTGGTTGCAGGTATCTGGGACCATTCGGCGATCAGTGCATGCCGTAATTCCATCACCGTGGTGGAGGGTCCAGCTTGTGGACATGGCGATCGAAATGGTCCCACAAATGTTCAATGGGGTTGAGGTCCGGGGAGTTTGGTGGCCATGGGAGTAGCTTGAATTCATCCTCATGCTCCTCGAACCAGTCGAATAATTTTGGCAGTATGGCAGGGAGCATTGTCCTGTTGAAAGGTGTCATCACCCTGAGGAAACACTGTCGACATGATGGGGTGTACCTGGTCTGCGACGATTGTCAGGTAACGAATAGCATTCAGTGTACCCTCCAGCGGTATCAGTGGACTCAGACCATACCACGAAAGCATCCCCCAAACAATCACACTTCCCCCACCAGCCTGTCGTCTGCCAACGATGGTGTCGGGTTGCCTGTTCTCATATGCTTCCCAGCGAATTCTCCATCGTCCGTCCACTCTGTTCACCAGAAACCGCAACTCGGCAGAGAAAGAAGCACTCGGCCGAGGTCCAATGGCGATAGTCCATTGCAAATTGGAGGAATTTTCGGCGATGCACAGGCGTCAACATGGGTGCTGTTACCATACGCCTGCTCCGGAGCCCCAACCTCAAGAGGGATCGTTGCACTGTCTTGGTGCTGACACGCCTAGTGGCCCCACTGTTCATTTGCTGTGTCAGTTGCTCAACAGTGGCACGCCGACTGGTCTTGGCCACGCGTCGTAACCGACGCTCTCCTCTAGGATCGATGGCCCGTGGGGCCCCACAGTTACCTCTTTGGTTGCTCGAAACTGTCTGGTTCCTCCAGTCGCGGTACACCTTCGCAACGGCAGCCCTAGAGCAGCTCACAAAGGTGGCCGTTTCTGAAATGCTGCCCCCCTTGGCCCGATAGCCAATGATCATCCCCTTTTGGAGGTCCGACAGGTCACTTGTTCTGCCCATGACGGCGACAATTGCTGTGTTAACGGATACTAATACACGTCTGCTGTTGTGAGCTTTTAATGATATGCAATGATTTTTCATCTGCATACCATGGGACGTTCCAACATGTTCGAGGAGAGGTGGTCATATTAATGTGTCCCGACTCTGTAAATATCCCAAGATAAATCAGGAGAGAGTATAAGACCAAGGTTGGAAAAAGTAGTAATGGTTGAAATAAGGCTATTACCATAAAAGTTGGATGGTGAAAGGGGAACATTACGCTTATTTTCACGTTGGTGAAAAAAATGAGTTTAGTTTTTTCAATATTAAGCACTAATGGGTTTTCAGTATTCCATAATCATAATTTAGTAAGAGTTTCATTAAGATAAATTAATAAAAGGGAAATATCATTATTTGACAGTAATAACGAAACATCATCTGCGTATAGAACTACTCTGGAAGTGTTAAGAGCAAAGGGTAAGTCATTAATAAAAAGGTTAAATAATAGTGGAGAAAGATGTGACCCCTGTGGTATCCCGCAGCTCCTGGTTAAAATAGGTGAAGATTTACCTAAGTATGAAAGGTAATACATACTATCAGATAAAAAACTGGAGAGCCGACTTAGTGGACTACCTCGGATATTTTAAAGGTAATTAATTTGAAAAGTAACAAAGGAATGTAAATAGAGTCGAAACCCTTCGTGTAATCTATGAAAATTGAAGCAACAAACTTCCCATGCACCATTTCAGCAGAAATAAATTCATAGAGTTCAAAGAATGCAGTATCGACGTTTCTATTTGGTGTAAACCCGTTCTGATAGGGATTAATTAATTATAATCGAAAACAAAATGGGAAATGCGCTTAAAAAAAGTTTCTCAAAAATTTTTGAGAATATAGAGAGAGCTGTAATTGGGCGATAATTATTATATATGGAGGGATCGCCTTTCTTAAAAATTGGGGCAACACGAGCTAGTTTAAGAGCTGAGGGGAAAGCACCAGAGATAAGTGAATAATTAAATATTAGAGCAAGAGTGAAAAATAACATGCTTAAGAGCAATAATAATGTCCGAGCAATATCCCACGGCGTCAAGGACAGGGAAAGACTTTTAATGACTAATGACATCATAAACCTCTTCCTCAGTGGTAGGGTTAACGTAGAAACTATGAGTTAAGTTGTAAGTTAAGAGTAAATAGTTAGGGAAGGTAGTTTGTGAGGGACTGGAATAAGGAGGTAGTATAGTTTGAAGAAGGTCATGTAACGATGAAGATGTTGCAGGATTAGAATGAGAGAAGGGAGAACATGGTTGATTGCGTCCATCTGTTAGATCTTTTAGAAGTCGCCATTTATCCTTACAAGATTGTAAACGTTGAAATAATAGATTAAAATACGATTGTTTGGCCTTATTGATGGAGTTTTTTACATAGTTTGAAAAGTTTTTAAAGTTAGACCTAGCAATATTAGAAGGATTTCGCCGAAACTTCCGATAAAGAGTGTTTTTCTTTTGATAAATTAAAATATCAGAAGCAATCCATGTTTTGTAGGTACGAGCATGAGATTTATTAAATGAACGGGTAAGGAGAGGAAAATAACGATCGTACCCTAACTGAAAATGGGAAAGAAAATTAGTAAATAAAGAGTTAACACCTGTATAATTAGATAAGAGAAAATGCCAGTCGGTTAGGGCTAAAAAGGAATACAGAACTGCCAAGCGGTTTGAGGAAATAAGACGTGAATTGGTATTGTTAGTGGATTTATAAGGAATAAATAGAGGGAAATGATCGGAGATTGCAATACCAAGGGAGTAGCTGAGTGATATCGAATTTGAGTTGGTAAAGCAGGCGTCGATGGCAGAATAGGAGTGATGGTAAGAAGAGTAGTGGGTAAAAACGGAGGAACTTGGTATAAGATCTGAGCGGGTGGTAAGATCCAAGAGCAGATGAAGAGAAGAAGAGGCCTTACTAAAATCAATATTAAAGTCGCCGATTAATATTAATAACTTACGCGAGTGTTGAAAATCAAGTAACATAGAAGAAAGAAAGGAGCAGAAGGATGGCAAGTGCCCAAACGGAGGGCGTAGATAGAAGATAGGATTATTTTGTTAATTATTATAAGCGTCAATAGTTCATAATTAGCGGAGATTAGAGAGTATTGAATTAGGGTTGAAAATGAGAGTTGATTTAAGTAAACACAGATACCGCCACCTCTTTTGTTTGTACGTCCAATAGGTATAGACTGATAGCCTGGAATAAACTATAGACTATCATCATTAGACGTCACAAACTGTTCCGTAAGTGAATTAGCAATAAGCTGGGCTTTATCTTCAGCATTTGTGATGAAATTTTGGGCTAACAGTGATAGAATCTTGCACCAAATAAAATTATCATTGCTCGACAAACTCTTAAACGTATTGCTCCACCTTTCGTTTCGTGAATTCTTCTAGTTAGCCTGTTTTTCTTGGTCTTACGCCATGGATCACGAGGTGCCATCGCCTTCTAACCTTATTTCTTTGCTCAATTAATTGTTGATTGTTGAGTGGGATCAGGGTGAAGTACTAACGTCAGTAATATGCTTGGTAAGCCTTTTCAAATTGGTGTCTATATCACTTGTATTATGTACGTCTTTTAGTGGTTTACCATCATTTTTGAGATGCTCTCTGAAAAGCTTGCAATCTTGTTTGAGCCTCAGTTCTTCTCTGAGGCCAATGTTTACATTGTCAAAATTAAGTGCAATTGATTTATGTTGTGAGGAAAGATTAACAGTGAAGATCCTGAAAGATTTATAGAAGCCCTTAAGTAACACAATATTGAGTACATCACTTTTAGGCGAATGATCACAATAATATGTATCATCTGCGGGACTTACTGCAATATTAGAGAGGTTCAGCACCACGTAAACGCGAAAGTGACGCGAACGCGTGTGACGTTTCTAGTCTGAAATGACGTAGTTTTTTCATTGTTAATAGTTGTAAACAATGAAAAAGCTACGTCATTTCAGATTGGAAACGTCACACGCGTTCGCGTCACGTTCGCGTTTACGTGGTGCTGAACCTCTCTAATATCAGTTTGCCTTTGCACGTAGCCATTGTAACGTGCTGAAATGAATCAGCACGTTCAGCCAACTGAGGTAACGCAAAAAAAGTCCCTTCCAACCCCTTAAAGTAAAAAAAACACTGTCAAGTCCATCTTATTTAATCAAATAAATAAAAAATAATAACGGTGTTCAAAAGTTAAATATGGAAGCTAATTTAAAAAAAAAAGATAGCTCCCACCTTAAAACCGAATTAACAAACTATTCCCCTTTTTTCCAATATTTGAAAATTAATTGAATTGAAACAAAAGCAACAAGTCCAATCGGAAATAATTTTATTTCGTGCATAAAAGAATAAAAAAACTGCTGATTATAAAATGTTTGATTACAATCCTATGTTAAAGGCTGGATATTTGATGACACGGCTACCACGGATGACCACTAATCTGGCGATTATCACTGGTAGAACTTAACTGGCAGAACTCCCAATTGGAAACAAAAAAAAACAACTTTAAAAAGGCATTTGTTGGTGGTTGATGATTCGCTGGACCAAGTTCCAAGTTCGATCAAAAAGGGAAAGGGTCGAGGCAATTCCTGTATCAAAAAAAAAAAAAAAAAGATAGCACACCATAATAGAACAGAGAATATGTTACTCAAACTAATCTTGGAACTAAAAGGGGATGATGCCTGCTAACAATTCAGTAACAGAGTTCGGAGGAGTCCGAACATGGTCAGGAGGTCCAATTGACTTTCTTCTGGCTGCACTAACAGCTGTGCCGGCGACGCTCCACAATGAAAAGAATTGTAACAAAACGTCTGCAAGAGCCGAAACAATTAAAAAAGATTAAACCGCGATAAACTGATGACAAAATGAATTTCAATAATTAATTGCCAAAGAAAACTAAAAAAATATTAAAAGTTAATTTTTTAATAGAATAAAATATAATCTAAAGCCTGAAAAAAAGTTTCGCTAGCCAAAAATAACCCGAGAAGGAGGCGAAGTAGTATCGAAAGTAAAAATTATTGGGGGAGGACGACCGCAAGGCACGAGGGTCATTAAAAGAAATAGAGCAAAAGCCCAAAAAGGTTCAGATCTTCAACAAAACGATTCAAGAACGAACGTCCTGTCCTAATCACGGACCTTTAACCGAACTAATTTAAAAAATTTAAAAAAAAATTTTTAAACAACAACAAGGTCATAACCTCCGATCATCGGAAAGGTCGAACCTTAATGTTGTCCCCCCAACAGGCAAAAAGCCAAAAACGGGGTTAATGAGAAAAAATACACATAAAAAAAGAATAAAAAAAAAAGGAAAAATGCAAAAAAAACCCCAAAAAAACACGAAAGGAAAAAAAAATAGTTAAGAGAGCAGAAAAGGAAATAAGCTTAAGAAAATAAATTCAAATGCAGACCTTCAGCAAGTGATAGGTCGATGTCCTTAAAATACTCATAATTTTTAATTAGCTTGTTAACCGGATTAAGCCGGGAAATATACGAGTTCACCTTGTTACAGCGGTCTATCGTCCACCCGCTGGCCAGTTGTCCAAGTTCTGTAATTACCTAACATCATATTTGCTAGATTTACAGCACCTTGGTAAACCACTGATATTAGTAGGCGATTTCAACGTCGACTTAAGCACTCCGTCACCTGGTTTGAATTTATTATTGGATCCTATTATGAGGTCAGGCCTGGTTTTAACTATCCCTACTTATACACATTTTTCACTATTTCACAAAAAATTCTCTGCAATTGATGCTTGTTTTACAACTCTAAATACTTTATTCTGTTGTGCCATCGACACCTCCATTTCTGATCATTTTCCGCTATTAATAATTTTTGACTTGACCTTGCAGTCATCCTGCAAACCAAGGGGTATTCGAAAGCGCGTTATTTCTTATCATAGACTCATAACTCTCTCCTCATTCTTTACTTTAACTAATTGGGCTTCGTTATTATCCGACGTTCATGATACTAACATGCTGTTTGACACCTTTCTAAATCACGTAAGCCTTGGGTTCGATCGATATCTGCCTTATAGACGTGTGCTAAACAGGAATAAGGCTGACAGCGTAGCTCGGAAGCCGTGGATTACCCCCAGCATATTGCTGGCTGTTAAGAAAAAGAATAATTATTACTTGAAAGCCCGTCGTGAACCTACTGCGGTAAATATTAAACGATTTAAAGACTGGTCCAACGCTGTTAGGAAACAGATTAGGAAGGCCAAATATATTTATTTTGATAGGTTGTTCGACCGCCTTCATTCAAATAAAGATAAATGGAGCGTTTTAAAAAATTTATCGTCTGGCGTCCACTCCTCACAGTCCCCATTTGTGCAGAATGATCAGATCTCTAGCTCGACTCTCACAGTTTTTTTGCAATCTTTACTGCCAAGTTATGATGGTCCGTCTAACTTTGGCAATGAGAATTGGGATAATCTTTCTCGTAACTTTGTTTCAAGTTTTTTTGCGGTTCCAACGTCCGCTGCGGAGGTTAGTAACACTATTCTCCTTCTAAAGTCGTCTACGTCCCTTGATCCTCTGGGGTTTCCACCTGACGCTGTGATTTTTCTTTACCGGGAGCTGTCTTATCCTCTCACCATTATATTCAACCAGTCGCTTTCAACAGGTATCTTTCCGGAAGCATTAAAGATAGCTAGAGTTACCCCGATTTTTAAAAAGGGTGACCCTACGCTATTCTCGAATTATCGGCCAATTACCGCCTTGCCGATATTCGCCAAACTCTTTGAAAAACTGTTCTACCAACGATTGTCGCAATATGTCCATAAAAATGCTTTAATTACTACTTGTCAGCATGGGTTTGTGCCCAAAAGAAATGTTGAAACCGCCTGTTATGAATTTTTAGAATTCACTTCGCGTGAAATAGCTTCTAACAAGTTTGTAGCTGCGGTGTACGTTGATTTTGCCAAGGCCTTTGATTCGGTACCTGTCGATCTTCTCCTGTATAAACTATCCAATTTTTATGGTATTTGTGGACTCCCGTTACAATGGCTAGGGAGTTTTCTTTCCAACAGAACTTATTTTCTTACCTATGTTGAAACATCTTCCCATTTGTTGAAAAGAAACTTAGGTGTTCCCCAGGGTTCAATACTTTCTCCTCTTCTCTTTGCTTTGTTCATAAATGACTTACCCTTGGCTTTAGTACCTCGCACATCTTTTCGGATAATTTTATATGCTGATGACGTAACATTTATAGCCGCCAGCTCTGATGCTCTTCAAATGATATCTGCGCTCAACGACGTCCTTACCGATTTGAAAATTTGGTCTTACAAGAATTCATTGCGTGTAAACACTGAAAAGACAAAAGCTATGGTTTTCTATCAGAGAAACAAGCGCGATGTACCTAAAGTATTGCCCCTCTATTATGATGGTAATCTATTATCTACTGTTTCCTCCTTTAGATATTTGGGTATAACTATCTCTCATGACCTTAGTTGGGACCAGCACATTGACTCATTACTTATTAATCTCAACGCGAAACAGGGTATTATCTCCAGACTACGCTTCCTGCCCCCAAAAATTCTATTACTCTTATATAATGCGTGGATTCACTCCTCTCTTTGCTCCAGCATTATTTTCTGGGGATCTTCCACTTCTTGGAACCTTACTCGGATTCTTAAACTCCAGAAATGGTTCTTACGAACTCTTCTTAGATTGCCTAAATTTGCATCTGTGTCACGCTATTTTAGCGAATACCGTATTTTCACCGTTTACCAATTGTATTTTGTTCGTGTTTGTGCATTCGTATTTAAAGCTTCGAATTCAATCTTGTTTGTTTCAACTCCTATTATCCTTGTTCCCACTGCTGATAACCATCGATACCCAACACGATCGTCCCATGACCTATATCCTCCGCTAACTAAACCCAATTACCGCCGTCGATGTCTATCATATGCTGGTATTAGATGTTGGGCTCTTTTGCCCACCGAATTACGCGCTGTAGCGTCTTATCCTGCTTTTTATAAACTTTTAAAATATCACGTTTTCCATCTTCCCCTGGACTTTCGGATTTAAAAAATTACATTTTTTTCTTGTTTAAGTTTTGTTTGTTTATTAACAGACATATAATAGTGCTTTTTTTTGTAATAGTCTTTCTTTTTTCCTCTGATTATAAACATTTGTTGTTAGTGTATTATCTGTTTTTCTATTCTTTACCTTGTTTGAGCAATGTGTATTTTATTTATATTGATCTAGGGGTGCCTCTTTGTTGGTCAATTTGTCCACTCTGGCACCCCTCGAGCTCCGATGTTGGTATGTAATTTAATTAATATTAAATAACTAGTATCACTTTGGTATGTTATATTTCTATACACCCATGTGGGAAACGGGCGGGAATGAATTAATTTTTTATTTTTGATTTGGATGTAATTTCCTGTATGGATTTATTCAATAAGGTACCGCTGAGGTTATTTTATATTTTGCAACTCATGTTAACAGATATATGCACTTACCTTTTTTTTATTCATTATAGTACGTTCTTGTATGTCTGCTTGTTATTATTGTTTATTTCCTTTCTTTTTGGTTACAATGTTTAGTTCTACTAACTTGTACTCTTCAATATGTATTTGGTTGGAGCCCTCAGAGATCTAACTTATCGGTCCATTAGACCATACAGATCTCTGTTGGGCTTTGTATGATATATCTTAACTCCTTAATAATAAATAAATAAATAAATAAACCTAATAGATGGGTTTAAAAAGGAAGGAAGGCACGTGTACCTCCTATGCCTCATCGAGAGAGACTGCCCTATCTATATCGTCTATTATATCCATTTCCTGTACATTATTAATAATTCTTGGAAAAGAATGTTCTGTCACTGCATCATCATTGTATGTTCATTGTTATAATTCTTTGAATAATTTTGTGCTCATTGTTATTGGTGAATTGCGCATTGAGACCATTGTTGATGCGAACACGACGGGCCTATTGTTGCACAAACTTTGTCTTGCATTGTAATAAAACATTAAATAGAGATATGTTAATAATACGTTCTACACTGAACTCGATCAGGTTATCACGAGCCAGATTAACATTATTTGTACCTTTAGCTAAAAAAGAATTGAGGCTGGAGCATTTATGTTGAATTTTGTTAAGAATTTGAAAGTTACCTCCAAACCAGATCCACGCGCAATAAATTATTTTTGGAATAACAAATGCCTTAAATAAAATGTAGACGGTCCTCAAATCTGAGAAAAACCGCGTGGATCTTTTGATCAACCCCAGGCGGCGGGATATATCCAAATAAATATCGTTCATATGCTTACTGAAAGATACGTTATCTGACAAAATAACTCCTAAATCTCTTATAGAGTTGGTCCTAAATCTCAAATATGGTAAGAGTACTATTGTGAACGTGGTAATCATATATATATAAGGAGCAGCAGCGCGGCTAAATGAGATGACAAACGATTTTTGTGCATTCAGGACCAAACCATTGTCACTAGACCATTTATGCACCAGCCGCAGGCAGTCTGAAAACCAGTACAGTCCCTCCATCCTTCAATAGAGTGAAACAATTTCACATCATCGGCATACAAAAGAATCCTCGCGGGCTGGTCTACGAGCACTGTAGGCAAGTCCGCTACAAAAATGTTAAAGAGCAAGGGACCAAGTGGCGAACCTTGCGATACGCCACTTTTAATAGGAAAAGCCGGATCGAGATGCCTGAGAAAGCGTAAGTTAAAACTTCGATTTCTAAGTATCGACCGGAACCAATCGAGAGCATCATTCGACAATCCAAGAAACTTTAGCTTAATGAAACTAATAATAAATTATGGAGGGACTTACTTAAGAAGAAC
>JAHWFO010112177.1:27441-49199 GCA_023313115.1 Rhysida immarginata | reverse complement strand
CACGGAGTGCTTAGCCGATAAATAAATAAAAAATAGAACAAATAAATCTCTAATACATTATTGACCTTGATGCGAGACACCAGTTTACTATGAGTCTCCTCATCACGACACATGATCTTGATCGTTTCTGCTCTACCTGTGTGAACAGTGATGTTATCAGTGCACACTTCTTTTTGGATCTCGCCCAGGATATCCTTATGCAGCTTACCGTGAGTGTGAATTATTATCGGTGAATGTATACATTGCTCTTAATATTATTGGCTGCTATGGGATTTTTTTGCATTATCTCGCTGCTCGGATTTGCTTTCGGTTTGAAAGCAACAGCGATGGTATTATTCATCCATTCTTATGCCTTTTTTCGGTTTCTTGTTTTTAATAGTATGTCATTCTTTGCTATTATTAATGTGTTCATAATCAGATTTCCTTTTTTTATTCGCACTCTGCGGATCATTGCCAATATTGTTATCTGTCCCTGAGCCGGAAAAGACCATCATTTTATAAATAAGTCCTTCGAAGTAATCAATCGATGATAAATCAGAGTAGTGACCTGTCAGTAGACTTTCCAATCTTCTAAAATTAGTACTGGACTCTGCGTGCAGCAGAGATCACAGCATTAATGTTGGCCATTTTATCATGGATATCGGTAATATCCTTTCTCAATGAATCGACATTATCTTGAAGGTCATCGTATTTTGCACTTGTTTCTTGGCGCATTAGATCAAGTTGTTCTCTTAAGATGTCATCAAAGGCTTCAAATCTATAATCTTTACAGGCATCTTTTGTAACCCGTAGAGGGAGGGGGGAACTGTGGGGTCGCCGCTATGGGTACATTACATATCAGTCCTTACGTCCATCGCACTGCAAACTCGACATCTGCACAAACCCTTGTTTCTAATTTGGGCGTAAATTTTCGCCTTAACTATCAAATACAGAAGGCAAAGGATCTATCTCGTAAAGTGATAGGTTTAGTTCTGTCCACGTCCTTTAGGCCCCACCAACCCTTGAGGCAGACTAAGTGTCTCAAAAATATTGTATAAAATTATTGCCAAGCGTTTGATCACTGAGAATATCTTAAAAATAAAGCCACAGGCAATTTTGATTTGATTACTAGACTGGGAATTTTAATTAAAAAAAAGATTAATAATAATGACTTTTAAGGGATACTTATGGTTCGTATGTAATGATGGGATTGGAGTTTTTTTTTAAAGATCTAAGATCAGTAAGTTTTTCCTACTGCAATGGTTATTAACAAGTTCATAGAGAATGATGATTGATTTAAATGAGCGTTACAATATCTCCGTACCTAAGCATCAGTCATAACTCTTCACAAATAGGTAACTAAATCAAGGGTGTCTAGCGTAGTTCATTCATAAAAAACACAAATCTAGGCAATAAATTGTTTCAACTAAATAGGCAATAACTTCACAGAGGATGACAATCATTTTTCAAGGGACCTTTTGGTCGGAGACAAAGTTCCGGAGGTCATAACATTTACTATCCATTCTCGATGGTCATCGGGGTTATCAACCCGTAGGAGGACATACGTATTTTCATCACGTTTTCTTATGACTTTGAAGGGCCCGGAGAACAAGGGCTCTAACTTCGCACAACTTTGATGAGATCTTGGCATGTGGATATTTTTTACCCACACTAGCGAACCTGGGAGGTAGTCGTTTCTTTCTGTACCGCTCCTAAGATCTTTCTTGGCTTTCTTAGAACGGTTAACATAAGATAGTTCTATCATCCTTTGTTTTCTCACAGGGCTGCGGACCCTTAACATGTTTTTCCAATAAGTAGTCCCTCTGATGAGTTGCGCTGGGGAATGGTCGGTTTCCTCATGGACAGTTAGGGTGTCCACGCATCTCTTCAGATGGATATCCCAGTCCGAGATCTCTTCCGTCAACAGGCATATACGAAATTTTTCGCTTAGATTCCTCACGTACCTCTCTGGTGAGTTTGTTCGGGGCCAATAAGGCACCGAACATAAATTCTGGACGTCGTCGGATTTCAAGAACTTCGAGAAGCGAAAATTCCGAAAATAAGATTCGTTGTCGTGCAATAGGCTTTTGGGTTGGCCCAAACGGACGAAACACAGTTTCATAAATTCGGCTAATGTGTGAAACTGGGCACGTCGAATCGGCTCCGCCTCGATCTATTTCGAGAAGGCGTACACCAATATGATAATATACCGATTTCCGCCTTTTGCCAGGTTTAATGGGCCGACCAAATCAAGGGTTCATAATTCACCAGGGCTATTGATCCGACGCTTCAAAGGGAACGCTGGGTTATATTCCCACGGCGGTTTACAACGCTGACAGGGAACACACCTTCTAGTCCACTCACGGATGTCTTGTAGCATGTGAGGCCAGTAGTACAGTCTTCGCAGCAATTCAAACATTTTGGTTGCTCCTGGATGGACAAACGGACCTTCAGCAAGCCAGTAATAAAAGAGTTGGTACTGGAGGTCTTGAGGTACCACTAGCCGATTCCCATCTGATTGTACACAATATCTTTGCCTATAATCCAGGATGTTTTTTCAGATTTGCAGACAGCGGTAGCATGCAAGTGGCGACAAAAAGGTTCTTTGAGTTGATGCGCAGCCCAATCAATCCTGGTTGGATCACGGATTAATAGGCTTCTTGACAGTCCATCTGGTATAACGTTGGTTTTTCCACGTTTGTGCTTTATCGAGAAGTCGAAGGCCTGGAGTTTAAGGGCCCACCGCCCGACTCTGCCATGAACGTCTTTGAAACGGTCGATCCACACCAACGCCTTAGCGTCGCACACAACGGTGAAGCGGGTTCCTTCAACGTACGGGCGGAATACAAAGATTGCGTGTACTACAGCCAGGCACTCCCATTCAATGGTTGAATAGCGAGATTCCAAATCAGTGAGAGCGCGGCTGCAGTAGGCGATTATTCTGTGGAAGCCATTGATGTTTTGCGCTAATATTCCGCCGACGGCCCTCTTATTGGCCTCGCTGTGAATCTCAACTGGTTGGGTAAAGTCAGGTTGGTTAGGCAAGAATCGGTGGGTTCGTGAAGATCGATTTGATGTCTTCAAACGCCTGTTGGCAGGCTGGTGTCCATTCCCACTTTACGTATTGGTGGGTGAGCCGGCGTAAAGATGACTCAATTCTGGAATAAATGTCTTATAAAACTGAATCATCCCAATATACCGCTTTTCCTCCTTCGGCATCGTGGGCACAGGATAGTTGATCAATGGCTCGACATTTTTCTGCGAAGGTCGCTAACCATCCTCATCCACAGAATATCCCAAAAATGCTACTGATCACTTCAAAAACTTGGACTTTTGAAAGTTCACTTGAGATTGTGGTCGATCAGTCGGTTGAGACGAGTTGAAGGATCCATCGATGCATCTGGAGATCTGGAGTTCCCACTACAATGTCATCCAAATAGTGGAAATTCCAGGGCTCGATGGTTGGGTCTAGCACGCGATCGATAACGGACTGGAACACCTGCGCTCCATTGCATATTCCGAAGGGTACCACGTGGAACGCATAGGTGCCCAGTGCGGGAACCATAAAGGCGGTTTTTTCCCTCGATGCTGGCTCTAGGGAGACCTACCAAAACGCAACCTTTAAATTCAGCACAGGAAAAATTCTCGCATGAGACAATTTTGAAATTATACGTACGGACGGTAAGGAACCATTACGTGGTAGACAGCTTCGGACACGAATGGATATTGCAAACACTCGTATTGTGCAACAGGAGATGACCAGATTTCCACATGGTGAGAGAAATGGTGAAGCAGATGATATGGGCGCCTGTCATATCGTTGGCAGCGTACTGTGAACGTTCAGGGGACTACTTTGAGGCCCTTTAGAATGGATATGTGTGTTATAATGATTCTAGAACATGAAAGTTGTAACGTGACCTATGCCTTAATAAACATGAAGAGCAAAATATTTCCGTGTTGTTAAATGTCCATACCTTTCCTCCATTCCTCGTCCCTTCATCTATATATTTCACATTTTCCACTCACGGTCGAATTCTCGCAAAAAAAAAATAGTTGCCATGACTTATGCCCCAACCCTCGTATTTCAGGGGGTAACGAGTTTCGCATTGACCTTCCAATCACGCGCATTTCTGCGTAATAACGAAGGCCTGGTTCGTCATGCCCTTGCTGTTTGGCGCACATCCTTTTCAATTTCTGCGCATCGGATTCTCTCTGCCCAAACATACTTCTTAGAACGTGCTTTGCTTCATTCCAAGTATCAACTGCACTCAATATTTCACATCTCAATCCGCTAAATGTGGCTCGACTAGCAGGGGAAACACCTTTTTCAGAACTTGCACGGGCACCTCGTTGATCTTGGCCTGATTCTCTATCACGGCGATATATTCTCCGAGATCAATGTAGCCGTCATAGTGCGGTACATGAAAGCACTTTCGGTATTTGTCCAGCTCACTATCGCGTTCCGTCATGAGATGCTTCAAGGCGTTCGGTGACCTTATTCCACAGAAGGGGATCTGCTGATAAGGTGTAGCTCACCAATCATCCATCTACGAATTCATCTACGTCTGTCGGCGCCCATAGCACGTTTCCAGGGGGACATCCTCGTAGCGTAGCTGCTGCAATCTCTGTTCAACCACTCTGGGACGGTCTACTCCTGGAAGAAACTGCGCTATTCCTATGCGAGTTGCTACTTCACGAAGTGCCCTCTCATGTATAAGATTTGCGGGTCATCTCCGCTGATAAAGGGTCGCAATTAGAAGGTTAAGCTCTTCGGGTTCTATGTCTAAAAAACGTCCAAGAAATGATCTGCGTAATTAAGTTGTCCTTAATAGGAGGTTTTCAAACAGTCACTATTTACTTGTCCAGTATCACTATAGTTTAGAATAATAATCTTTACATGAATTCTTCGATTTCTTTCGAGCAGTTGGCGTTTTGGGTTTTCAAAAACAATCCCTATTACCGTCACAAAACAATCCAACACATCCAAAGAAAACTGGCTGGCAGTTGCGAAGGCTTAGGCGAAGGATCAACTATGGAGTCGCCGCTATGGGTCCATTACATGTCAGTCCTTCTGTCCATCGCACTGCAAACTCGACATCTACACAAACCCTTGTTTCTAATTTGGGCGTAAATTTTCGCCTAACTATCAAATGCAGGAAGGCAAAGGGTCTATCTCATAGAATGATAGGTTTAGTTCTTTCCACGTCCTTTAGGCCCCACCATCCCCTGAGGCAGACTTATCCTAAGTAAATACAGAAGATCCTTTTACCCTATGTCCGGATACTGATAATATTTTCGAACAGATCATGTATTTTATTGTGTAAAGGAGCCCCTTGATGTACATTTCAGAAAACTACTCGAACACTGTAAAGACGGTAACAAGGACTGCATTTATTAAAATTTTTCCTAGGTAGAAAACATTACATTTTTGATTGGCTAATCGTAACGATAAATCAACAACAAAATAACATGGTTGTAATTTCTTATAATAACATGGTTCAAAAACTAAACAATGTAATATTATAAAAACATTCGAAATGATTAAAGTTGCCAAAATCGGGAAGGACAAAGTCATTTGAATTTTTCAAGGTTAGTTCCGTCAAGAACAGGAGGCACTGCTTCGCTGTATTATACAAGACTAGGTGAGAGTCCAATAGCGGGCACCCAGGGAAAGAAAGGTTGAGGAGCTTGGCTAACGCTCAGCTGTCGTCTTCTCAGGTACGAAGACGCAGAATTACACAGCACCAAGGACAAAATTGCAATTAGGGATTCTGCCACTTACATTAACTTAATTTCTCGTTCGTGAAGCTAATACCGTCCAAGACTTTTATTTACTGCGTATTTTCAGTCGTCATATACAGCGGATTGCTGCTGACCGCAAATGCAGGGTATGATAAAGAGCAAGAAAACGTCATATTACCTCAATTGATTTCCTCCAGACCAGGTTCTGTCACCGACAGTTCTTATCATGTCCGCACACTTTACTCGCACAGTCAAGAAACGTCCTAAGACGTGGATCAAATTTACTCTGCTCGCAACTCAGGTTCTCCTAGTAAGAGTGACGAAAGGGAAGGAAATAAGAAAGAATAAGGAAGGAAGTGTTACTAATTGAATGATTCCTCACAGCTCACGAAACTACTTGACGGGCTACCACAGTTTCACGGCGTTCGAACACAAAGGAGTCATTCATCGGCTCTTCGATCCAAAGAAAACATAGTCCTGGCAGAAAAACGTCGATAACTCCATTCCAGACTACAATGCAGACGCTTCTCAGCATAAAATCTTATTTGACTTCATCAAACGTAATATCATTAAACCTTTCCGGTGTGTCCATATCAATATGCGGCAAATATTTCGGCCGTCAGTAAATCTATGTAGTGGTCAACCATTTCGACCAGAAAACTAAACTGCCATTCGGCATAAAGGACCTCATCCTGTCTTCGGCCGAACCAGTCAAAAATTTTCATCCTCACTCGACGCCATCAGCATTCCAAAAAAAAAACAAAAAAAAAAAATGTCTATCCCTCATGGGAACGTCAACAGCCGAGTCACAATAGTTCAACACACCGCATTGTCCTTTTCCATTGTTGATAGCTCCAACATTGCTCGCCTCTCGTAAACGGCAACAATAATTCGTCAGGAAAAATCACTGACAAAAATAAAAATAACACGCACTGCATTTATCAAGAGGGGCTCTAAAAATATTCAAAATCGGAAAAATTCTTGGGCGCTGATATCACCATATATGTACATGTATTTCCCATCAGCCTTTCTTCGGATTGCAGCGTTACCAGCCCTCATGCCTGTTGGTGCCAAATTAAGCATATATCAAACTAGCAGAGGTACCCGGCTTTGCCCGGGATAATTACACTTGTCTCACTTTTCAAAATAAACATATTCCCACAGAATATATCAAAATGTTTATGAAATGTTTGGTGTGCTACCAAATAAGCTAGATGATAACTCCGGCGTGGCTCGGACCTTTTTTTTTTGGATTAAATTTTGCAATATCTTAAAAATAAACAGGTGAAAACGCTTATAATTATTACAGTAAAAATTCTTAATGAAAATTCGAAAAAAAAATTTTTTAAAGGCTCACAATGGATGGACCTCTCTAAGGATGCCACTGCTAGTCTAAATAATTTCTTACTCACGTAATCTTCCTTTAGATGTACAATTGATGTTGTTCCAATTCCCACTCTTCTCTCAATCTCTTGAAGCAAAACTTGGCCATTCATCACTTTGTGTAATCTAGCGGTCGCCGAATCTTCTATTGACATGCTTACCATTTGCTCAATTCAGCAGGGAGCTAAAGGAGTGCTTCCTCTGTCGTCTTTCCACTCTTTCTCAATAGTCTGTTAACTCTTCATTTCTCCAGTTACTGAACATTTTTAACGATTTTCAAGAAATTGTTAAGTACTAAGAAGTCTCAATTCTAAGAAAAGCCTGAATAACAGGAATTCTATGCATTGTTACAAATTGAAACTTACCTATATTGCACACAAACTTGCCTTGCATTGTTGGTCATGAGATATTTCTCATTAATATGCCTTGTCATAACCATGAATATCGATTTTGTATCAATAATTACTATTGTTTTTTCGAAATCTGAGGTAGACAGTGACCTTCCTCATGCTTTGAAGGTCAAGTATGATGCAAAATTTCATCAAGATCGGAATAAAACTGTCGATTTGTATAAAAAACAAACCTACAAACCCACAAACATCCTTCTTTATATATATAGACTAGTAGAGGTACCCGGTGTTGCCCGGGATAATTAACTTGTAGGTAAACAGAACAATCTCAAAAACTTAAATTATAACTCCCAGTTGGTTAAAGAATAACTCAATCAATACAACAGAGAGCAAAGGGGCTATCCATTCTACGAAAAATACGAAAAACAGGAATTCTAGGTGATATACCGGGACTTTATCTAAACTCTTCTTGACTTGCCTCACCACTGCAGAGCATCACCAGATACTTTAGACTCAAGTTTTTCTTGCTCTTGACGTAGAAGCTGTTGCTCTATTCGAAAATCCGTTGTTCAGATGCTTAAAATGCCCGTATAGCTTTTTCTGTTTTAATTGCAGAGTTTCTCTGACTAATACTCGTTCTTTCTCTTTCCTTTCCAGACACATAAATTTTTGCCAGTCGTCTGGACGTTTAATAGGGAGCTCAAGGGAGCCACGCGTGACTCCTTTGCCTCATCAATAGCCGCTGCGTTATTAATGTTCTGTCACTGCATGATCATTTTTTGCTCATTGTTAACAATTCTTGGCAACGAACGTTCAGCCATCGCATTATCAACATCTCAGTTTCCAAAATACATGTATACACGTTCCCACATAATATAGTCAGAATGTATTTTTATGAAATGTTTGGATCTTATGTGCTAGCAAAGAAGCTAGGTGATAATCCCGGCGTGGCTAACACTTTTTTTTGAATAAATTTTGCAATATCTTAATAATAAACATATGAAAACGCTTAGAATTAATACAGTAAAAGTTATTAATGAAATTTGAAAAAAAAATTTTTTTTAAGACTCCCAATGGATGGACCTCGCCAAGGATGCCACTGCTACTCTAAATAATGTAGATGTACAGTTGATGTTGTTGCAATTTCCACTCTTCTCTCGATGTCTTGAAGCAAAACTTGGCCATTCATCTCATTGTGTAGTCTGGTGGTCGCCGAATCTTCTATTGACATGCTTACCATTTGCTCAATATAGCACGGAGCTAAAGGACCGCTTCCTCTGTCGTCTTTCCACTCTTTCTCAAAAGTCTGCTAACTCTCCATTATCGCAAATTACTGATCATTTCTAAACATTTTCAAGGCATTGTTAAGTAGGCTATTAAGAACTCTCAATTCTAATAAAAGCCTGAATAACAAGAATTCTATGCATTGTTACAAATTGAACCATATCTATATTGCACAAACTATGCATTTCATTGTTGGTCATGAGATATATATTATTGATCCCTTGCTTTTTTATACCATGGTTGATACCTATTGTTGCACAAACTTTTCCTTGCATTATTGGTCATGAGATATATATTGTTGGTCCGTGCAGAGTGTTTGTGAATTGCGTGTTGATACCATTGTTGATAAGTATTGTTGCACCAGCTTTTGTCCTGCATTGTTGTTCATGAGATATTTCTCATTAATATGCCTTGTCATAACCATTAATCACCATCATCATCATCATCACGGTCAACCCTTTGCAATCCACTGCTGGATGAAGGTCTTCTCTAAACGCTTCCATTCTTCTCTGTTTGAGGCTTTGGATTTCCAGTTGACACCAGCCACCTTCCTTATTTCGTCAAGCCACCTTGCATGGGGTCGTCCTTTTGGGCGTTTAAAGTCTCGAGGATACCAATCCAGAATGACTGTGGTCCATCTCATGTCTTGTCTTCTAGAAATGTGACCAGCCCATTGCCATTTAGAACGTTTGATCCATTCGATGACGTCAATCACCTTCGTTTGGCTTCTTATCCAGCTGTTGCATTTTCGATCTCTTCTTGTAATTCCCAGCATACATCTTTCCATGCTTCTCTGTGTTGTCTGTAGTCTTTGTGTTGTCCTCCTTGATAAAGTCCATGTTTCAGCTCCGTTGGTGAGTGCTGGTAAAACACACTGGTTGAAAACTTTTCGTTTCAAGCTAAGTGGCACGTTGGTCTTCAAGATAATGTTATTCTTGCCAAAAGCACTCCATGCTGTTCTAATTCGTCTGTTAACTTCATTCAGAATGTTGCCATCCATGGTGATTTCTTGTCCCAGGTAAATGTAGCTCTATACTTCTTCAATCACAATGCTGCCTGCCATGACCTTCTGTTTTGGAGCAAATGCATTGAACATAACGTGTGTCTTCTGTGTGTTCAGCTTCAGTCCTACACGTCGGCTAGCCTCTGCTAGTTCTTGGAACATTTCCTCCAATTCAGAAGGACTATTACTGGTGAGAACGATGTCATCGGCAAAACGAAGGTGGTTAAGGAATTCACCGTTTATTTTAAGTCCTGTTTTTGACCAGTTCAGTTCCTTGAAGACTTCCTCTAAAACTGATGTGAAGAATTTTGGTGAGATGGCGTCTCCTTGTATTACTCCTTGTCCAAGGTTGATCCTTGCTTTTCCTTTATCCAAGCGAATGGTAGCAGTCGCTTTACTAAATATCTTCTGAAAAATACTAATATAGCTTCCGGCTATTCCCATTCTTTCCAGAGCTTTCACTACAGCATGTGTGAACACCGAGTCGAAAGCTTTCTCAAAATCGATGAAGGCAAAGCAGAGTGGCACTTCATATTCGTTGTGGCGTTCGATAAGTTCTCTAATAACTTGAATGTGGTCGATCGTGCTATATCCAATTCGAAAGCCCGCTTGTTCTCTTGGTTGTGCTGAGTCTAGTGCTGAATCAAGTCTGTTTGTCAGGACTTTACTGAAGATCTTATAAACAACTGACAAAAGACTGATAGGGCGATAGTTCTGGATATTTTCTCGGTCTCCTTTTTTGAAAAATAGAACCATCATTGCATTATTCTTCCAGTAATCTTCTAAAAGAGCCTCTTATAAATACTGGTATTCCAAATTTTACAATTGTAGCTATGACACCACTCTGTTGAAATCAAAAGTACATCATTTTTCTTTGAAAAATTAACCAGCAGTGAACAATTTAAAACTACATCCCTGTATATGAATTTACTTACAGCTAATATATAAAAAAACAACAAAAAAAATAGAATCACGTCCTTACATAAATGCACTGACCCACCTCGTGAAGAGGAGGCAGTCGAAAGTGGCCTCACGGAAGGGTCGTTGCCCATAATCTCTTCCATCCTTCTAAAGAATGGCCAGTTCGTTGGAGCGGTGCCTGTTCGTTTTTGCCTGTCTACGTTCTTTTTTGTAAGTTTTTTTCAAGCTCCGCCACTTATCATCGCATTGTGCTCCTGTGATTGAATAACCCTCAGAAGCACAGTCAGCGGCGATAAGTGACCAAATCTAAAAATGAAAATCAGAATTAAATTAAAGGCCTTGTTTATATACTTATGTTTAATGAATCACTCCAGTGATTTACCTCGCATTATTTGCCCAAATTTGGCTTTATGATGTTCATATGCTGCCAAGAGCAAAAGCACCATTGGATTCGTCCACTGAACGTTCTGCTTTGGAAGATCTATAATTTTGAATAATCATAAAGATTCATCGGTTAAGGAATGGATAAATAATATTACTAGGCAGGGTGAATTAAAGAATAGGATCAAACTTCAAGGTATAATTCCTGACCAGAAAAGTAACCAAAGAGTTCATATCAACAAATTTTTGGTAATAATTGTATGCACGACTTCATGCACTTATAACGTACATATAGAACTGTGCAGAATTACAAAGTTTCCTTTTGAGTGCCCATCGTGATCACGCAGCAGCAGAGATACAATGGTCTGGTAAACATATCAGGAACAAGCCAAGATGATCTTCACATATACAGGGCGAGTCAAAAGTCTTGTTACCCCCTTCCTATCTTGGATACCAATGCAGTTATGCAAATTCCAATACAGAGAATGAATAGGAACTTTAGGGTGCTCTATCTGATGGAGCACCTTTCATCATCTCAAATATGCAAATTAGGACACATCCAAATTTTATCTCGACAACCGTAAGAGATACACCAACCATTCCACTTGCACATTTGTTCAACAGCAAATTCTAAACCAAACCAAAAAAAGTTCACCAAAATCCGATGAGTGGATCGCCCACAATCCTCATTGCAAGCTCTGCAACTGGACAATTGGCTCTGCAACTGGACAATTGGCTCTTCTACTGTGTGTTGCTTACAAACAGTCTTCTGATGCAAAGTAAGATTTTCCTAATGACAGTACGTTGGGAACAGCCAGCTACCGCGGCAATTGCTCTGCTGCAGGTGTGAGGATTTGCAGCAATGGATGCCAGGATTGCTACTGTGCGTTCCTCAGTAATGCGTGTCCTTGGTCGTCGCTGACGCTGTTGGACAGTTCCTGTATCCAGAAATCATTGTACAATTTGTCTGATTGCTTGATGTGATGGTTGGCGTTGATTGGGGTATCTTTCTTGATACAGCTTGGTGTTGCATGTTAATTTGGCCTCGCCTCACCAAAGCAGAGGACCATGTTGATCATTTCCTGGTTAGTGTACTGTGCCATCTTGCTTTGGTCTGATTTTTTCTCAACTTCAACATGCCTATTTATGCCAATTGCACAGGTGACTTTATGGTAAATTGGAATTTTTTGTGTTTCTCTTACGGTTTTCGAGATAGAATTTGGATGTGTCCTGATTTGCATATTTGAGATGATGAAAGGTTCTCCATCAGACGAATCACAAAACGTTTGCAACCATCTTTCAGCGTTTGTGCAAGGTGCAGTCCTTTGATGGAAGAGGCAAAGACGGAGGGCGGCCACGCTACATTTGTACAGTTGACTGAGAGGAACATGTGCTACAAAATATTGAGCAGAACCCCAGTGCAAGCTCCAGGCAAGTAACTCTTGGATTGCATCCCAAAGAGGCCACTTGAAACATCTTTTGCAAAGTTGACGCAATTACTGGCACCGTAATGTTATGTTCTGTGCTAATTGCTCTTTTATGGACAAACTGTTCAGATGAGATTTTTTGGTTTCTTTTCTGGTGAGAAATCGCCTCCTGAAGCTTGTCCCTATTATTTTTAATTCATCCTGTATATTTATTAAATAATAAACTTCAGAATGAACTTATAAGTTTTATTTTTCATAATTATACTAGGCTATTTATAAATTATACTTGAAAATATGAAAGAAAAGCCAGTCTGTGGAATTTTCTATCCTGTTTTCATTTATATTGCAGTTATTAATAAAGTGATGAAATTGATACATAAAACATACCATTTGGGAAAGTAGCACCAATTATCTGGGAAATGGTGTATTCCACACTGAGAAGAGATGGGGGGAAGGCCAACAAATCAGGAACCACTGCAATTTGGTAGCTAATCTGAAAGCCTTGAACTCATGGTGTTGGGATTAGTGATGATAAATGATGATCAAATGTCGAAAAAAAAATGCAAAACAGGAAGGAAGCATATTCAAAAGCAGTTCAAACAATTCCAACCACATAAACTAACATAAACAACTTAAAACAAACTGTTCTCTCTCTAAAGTTAACGAAAAACCTATCATTAATGGATAAGAATCATTTCATGTAATGAAATAATTTGCAAGCTGAATAATTCACATAATAGGAACAATTTTAGATTTTAAAAATTTCTTTAGTGAATTAAATTTAGAAAACATTTTTTTAAAAGACCCTCATCCCCATACAAGGAATAAAGTTTCAGTAAATGTTCGGATAACTCTATAAAAATGGTCTAAGAATTATAAAAAAAATGACAGAAAAATTATAAATTATATCCTCTTATGCTTTTACTCTGGGGGTTTCCCCCTCCCGGACTGAGGGGTTTTGTCCTTATTTGATGATGCGTAAATTTGCCCGCCAACTAGCGAAGTCCTCAATGAATGAAAATAATCGAACTTACCTTCCCTTACTTGGCATGCTTTAGTTTCTAGATGATTTTCCAATTCCTTATCATCCCAAAACCCCAACAAACAATGTCCACATTGAAAGACGGTCAAATTATCGCCAGCCTCGCACGCCATCTTGAAATCAGACCCAGGCCGGAAGTCGAACATCAAAACAATAGAGGCGTTCTCGGTCGCGAAACAGAGACTTCTGGGAGTCACCATCGTTTCCGGTTGGCCCGACTTGGGCGCGATTTGGCGACCGGTCGAACTTCTTGGACACACCCTTTATTTAATATCATTGGTCGTATGACGAAATATTGGATACGTAAAACGAATTAGTGCCATAATTTGAAAAGTACGTAAATCGAAAAGTACGTAAATCGAAAAGTACGAATAACAAACGTACGTATAACGAGGTATGGGTGTATTACAAGATCGTGGAAAATTGACCTTACCAACTGAAAAATGTTATATTGTGCATTGCAATAGCATGGTTGTCACTAAATGAAATATTTACGAAGCACAAACAGGACTTTTTAAATATGAAACAACATTTGTCAGTTTTATATACTATAGCGTGTGTTTATTTGTAACTACAGCAAAATATTTCTTTGTATTTAAGGTGTCAATGTGGTTTATCAGGAAGCTGTGTGCAACAGTCTCAAGGCTAACAAACCTTTCCAAGTTCCTTCTACTGACACTATCTGCCTTCTTCTTCGTACCATCCTCACCTCCAATTTCTTCACTTTTAACAATGAGTATTACATCCAGACCAGTGGCATTGCTATGGGCTCCAAAATGGCTCCCAACTATGCTAACATTTTTATGGGGGAAGTGGAAACCAAACTTCTTTCCACGTCTCCCTTAAAGCCGTTGGTCTGGCTGCGATATATTGATGATATTTTCCTGATCTGGCCACACAACGAAGACTCACTCTTATCTTTTATCACCCATTCCAACTCCATCCACCCCTCCATCAAGTTTTCTCACAACTACTCTATCAGGACAATTTCTTTTTTGGATGTCTCTATCACTAACAATAAATTGTCTACTAATCTCTATAAGAAGCCCAGTGATCAACACCACTACTTACACTATGACAGCTGCCATCCGCGCCATTGCAAGGATAACATCCCATTAGGTCAGTTAACTCGCATCCATAGAATATGCACTAATCAGCCTGACAAGGACTTCCATGCTAATGCCCTTACCCACTCCCTTAAAGCTAGAGGCTACCCCAAATCTGTCATACGCGCCTCTATCTATAAACATCGCAATTCTCGTTCTAACAACAACCGCAAACCTTCTCCAGCCATGACAACACCTACATTAGTTCTTCCTTATCATCCAACCCTCAATAGTATTAAAAATGTCCTAAGGAAATATCAACATATTATTGACAATTCTCCTCTTCTCCACTCCATTCTACCAGAACCACCAAAAGTTTCTTTTAAACGGACAATTAATTTTAAAGATATTCTGGTCCATGCTGCTATTACCAAACCACGTACTTCCACTAAGGGATGTTCTCCTTGCAATACAAAGCGTTGCGGTGTTTGTCATTTTCTTAACCCTGCTACTTCCATTTCCAGCAGTGCCTCCTCCTTTACTTTCAAGATTAACCAGAACCTGACCTGCACTTCTCACAACTTAATTTACCTGTTACATTGCAAAGTATGCCAGAAACAGTACGTTGGAGAGACAGGCAATACCATACGCTCCAGATTTGCCGGGCATAAGTTTGATATTCTTAGCAATGCTGACACCCCTGTCGCTAAACACTTTATATCCCCTGGTCACTCTTTACAGGCCATCAGCATTTATATTCTTCGTAGTAACTTCCATAGCAAAAAAGAGAGAAAGCAATTCGAGTCTTTACTTATTTGGAAATTTAATTCCCTCACCCCTAATGGCATTAACCTTAGCAAAGGCACCATTCCCTCATTACCTTTCCCATGTCCCCTTCCAACTTCAGCTATTCCTTAATTTGTCGCAAGCCCTATGGGGCCTTTTCTTCTTCTTATCTTTTATCTATTCTTTTCAATGTTCTTCAATGTCCTTTCATATCTTTTTACTTTTGATCCGTTGCTCTTACATGTGGGACTTTTTTACAGGGTGACTAGCGACCGGGAATGGTCAGGGAATTTTTATTTTTTAAACCGAGTACAGTCAGGGAATCATAAAATCGATACTTTTGAACAATGTCAATAATATTCTTTCATGACAGCCCCCCTTTTTTGTCTACTAATAATCAGGAATAATTTTACGTAATCTTTTTGCTAGGCACCCTATCATTCCTAAACTTTTTTATATTTCACTTTCATATGTTTCATCCTATTACATTTTTCTCGCCGCCCCCTTATTATTTCCTATTTGTCCTCCGTCTTGTCCTATCCCAACAGTTCGTCTAATTAATCTCATTTGTTCTCTTGTTTGTCAGCCAATAACGCCTTACTATTCCCCATGCAAACTATATATAAACCCGCCCGTTAGTACTAATTTCATAACTTTAGGATAATTCTCTAATATTCTCTTTGCTTTTAGAGAATTATCCTTTTTTGCTTTGATAAAGGATAGGCTCTATCCGAAACGTCAGCTCTTTATTTGATTTTTTAGTTTTATTTTGATTATACTTATATATTTATTATTTTGTTATTTGTTAATTATTATTTTATTTTTCAGTTGTATTTATTAACTATTTAGATCTAACAAGGAAATGTTAAGGAGGCAGACATTTTCAGCCATGGAAACCACTGTATATGCATTCATTAAACTTACTGAATATCCATTTGATAACTTGCAGTTTAAATATCTGATATTTGAAAATATCAAATTGATGATTTAGCAGGTATGGCCAGTACAGGCAGTAAAATGGTACTGATTATTACATTACTACATTATTGGAAAATGAGCATAGACTGAGCTCAAATGCATGGTTCTTTCTTTAACAACTCATTAAGAACTTTATTACCACACTCAACAAATTTTACAGGTGAGAGATTTATGGGTTGAAAACAATTCAAAAATTATAAGACATCATAATGTCATGAATATGTCATCATAATGTCAAGATAGAGAATTTAATCAACCGAATCCGTTTTGTTTTTAATTTAAGTCAGATTTTACTTTCTTTTGCAACTTATTATATTGCCATAAACCCGTCAAATAAAGGTAAGTTTTTCTCTATAATTTATTGAATTGTAATATTTTTCAAGTTATAAAAACTTGCATTTACAAATTACATAATTCTTGTATACAAATAAGATTGTTTGCACTTTTTTTTTCAAATAAAATTCTGTAATTATTTGATTTGCCGTAGTCCTTTATTTTTTTATTTTTTTTTTAATTGGATGCTACATAATGATAAAATAATAGTTTTCAGAATTTTATAATTAATAAGATGCTATTATATAATTATTCCTAAAACATCTTTTAAATAATAAAAAGTAATAAAAAATAAATCAAAAATAAAAAATATAAATAATAAATCAAACTTCTTTTAGAATTTGTGTGCAAAAGGGTAATTTTAATAAATATTTCAGTAAATAAAGTTTCAATAAATATTTTTTAGATCTAGCTAAATCTTTTATTTGATTTTGAATAGGCAATCAAATAGGGAGGGTTGCTTCAAATTGCAGGGAAGCTTGCGTTACTTTTTTTTCAGCTGGGAGCCAGAGACAAATGAAAGTAAGAGACTGGCAGTGCCCTATTCATTTCGCTGAGCGCTACTGGTGCCACCGGAAGTGCAGCAGTCGCCCTGTTGTGAATGGCAAAAACCTAAGGCGGTCTATGTTCTCAATGTAATTTCAGCTGTTTTTGTAGATGATTTCAGGAGGTATTAGTAAGCATAACCTGTTTACTGATTTTTTTAAATTAACTTTATTGCATTAACTAACGATAACGTATACTTTTAATGACTTTCAATAGCTGATTCAATGCCTTACGAATTTTTAAAAGAGCACGTAAACCTCGCAACTCCTATCGTTATATTGGAGGCTTAGCCACAGACAAGTGAAAGCATAGATGAAGAAAAATGAAGAAGCAAAGTTATTTCTTTATCCATGGTGAAAGTAAATGAAACTAGAGGAAGGATGAATTTATTTTTCAGTCTTAACTGATTTTTATTATTAAAAAAGTTGATTATTGTAACTTAATCAATTTTTAATACCTAGCAAAGAATTTCATTTGTATTGCTAAATAATAAGTAAATTTGAAGCCTCTTCATACAGTGTTACCAGTGGAGTTTCGAAAATAGCTTCAGTTACACAAAAAATTTAAATTCATTTATTCTTTATTGATTTTTAAATATAATAAGTCGTGAAAAGACACTGCGTATATTTTCTCCACTTATTTTTTCTGTCATCCGCTTGGTTTCATGGTGATATCGAATATTACAGTATGTGATAACATTAAGTCTAATAAGTCGAAGCACATGGTCGTCAGAAGGACTCATTTCAAATGAATAGTGAGTTAAATTAGTGAAAATAGTAATTTTGTTTTCGATTATAAAATGTAATGTTTTTTTAGAATTTTGATAGGCGTATTCACTCCTAATGATTTTTTCTGAAATTTTGCACAGGCTTACTACATCTTTCGATGGTGTGATAAGGCCTCTTTATTTTTTTTCACAATGAAATTAAGGTTGTGGCAGCTCTTATATTGCTCTTTCAACGCTTCTTTACATTGAATGCAGATTATAGATTTAATTAGAGACCTAGAAACAAATCCTGCAATATATTCTACAACCGAATCATAATATTTTGACAAGATTTTAATATCAGGGATTGGATAATAGTGAGACGCACCATCTTATATGGATTCATGATTATATTCATCAGAGTTATATATGAATTAATGTTTTGTGCCCTGCACTCAATTTTAACCTGGTAAATTTAATGCCAATCAATTTGTCATCCTTTGGAAATCTACAATGCAAATGGTAGTTTTCCGAGAAATTTGTAGTTTAGATAGCAACGAAGAAATATATGAACAAAAGGTAGGAAAATTACCTGACGGGGGACGGTAAACTGAAACAATTAGGTATTTATTATTGATACAGACAGTTAATATTTCAAGGTCCATAGAAACCTGGGTTAATTCTGTAAGAACTGTTGTGGATCACTCTTTTAATGTAAATGGTGACTAAAAATACTTGCAACAAGCAGAAAAACTGAAAATATTTAATTAATTCAATCTGAGTTAAATTGCTTTTAAACAAGAATATTACTTAAATACATTCCTGTTGATATAAGACAAGGCCTTCCAAGAGCTCCTTTCTTTCATTAGAACACAATTTGTAATGCTTCTATCAACAATAGGGGGGAAACACTTAAAAAACTCTTAAAAGTAACGCCATCTCTTGACACTACAAAACTTAATACGATAAAAACTTAATCTCTTAACAATATAAACTTAACAATACTGCTATAACGAACTATCCCAACAAGAACATCATGAGAAAAAGAATTATTAAAATACATGCATATTCCACCGCCCCGTTTGTTAGCGCGACTGATGGATATCATTTTATAATTCGGTATATCAGGAATTTCAGATGAGTCATAACATCATGTTTCAGTAAAGAGAATAACTTTGGGTGTAATAATAATATTATCTAAAGTAGTGAGAACATTAGCGAAGTTGGCTTTAATACTTCGGATGTTGAGATAAAATATTGATAAATTGCGATCCGTGGAAGTAGCACAGTTGTCGTTAAACAATGTATTTAATGTAGATAGAGGAACAGGGAGTGAAAAATAGGTCCTCAAGCCGGCTAGTCAATGGACGAATAGAATTCACTGAATACGGAAGGTCAATTAGAAGTGGCCCAAAATAAGGTGTTTGATAGCAATATATAATCTATACCAGAAAAAAGAGGAGGAGGGTGATATAAGCAAATTAAAATTACGTCAAGTACGTAGATTAATTTAGAAAAAAAACAAACTTATATAGCCGATATTTAACTAAGTGCCGAAGACAAAGTTAACATCTTAATTACCATGGGAATAGTTGTCGCCAAATTATAAAATAAAACTAAATATTATTAAATTTATGTTACAAAAGAATCGACACATAAATATAAATAGTGGAATAAATAAATTAAATTGCTAACATCTCTGAAATCTAAATTATATACTAAATTATTAGGACCGATAGGTACTTATGTTTTCACAATGTGCGTCCGTCTGTCCGTCCGTCTGTTGGTGCTCTAGCTTTCGAACGCTTTCGAATTTTCGACTTCCGTTTTCGCCATTCGACAACTTAGGGGAATCGGAAGACTGAGTTCGTTGGTGGAAAAAATCGGTGAACTATTTCCGGTTCAAAACGTCAAAGATAATATAGGGGACCACGTTTTTTTTATGTCACGGAATTCGAAAAACACATCGAACGAAACCGGAAGGAGGATGGCGAAACCTCAAACGTCAACAAATGCGGCAGGAGCGAACCAATGGGAGCGAAGAGCGGGAGTTTCGTCGTGAAAAACGAGGACGAGACATCGAATCGGGGAGAAAGACAGAGGAACCGTTCGTGAACGGATCGAGGAGATTCTCAAGGAGAAACCTGAGGTATGGTCAAGAAAGCAAAAGCCTGCTTTTTATTGAAGGACGAATGAAGCAGGCCAGGCAGCCGGTACGGGAGAGCAGAGCTATGCGGACGGCAAGCAGCGAGCCGAACCCCGCAACCGACCAGGAGACCCGCGCTACGACGAAGCGAGCGGCGGATGAAGGCGTTTCATCGGGGATTAACAAAGCGGAGGCGGCGAGCCACGAAGGCCCTTCACTTTGGTTGCCGACCATAGTTGTTCTACGAACGACAGCACTGGTAAGCGCACAATTTATGGTAGAAACTAAACTGAAAGAATGTTTCCCGGAGTTGCGGTATATGGAAGAGAAACCGAACTCCGGAGTTGTATACGGGTTATGGCCGTTTAGCTTACCGGCATATATGGAACAGTCTGCGAGCTTCATATACGCCAGACGTCAAGTGTTGGTTAACTAAATTATTCTCCCCTTCGTTAGCGAAGGTTTTTCATGAAGGCGTGTAACAGCGGCTCCGGTGACGCAATTGGAGAATATTTATCTTGTTTTGAATCTTGCGGGGCGTGATTAATTGATAATTTATGCTTTGGTGGTGCTTCTTTCTATCAATTCGGGGCGTGTTAGTTAAAGTATATTACGCCGGACGACAAGCAACAGGAAGTGAGTAGTGCCCCGATTGCCGAGATACAAGCAACTATAGAGCCATGTACCAGCCAAGACGAAGTCAAGCCTTGGAAGAAAACAAGAAAGAGTCATAAACGGAAAAATGGTACAGCTAAAATGACTACTAATGCTTAATGAACTGTAAGGGGTGGTTTAACACGAAACCAAAGTGGTTATACAAGAAAACCGAAGTGGTTAAACGAGAAACCGAAGTGGTTATACAAGAAAACCGAAGTGGTTATACTAGAAACCAGAGCACTGCGACTCTCTGAGTCTATTGTACTATCCCCAATTAACGACTGCCACAGGAAACAGTAGCAGCCGGGACCGACGGCTTAACGTGCCCTCCGAAGCACGGGGGGCGATGGACGTTTCCAGGCGGTCACCCAACCTGTAATTAACCGCGCTCAAGGTTGCTTAACTCCACCAATACGTTAAGAAAGGCGAGACAACCGAGCTACACCTGCCCCCTAAAATGACTACTAAAGAGGAGGTATACTTCATAGAGCCGCCGATATTCTTATCACCAGAAAGCAAAGATGTTAAACAGCACCTTGGTAAAGAACTTCATGACTGTGAGGCGAATAAAGCGGATAGTAACGCAATTCGCACTGCAACAGTAGCAGAAAATGAAGAATCTACAACAAGTCAGTTGTGAGTCTTATCCTCAAATAAAGGTGATCCTGGGTTTAGCGAAACGGAAGAAAGATGTATCAACCACGTCCGCAGGTTCGGCAACGGTGCGGAAATTGAAAGACTCAACAGCTTAATGGAACTGCTAAAGGCCGGATGGGTAACCAGGAGTCTGTTTGATGGTTATCTGGCCAAAATAAGCCAAAACTGGTTGGACGCCCATTCGCATAGCCCATATCGAGATGGAGTAAAATTGAAAGTGCCTGGTCAAATTGATGATAACGCAATATCATTAAGAACTTTGAAAACAGCACTTCATCAGGGCTTAGTTCTTTTGCAAGGACTAACTGTCCGTCTTCATATAAGCCGACCCATAGAAGACTACATTAAAATAAAAAGGACATTAGTGGTGGACATTAAAATAAAAAGGACA
>JAHWFO010112177.1:2956-27431 GCA_023313115.1 Rhysida immarginata | reverse complement strand
TTAAAATAAAAAGGACATTAGTGGTGGACATTAAAATAAAAAGGACAGCTTCAGTGCCTTCGGTGGAAGAAATTCCAGCAGAGGTGAAATTACCCGTCACAAAGGAGCTAGTTCGATTGAGAGAACGCGGAAATTTTTCTCAATCTTCTTATAGGCAAAAACGGATGGTGCTAAACATGGGTAAAGGCTGGCCTCAATTAAAGCTGAAGGAGGATTTTGGCAATTTCCCCCAAACTGACAGACCACAGATAGCAATCTTGAAAAGATTATCTCAAATCGAAAGTACGTTGTCCAAAGTTTAAAGCACATTAAAAATGTTCAGTTTAGAACAGGAGTCCCAGTTAAACCGCCAAAAAGGTAAGAGGCGAAAGCGAAGAAAGAAAACGCCTCGGCATAGTGCTTCGGAGACAAGCAACAATGCGTGTCAACGGTTGGAAGCCCATATTCCCAATAGGAGGAACAAGTGGTTCGAGTATGGAAGGCAGAAAAAGACACGAGGCAATCGCGATAACTTCGAAAAGAAGTATCGGATTGCCAGTAGTGGTCAACTAGCCCATCGCCATAACCCGAACATTAAGAAAGATGCCCTAGTTGGGGATGGAAAAAGCGGTCGAGCCAGAAGGGATGTGTCTAACAAGGGACATTCCAACGACAAAGCCGCCCAGGCTAGGAACTCCGAAAATTATTCTTGCCCACCGCCAATGCAGCAGCAACACAGGACCAAACCCGTCAACAACATCAATGTGGTTGCGGGAGGTAACCCGTGCGATAGGAGGACCGAAGTCCTATCAAGGTCTCACTACAAGCCGCAGATCAAAGGAGTTTCTGCGGTTGGAGGTGGCGAGTGTGTCACGGAATTAAAAAAACACATCGAATTCCGATGACATCGGCCATCACTTCCGGTCTCGTGTATTCCATCAAACGAAACCGGAAGGAGGATAGCAAAACCTCAAACGTCAACAAATGCGGCAGGAGCGAAGAGCGGGAGTTTCGTCGTGAAAAACGAGGACGAGACATCGAATCGGGGAGAAAGACAGAGGAACTGTTCGTGAACGGATCGAGGAGATTCTCGGGGAGAAACCTGAGGTATGGTCAAGAAAGCAAAAGCCTGCTTTTTATTGAAGGACGAATGAAGGAGGCCAGGCAGCCGGTATGGGAGAGCAGAGCTATCCGGACGGCGAGCAGCGAGCCGAACCCCGCAACCGACCAGGAGACCCGGCTACGACGAAGCGAGCGGCGGATGAAGGCGTTTCATTGGGGATTAACAGAGCGGAGGCGGCGAGCCACGAAAGCCCTTCACTTTGGTTGTCGACCATAGCCATTCTACGAACGACAACACTGGTAAGCGCACAATTTATGGTAGAAACTAAACTTCATACGCTCTAAGAAAGTTTCCCGGAGTTGCGGTATATGGAAGTGAAACCGAACTCCGGAGTTGTATACGGGTTATGGCCGTTTAGCTTACTGGCATATATGGAACAGTCTGCGGGCTTCTTATACGCCAGTCGTCAAGTGTTGGTTAACCAATTATTCTCCCCTTCGTTAGCGAAGGTTTTTCACGAAGGCGTGTAACAGCGGCTCTGGTGACGCAATTGGAGAAGATTTATCATGTTTTGAATCTTGCGGGGCGTGATTAATTGATAATTTATGCTTTGTTGGTGCTTCTCCCTATCAATTCGGGGCGTGTTAGTTAAAGTGTATTAAGCCGGACGATAGTGGGAAAACGAAAGCAAGGAGCTTGCAAGACAGTTAATTTTTACTATATGTGCTTTTCCATGTTATAGTGGTATTACTGTTGTCTAAGATTTTTGTTTTCTCCTCTTCCCTTTACCAATGTAATCCGACGTATTAAGCCTTTTCTTTTACTTTTTTTTCTTTTTATTTCAAGCCGTCAGTGAATTTCTGTGTGTGTGCGACGTCAGTGGAAAAAGAAAAATGTGCACATAAATATTTATATTGTTGATATGGGTGTAATTTTTGATTATTGTAGTTATATGTAAATTTGAGAACCCCAGCATGTTCATATTGTGAAGAGTTTTAAGATTAAGACTTACGAACGTTGCCTTCTGGACTGGACATGGTGGTTATATTTTACTATGTTCGAAAAATGAACCAAAGGTGCTAGTGACGATTTTCTAGAAAGAAAAACTCTGAATCGTGGATTAATTATATTTTGTGAAACCAGATTTTGTGATATTGTGTTTTTCGGTGCGAGTATGTCGTCACGTACTTCAGTGTGTAAATTTAATTCTACTTAAGACTTTATTGTGACAAAATTACTAAGGCGTTATTTAACGCAGTGTTCGCTTTTCAGTATTATCGTTATGTAGTGAGGCCTGTATTTTGTCAAGGACTTTTTGTGTAGATTAGTATTGACTTTCTGATGAACTCATTTAATTGAACAATCGGACTGCCTATCCGATTACTCATTCCCAAGTTGGGTATAATAATTCTGGCGAGTTGTTAAATGAATGTTTTCTGTATTCATAATTTTTATGTAAAGGAGTGATGGTAGGAAATTACATTCCTAGGTACTTAGCTGTAGGAATTGGCTAAGATAGTTATAAACATAATTCTTGTTATTAATGCTCAATTAAGTTTACGGAAGTCGAACCGATTATTTAATGGTAGTGGACTTAGAAGTTTCAATTAAGTTTACACATGTTGTACCGATTATTTAATTGTATCTAAATAGTGACTTTATCAGTTAAATTTACGGATTTCGAACTGAGTATTTAATTGTATCCAGGCATTGAAATTTACAGTTAAGTGGGCCTTATTTATTCTAGCAAATTATTATATTGTTTTATATATGCAAAATCTGTATGTAAAAGTGTGATTTTAAGAAATGGTATTCGTAGATGCATAGCTATTGAATTATAACTGGTAGAGTTGTAAACTTAATTTTGATCTTTACGGTTGATGATAGTCATTGTTTTTGAATACCGTGGATATTGATGTCCACCTTGTGTGTTGCGTTTTTAATGTAACATGGATTAGAGTGCTAAGATTTATGATAGATAATCATAAGTAGACTTAGGCCAGATTCGGCAACCTGCATTTTTGATTTTGTGCATTTGTGTTTGGCCAGTTTTATTTATTTCTAAAGCAAATAGAAGTTAACAGCTTTTCATTAATTTATTACTTTATAAATGAAATAAACAATTTTGATTCTAATCTTTTCACGTCTCTGTTCACGTATCTTACCTTTCCACTATACAATTTCATGTATAAATGATCTGTGCATTACCAAATGCTGTTCTCCCTTTGGCATTCCATAGCTAAAGCAAAGAAAAAACTTGTGAATTAAATGAAGACACGTGATCGTCTTCCTTGATGGTCAATATCAGTCAGAACTGGTTCAAGGATATGTGGTTTAGTGGTTCAAGGGTATATGGAAACTTTCAAAGCTCAGATTTGCCATGAATTAATATAACGTAAAATTAATGATAGTCAAAATTGGTTCAAAGGCACCTGGTTTCATGGAACCATTATGGCTTATTGGAACTTTCAATGATAAAATATGATATGTAATAAATCAAACAACTTGGAATGACGTGTATGAATTAATATAACTTAAAATTAATGATAATCGTAATTGGTTCCATGATTCATGTTTTAATGATACCATTATGAAACCACTGGAAAATTTCAATGCTAAGATATGGCATGTAAGTATTTACGCTTTATATTATCAATAGTTAGTTTCTGTAGGCAAATTTTAACAACAGCTTGTAGCTAATCATTCTTCAATGGTACATGCTTACGTAGAAAAGCGTTGGCAATAGTTTATGAAGAAAGAGTTGACCCTGACACAGAACGCTTCAACAATTAACGCTTATTTTATTGAATAGGAATGTTTACAAATTAAAGAATTCGTATATATTTTAATCTGTAGAGAACTGCTACTTTCTCCATTTAACTTTTTAGGTATTTTTATTCCGTTTGAACTATACATTTCCCTTAGAAATACGCCTTCTTAGCAACCAGAGGCATCCTTAGCAACTTCATCTAATTCTTAAAAAAGATAGGCTTCTTTAGAAATCAAATGTTTTAAAATCAAATGTTTAAATCTTTTTCGTTCTCGAATGCTTTAAAATCCTATCGGTCCTGGGTATTTCGGTTGCCTGACTTGTTGATAATGTAAATTGGATTAAACCAAGAGGTAAATAAAAAAGTGAATGTGTGTAACACATGACTTAATCACTAATTACAGCAATAACTCGACTTGAGAGGATTAAATTAACATGATTCACCAATTAGTCAAGTCACCGAGCTGAAATCATCCATCGACAAGACACGGACTGGTTTGCCGATCGAGTTTCTCACGAAAATTCGACCGCCAAAACTCCAGGCCGACCGAATACCAAATCTCTTTTTAGCTTCTTTAAGTAGTTTATATCTTGGTGCGGTCAGATCCTCGAGAATCACTACGTTGGAGTCTCGCATATATCTGCGGTTCCTAATTATTAAATCGCGCTGCATCGGCGACGCCAGCTGCATGATGATGGGACGTGGCGATGGTGACGATCGAGGACCCAAACGGTGTATACAGAGGATGTCTGCTGGTTTTACAGAAATCTCCAGATTAGCCGCCAGCAGATCCGAGATGACTTTGAGGAGGGACTCCGCAGGTTCCTACGCCACACCAAAAAAGATCCTGACGTTGGAGCGGCGAGAATACTGCTCCAATTCATCAATTAGCTTAGAGTTCTCCTCAATTCTAGACACTCCATTTCTTATTACTTTATTTTCTAGTAATGAAAATTTATCCTGCAGAGTAACATATTTTTGATCGAGGGCTTGAATCTGTGTGACTACGGACTCCAGTTGGCGAGATAGAACTTAACATTTTCTTGAAAAGATATGTACTGTATGGGCCTATAGTGAAGGCCAAATATACTGTCTTTGATAGTTTCTTTTATTAAAATATTTATGTTGGATTAAGACTGTGTCAAATGATTTTTATTCCTTAATCCAACTAATTGTCTTCTTCTTTTCTTGTGAAGATGAGTTAACTTTAGAAGTTACATTTATTTTCAGATACGAACTCAAAATATTTTGTATCTGCTTTATGCTTTGAACTTATACAAAAGAGTGATTTATTTAATTTAATTCTTGCTTCTAGTTTAAGGGAATCAAGGAGCTCTAGGAATTTTATGATTGTTTTTAATTTAATAAAATAAAAATTTCATCTGATGAATTAAAATTGTAAATTTAACTTGCTTAAGATTTAATTATTGATTAGATCCTTTTACAATCATTTTATTTTTTTTTATTAAATTTAATGTTTATCCTTCTGTGTCTGTCATCCTGACTCATGATTTAAGTTAGCTGGAATCAAGAATCAACGTTTTAAGACATTTAACTGGGTTATTTCGGAACACCAATGGAAATCTAAATAAATGAATAGTTGACACGATTTTATTTGTTTAAGCTTAAGACACGATTTTTTATTTGTTGATCAACAAATAAGATGTAAAAGTAAATGCTACTTAATTTAATAGGGAGTGCAAGTGATGACGTCACACATGACGTCATTTGCGCGATGAAGGGGCCGAGAGCCTAGGAAACTGGATCGCTGGTTCCAAACATTGGAAGCACGTACTAGTAACGTTGAAACGGGCGGCCAGTAAAAATGACATCTCTTAAATTATTATGTGAATTTGTATAATTTATATTATTATTAAGGCATCTAATACCGTGATATAATTTGTAAATAAATATTGGAACGCTTTTTAATCACTTTTAATCACATAACGAAAGAAGGCCATCGTGCGCGGATCTTTCTTTCTTTTGGAAAACGATAGATGTGTAAATCGCTGTTTTGGCTCCTTGAGCAGTGAGGAACTCAACAATTTCAGATCTTACGAGGGTGGGCTGAAAAGTAATGCCTCCATGGCTGTAACTTTTTTATTTTTTAACCGATTTTCAAAATTCTTTTTGTACCTGATACTCACATTTCTCCTCTATGTAATGCACTATTCACTTTTCGACACAGTGCCCATCCCTTTCCACGCATTGTACCAACGCGTGACTAGTTGGGTGAACCCGTCGGAGAGGAATTCCGGGGATTGAATGGCAGCTTTGGATCCTCTTCTGCAGCACGATAACGCCCGTCCGCACACGATCGCCACACATCAGAGGGAGTTGCAGCGCCTATAGTTCAAAGATGAAAAACTGCAGTTCAAAAATGAAAGACTTTGCACCTTGCGACTTTCACCACTTCCCAAAGAGGAAACAGCATCTTAAGGGGCATGAGTTGCGTTCTGACACGAGGTGAAACCTGCCGTTCGGTCTTGGTGTCGACAACATCCCCGGAATTCCTCTCCGACGGGTTCACCCGACTAGTCACGCGTTGGTACAATGCGTGGAAAGGGATGGGGACTATGTCGAAAAGTGAATAGTGCATTACATAGAGGAGAAATGTGAGTATAAGATACAAAAAGAATTTTGAAAATCGGTTAAAAAATAAAAAAGTTACAGTCATGGAGGTATTACTTTTCAGCCCACCCTCGTATAAATGTTATAAACACTGGGTTTATACAAAGCGATTACAGTGTCGGAGACATTAATATAAACACCTCTCCTCGAACATGTTGGAACGTCCCATGGTATGCAGATGAAAAATCATTACATATCTTTAAAAGCTGATAACAGCAGACGTGTAATAGAATCCGTTAACACAACAATTGTCGCCGTCATGGGCAGAGCAAGTGACCTGTCGGACCTCCAAAAGGGGATGATCATAGGCTATTGATCCAAGGGGGACAGCATTTCAGAAACGGCCACCTTTGTGAACTGCTCTAGGGCTGCCGTTGTGAAGGTGTACCGCGACTGGACGAACCAGACAGTTTCGAGCAACCGAAGAGGTAACTGTGGGGCCCCACGGGCCATCGATCCTAGAGGCGAGCGTCGGTTACGACGCCTAGCCAAGACCAATCGGCGTGCCACTGTTAAGCAACTGACACAGCAAATGAACAGTGGGGGCCACTAGGCGTATCAACGCCAAGACATTTCAACGATCCCTCTTGAGGTTGGGGCTCCGGAGCAGGCGTATGGTAACAGCACCCATGTTGACGCCTGCGCATCGCCGAAAACGCCTTCTATTCGCAATGGACTATCGCCATTGGACCTCGGCCGAGTGGCAAAGGGTTGCTTTCTCGAGGAGTCGCGGTTTCTGGTGAACAGAGTGGACGGACGATGGAGAATTCGCCGGGAAGCATCTGAGAACAGGCATCCCGACACCATCGTTGGCAGACGACAGGCTGGTGGGGGAGGTGTGACTGTTTGGGGGATTTTCGTGGTACGGTCTGAGTCCACTGATACCTTTGGAGGGTACACTAAATGCTGTTCGTTACCTGACGATCGTCGCAGACCAGGTACACCCCTTCATGTCGACAGTGTTTCCTCAGAGTGATGGCACCTTTCAACAGGACAATGCTTCCTGCCATACTGCCAAAACTGTTCACGACTGGTTCGAGGAGCATGAGGATGAATTCAAGCTACTCCCATGGCCACCAAACTCCCCGGACCTCAATCCCATTGAACATTTGTGAGACCACTCGATCGCCATGTCCGCAAGCTGGACCCTCCACCACGCACGCTGATGGAATTACGGGATGCACTGATCGCGGAATGGTCCCAGATACCTGCAACCATCTTCCGAGGACTTATTGACTCTCTGCCACGTCGATTGGCTGCTGTGCTTTCCGCCAAAGGTGGATATTCCGGATACTAGCAGGTGGTCATATTAATGTGTCCCGTCCCAGTATATTCCATCTCTACGTTGGAACCAATTGTTAAATCCCGAAGCGAGAAGATTTGTTTGGAACCAGATCGAGTCACCTGACTGAAGAGCACCCAGGATTGACGGCACATTTGCACTCCCTATACATTTTATTGTTTTTCTATTTTTATTGCACTTTATAAAGAATATTCATCAATAATATTCAAATTTAGAAAAACCACCAAAAACTGGTTATTTTTGACTTATTTCTGGCCACCCTGTGTCCAAATTCTGCCCATGGGCAGTAATAAGTTATACACTGAACGACCAATTTATTAGAGACACCTCTTACGGAAAATGAATCAGGCTCCCAGTGACACCCAAACAATGGAACAGGCCGAAGCGGTGTATTAAAGAGATGCATTGGATCACAAGTTGCAGTCAGCAGCAGCAGTAGACTGAATATGGGTAAATCCAAAGATTTGACGGACTTTAAACGAGGCATGATCGTTGAAGCTCGACGGGAGCAGTTGAGCATTTCGCAAACGGCGAACCTCCTCGGGTTTTCCCGTGCAATAGTGTCAAGGGTATTCCGTGAATGGCAGTTATGCCAAAAAACAACCTCCAACAAATACAACTCCGGACAAAACAGGGCCGTGGATGAACGAGGCCAACGGCGATTGGCACGAATCATCCACAGCAACAGGACGGGAACAGCCCAACAAGTTGCAGCGCATTTCAAAATGAGGGAGCCTCCCAAACCATTTCGGAGCACACGGTGCGGCGCACCTTGCATCGAGCTGGGTTTAACGACAGGCGGCCAGTACGGGTGCCGTCGCTGTCACCGCAAAATAGGAAAGCGCGCCTGCTATGGGCATACAGGCATCGCCACTGGACACTGGATAAGTGGAAGAAGGTCGATGAATCGCGGTTCCTACTTCATCATGCGGACGGCAGACTGTGCATCTGGCGCAGACAGCACGAGGCCATGGACCCATCCTATCAGCAGACAACCGTACAGGCAGGTGGAGGAGGCGTGCTGGTCTGGGGTGTCTTCTCTTGGGACACACTTCCTCTGATACCCGTAGACACATCCCTGAATGCGCCACACTACCTGAACATAGTTGCCGATCAGGTGCACCCGTTCATGATGACTGTGTTCCCTGGTGGTGACGGACAGTTTCCAAGGATTGATTTGAGGAACAGGATGCGGACTTCCATCTACTTCAGTGGCCAGCTCGGTCGCCCGATCTCTACCGATCGAGCATTTATGGGATGAAGTGGAGAGAACCATCCAACGCCTTCACACACTACCGTCCAACGTGCACCAATTACAGAACGCTGTGATGTCAGCCTGGACTGCTATTCCTCCACATTGGTTTCAACACCTTGTTGAATCCATGCCAGCACGTATTCAGGCAGTTCTCGCTGCTAAAGGAGAGGTTCAGTGTATAAGACCAGTAAAAGACATTTGAAAGATAAAGTAAAATAACATTGCAATTATTCACATTCATAAGAGGTTAGCAAATTAAATTTTATAAAAGAAATGTTATTAAACATTTTAATTATTAAATTGTTTTCTTTTTGATTTTCTCTTTTATAGTAGCCTGTTTGGATTTATATTAGCTTTGCTTAGTTTTTTTTTTTCAAAGTTTTTGTTTTTAGGGTTTTAGCATCATCTAAAACCGTACTAACGACGGTACAGATGTATGTAACATGTATGTCACACGCCATAACTTTTGAAAGGACTGACCTACAGGCTTGAAATTTTCTACACACGTAAGCCCTATACAGAGGACGGAGTCAAAATTTTAGCGAATCCTATAGGGTGGACCAAACCATGTGTGTGTTTTTGTGGTTTTCCCAACTGACTTCCTTTCATGCCTATGGAGTTTTGATTGCGTTTGAGCAATTTGTGACGTTTAGAGTTTGACTGTTGACGTTAGAATTTAAAGAACTCTATTTGAAGTATAGCGAATCCTCCTGCTACTGCTCGTAATATTTTGATGCCATAACTTTTGAAAGGATTGATCTAGAGGCTTGAAATTTTCTACACACGTAGGCCCTATACAGAGGACGGTGCGAAAAATATAGCGAATCCTCTAGGGCCACTTGTATGAATTTCATGATTCCTTTTTTTATCTTTTGAACAAAGAGGGCAAAAATCCTGAAATTTCGTAAATTTGTAGTGCGGTTCTAAATAAATAAAACCAATATACTAGAAATGTGATGTAGGCCTCTGGGGCCCGCCAGAAAACCCCGAGGCAACAAATACAATTGAAGCTACAACATTTGAACGGAAAGGCTTAGGAACCTGAAGTTTTTTATATTCATAGTATGGTACTAAGAAAATATTGCAAATATAAAACAAGTAACATAGGCCCCAGCAGAGCCCCACAGGCCCCAAACACAAGCAAAGCTACAACGAAAATGTCTAGAAATCTGAAAATTTGTTTACTTATAGAAAATTACTTAAATATTTAGCTAATATACACTAAAAACTGGTATAAGGCCCGGAGCCCCCAGTCACAAATCAAGCTTGAAGTTTTATAGTTTTACTGTGCGGTACTTAAAATTTGTAGACAATATACAAAGAGACTGGTACAGGCCTGGCAGCCTCAAATACAATTGAAGCTATAAAATTTGAACGGAAAAGCCTACGGTCCTGAAATTTTGTTTAATCATAATGTGGTAGTTAAAAATTTAGCTAATCCATATTAAAAATTATATAAGTCTCTTGGCAGGGTCCTTGCGGCCTCAATCTCAAATCAAGCTATAAATTTAAAACCAGAAATCCAGAAACCTGAAATGTTTTATATTTACTAGCTGATATACCCGGCATTGCTCGGAGTATTTGTTTGATAAAATTTTGCAATATCTGAACAGAAATATCTCGTAGTAACACATGAAAAATGATTAGAAAAATTCAAAATAAAAGTAATAAAAAAAATCGGAAAAAATTCTTTTAAAATGCTCGCAATGGTATTTTGCAGTAAAGGCTACGTCAATACATAAATTGAAAGGAGATGTCGCCATCTATGAGCGTAATATAAGTTATACGTAATTATTACTATGTTTCATTGAAGGTTTTTATAATTCAAATGTGATTGTTCACTTTTTTATAAAGTGAAATATGTATTTTCTTACTTCAAGTGATGTCATAAATTAATGCATTTAGCCAAATTGCCAAGACCACTGATACAAAGTAGGCTTATTGTTTTATGGCGCCATCTATCAGCCACAAACATTCACATTTCGGGGGGATTTCAGAGGGAAGAGGTTGGGATATGGAGTTTACCTATTTGTAGTTATTTTCTCCTGGTTTCAAAGAATTGTTATACAAAATTTCGTGTGTCTATGACAAACGGTGTGGATTTGCATACATGTAGAGTACATACATTACATACGAGCAGTTTTATATAGATAGCTAGATAAATGTATTTGCATATGTAACAAAAAAGATAATATTTTTAATTTTATTTTTTCTTAAATAACTTAACTGTTCGTTGTGTTCTCTGAATCCAGTACTTGACTATATACAATATTGGTAGTTTTACCGCCTGGGGCAAAAATGGTTAAATTTTGGGGGGAACCCACACATGAGCATGCAACATAAAGTTGCCCATGGCTAAAACAGGAAGTCCTCAAATTAATGCCGCAACACTGGATGGACTGCCTCTGCGGTTTGTTTATGGATACAGAAAATGCCAGTCGTACAGGAAGCTGCAGTCATTTAAAACTAAATGGCAGGTCCGACGGAATGAGAGGAATGCGTGGAATAAAAACTGTTTCCCCCTTTCCTTTGCCACTGAAGAAGTTGCTTCCAACACATTCGGCAACAATTTCTTTAAGCATAGTCGGATTCCATTGCATAACCTGGGGGGGTCCAATTTTCTTAAGCATATGATGAGACACTCAACTTTAAGCGTGGTGTGGTGGCAGTCCGCCAGGGTCGAGGGAATTCAAAAACTCAGTTGGAAAATTGACTGCTTCATCGGCATCCACCACTGTGTCTATTGAATTATATTCAGTCACGGGACCAGGTATAATTTCAAGTATCATTTTGTTCATATGATGAACATCATCGTTTTTCGCAGCAAGAATGGCCCTCTCGCACAACCAGCTCTGATTAATAACATTTTGAGAAATGTCAGCTACCACATCAATAAACTTAGTAGCTTGGAAAATATGAAAATTTTAAGACCAAATAAATCATGCATATTAAATACTCCCCCAGTTTCAATGAGGTAGTTGTAAACGTCTCCGTACATGCCATATCTTAGCATTGATAGTTCCAATGAACCATAATGGTTCCACTAAACCAGTGGCATTATTACAATTTCGAGTATCATTAATTTTACGTTATATACATTCATGAGACATCAATCCAAGTTGTTTGATATATAACATGCCAAATCAAAGAATTCAAATTTCCAATGAACCATGCTGGTTCCACTAAACCAGGTGCCTTTAAAACAATTTCGAGTATCGCTAATTTTACGTTATATTCATTCATGAGACGTCACTCCAAGTTGTTTGTTATATAACATGCCATATTTTAGCATTGGAAATTCCAATGAACCATATTGGTTCTACTAAACCAGGTGCCTTTAAAACAATTTCGACTATCATTAATGTTACGTTGTATACATTCATGAGACTTCACTCCAGATTGTTTTAATATATAACATGCCATATATTAGCCTTGAAAGTTCCAATGAACCATATTGGTTCCACCAAACCAGGAGTATTGAAAAAAATTAATGACTACCGTTAATTTCACGTTATATTCATTCATAAGACTTCACTCCAAATTGTTTGATATATATAACATGCTATATCTCAGCATTGAAAGTACCAAAGAACCATAGTGAACCCACTAAACCAGGTGTATTTAAAACAATTTCGACTACCATTAATTTCACGTTATATTCAATCATGAAACGTCATTCCTAGTTGTTTGATATATAACATGCCATATCTTAGCATTGAATGTTCCAATGAACCATATTGGTTCCACTAAACCGGGTGCCTTGAAAACAATTTTGACTACCATTAATTTTACGTTATATACATTCATGACACATCATTCCAAGATATTAGATACATAACCAGCAAATAACTAAGCATTGAAAGTTCCAATGAACCATAATGGTTCCACTAAACCAGGTGCGTTTAAAACAATTTCGACTATCATTAATGTTACGTTATGTACATTCATGAGACGTAACTCCAAATTGTTTGTTATATAACATATCTCAGAATTGAAATTTCCAATGAACCATAATGGTTCCACTAAACCAGGCATCTTTAAAACAATTACGACTACCATTAATTTCACGTTATATTCATTCATGAGACGTCACTCCAAGTTGTTCGATATATAACATGCCATATTTTAGCATTGAAATTTCCAGTGAACCATATTGGTTCCACTAAACCGGTGCCTTTAAAACAATTTCGAGTATCGTTAATGTTACTTTATATTCATTCATGAGACGTCACTCCAAGTTGTTTGATATACAACATGCCATATTTTAGCATTCAAAGTTCCAATGAACCATGATGGTTCCATTGAGTAAGGAGTCCATAGTCCTGTTTCTATCGATAAAATTGGTAGAGACTTTACAACACAACAAAGGGAGAACAGAGTTTCCGACTACTTTCGCCATTTATTCCCGGCTTTATCAAGGATGCACATAAGAGGACATAAGCCTTTATATGCAGAAAATATGGTGTAGAATGAGAACATGGTGTTCTTATACCACTAATTGAAGAAGATGAACTCAGGCTTCAGACGTTCAAAGAACACAAGTTCATGACGCTATGCCAGAAGCTAGAAGACCTTCGACGTCCGTTACTTCCCACACAATCCTCCAATATTCAATGTGACTTCAAGTTCCACGACAACGTTGTCAACTTGACACCGATCCAGTTCTAAGTCGACGAGCTCTCCCTTCTAAACAAGGGCTTTAAGCACATCATCCACAGACGACCGACCCAACCTGATCTCCACTCTATCATCACGGACACCGAACGAGCCATAACTTTCCTACCCCAACAAGATCGCCCTCCAGCCCGTGCCATTGCGCGACACCTCATCCACAGAGCATACAACGATGCGACGTCCGCCAAGATATCCTGCGAACAACGCAATGATACTGCCGCCGCCTCCACCATAAAGAAGAAATTAGCCGAAGGTGATGCCCTTATCGTCAAGGCCGACAAAGGAAACGCTTCCGTTATCCTCTACCGATCCATATATATTTCCAAAGTCTGTGACTTCCTTTCATCCAACAATTTTATTATCTTACCCTCCGATCCTACCTTTAAATATCATTCGTCTATCATCTCTGCCGTAAACAAATCCCCCCGATTTAAATACCTCTGACACCTTATTCCACGCAACCCTCGTCCTCCTACCCTTAATGCCCTTGTCAAAATCCACAAGCCCAATATGCCTATAAGACCAGTTGTTAATTACACCCCCGCCCCTGCCCATCGCGTTGCTAAGTCCCTCTCCTCATTTCTTTTTAACCTTAAACTATTGCCAAACACCTATAATGTCCAGAATTCCATTACCCTTACTGAATCTCTCTCCTCCTTCCACACTAATGAATACCTTTCCCTCATGTCACTTGACATTACTAACGTATATACTAACATCCCTGTCCCAGAAACCCTCTCTCTCCTTGGAAACCTCCTGCTCTCATCTTCCTTTCCCGCTCATGACTACGTCGACCTAAACTCTATCCTCACTGTCATTTCTAACCAGAATTACCTCTCCTTTAATAATACCTTTTATTCCCAACCGTCCGGTTTAGGAATGGGGTTCCCATTAAGTAGCTTTCTTTCCGAAGTCTTCCTCCAGAAACTTGAACTCAACTTTGTCTCTCCCCTCCTCTCTAACTCCACCATTATTTCATACTTTCGATACGTTGATGATATCCTAATTATTTTTGATTCCTGTTTTACCTCACCCGTTGACATTGCTAACCTTTTCAACACTTTCTCAACCCACATCCAGTTCACCTTTGAAACCGAATCCAACCGCTCTCTTCCGTACCTCGATATCCTCATCACTAATGACCCCTCTAACCACCGCTTTTCCTTCTCTGTCTACCGTAAACCCACCACATCATCTAATTTAATCCATTGTTCCTCTTCACACCCTCCTATCCATAAACAAGCCTCCCTCGGTTTCTTCATCGACCCGTGCCACCGAATTCCGAACTATACGCGCCCTCGCCTTAAGAATGGCTACACAACTTCCACCTTCTCCCGGATTCTCCAACGAAGAAAACTTGCCCTATTCAACCCAAAACCTCCTCACCCATCCCCATCCAATAATTGGGTGTCCTTGCGATTCATTAGTCCTCATTTTACCGCCTTTCCGCCTTCCTCTCCTCACTCGGCCTCCAAGTTTCCTACCGCTCATTGGCCCCATGCTTTCGCTCTCTTAATCCCCCCATCCAAACAGACACCGACAATTTCTCCCGCTCCGGAGTTTATAGATTAAACTGTGGATTTTGAGATAAATATTATATAGGCCTGTCGACCCGCAATTTCAATAAACGATTCAAAGAACACATGGATTCCTATAAGAAACAAGATAATAATTCACACTACGCGATCCACCTTGCCCGCACGGGACATGCCCCAAAAGAGCAAAGTGAAATTATGACTATTCTCCATCTATGCAACGACCCATTCAAGACCGCCACTCTCGAAGCTATTGAGATCTTTAAAGCTAAAATCTCCTCTCCAGATCACCTCCTCAATTGTCAAACCGTTTTTGATATTTATTCAATTTTAAATTCTTTATCCGATATTTTGAATTTTTCAAATTTGTATACTTACTTTCATTTCCATTTCTTATTGATACCTTAGTTTATGTTAATTCTGAATGAGTCTTCTACTAGGTCCGCGTTTTCAATTTTGTTTGTGTTATGCCATCAATTGTTCCTTTATATTTCAATTAATTTTCCTCTCAAGGTTTCTTTATAATTTCATTGTTATTGGTTCCTTATCCAACCATTCTCCTTTCAATGTAGCCACTGTATAATTTATAATATTTACGATTTGTTATTTCTTCATCCAATCATGTTCTCATTCTATAACATATTTTCTGTATATAAAGGCTTATGTCCTCGTATGTGCATCCTTGATAAAGCCGGGAATAAATGGTGAAACTAGTCGGAAACTCTGTTCTCCCTTTGTTGTGTTGTAAAGTCTCTACCAATTTTATCATAATGGTTCCACTAAACCAGGACTATTGAAAATAATTACGACTACCATTAATTTCACGTTATATTCAGTCATGAAACGTCACTCCAAGTTGTTTGATATATAACATGCCATATCTTAGCATTGAATGTTCCAATGAACCATAATGGTTCCACTAAACCAGGTGTATTGAAAACAATTACGATTACCATTAATTTTACGTTATATACATTCATGACAGTATCATTCCAAGTTATTAGATATATACTGAGTTAGCAAAATTCATGGGATAGTTACTTAATATCTGGTCGGGCCACCTCTGGCCCTGTGAAGTGCAGCAATACGGCGTGGTAGTGAGTCTGCAAGTCCCTGGTACACTTCTGGAGGCAGTTGACACCAGATAGTCTGCAGAGCCGAAGATAGTTGCTGCCCGCTCGTGGGCGGATGATCCAGTGCCCGGAGCCTGACTTCAACAGCATCCCAGATATGCTCGATGGGATTCATGTCAGGGCTCCGGGCTGGCCAGCTCAGTCGTTGGACCTCTCCTGCATGCTCCTCGAACCATTCGCGGACGACATTGGAGCGATGTGGTAGAGCATTGTCATTTTGAAAGACTGCTACGTCGTCAGGGTGTTGAAATGTCAAAAACGGGTGCAGATGGTCTCCGATGAGTTGACGATACCGTGGACCATTCAACGTTTGGTCCATGATAACCAGAGGGCCCATTCCAAACCAGGAAAATGCACCCCAGACCATCACTGACGCCCCACCACCCTGCACCACCACCTGTTGGCATGCGGGATCCATCGTTTCGTGAGGTCTGCGCCACACACGGTGCCTCCCATCAGCGTGGTACAGTTGATATCGTGACTCATCTGACCATATGACGTTACGCCACTGTTGCAGAGTCCAGCCAAGATGGTTGGTGGCAAATGCACGCCGGAGTGTCCGAAGACGCTGGGTAAGCATTGGCACCCGTGTAGGGCGACAGCTGCCAAACCCGAGGGCATGCAGATTCCGACAGATTGTCCACCGAGAGACGTTTCTAGTGCGGCCAGTATTGAACTGGTCTGTGATTTGCTGCACTGTTGCGCTCCTGTCTCTCTGAATCATTCGTCCCAGGTGTCGCCGGTCACGATCATTCAGGGCAGCTGGACGCCCGGTATGGTGCCTGTTGTAGACTGTGATGCCTTCATCCAGCCATTTCCCGATACACCCTGCAGACAGTTGAGCGGGGAAAGCCAAATTCCTGCACCACTGCCGAAATGGAATATCCCATGCGTCGGGCACCTACTATCAGACCCCGTTCAAAAGACGTCAACTCGCGACGACGTGCCATTTCTGATTAATCACTTATCCAAGCTCTTCCCACAACGCCTAATGGTCCACTATACACTAAAATGCATACACTATTTTGCTATACACTAAAATGCATATACAGGGTGCGTTCACAAAGTTTCAAGACTGATTCTTTCCTGAGTTGGGGAGGGCGCGCAGATCGGTTCCACCGACAGCGTGAAGTAGCGGGGGGTGTCAGCTAACCGACAGCACCAGCGGTAGTTACTTCCGAAACGCTGGAGTGAGCAGATCGCTAGTGGCGTAAGTGCGTGTCAGTGACCCCCGTCGAAAACTCAGAGAGTGCGTCAAAAATGCAGAGTCGAAAATGCTCCGGCATTTGAAGGATCGAGTCCGCCGCATCCGGCAGAAGATCAAAGACAGTTGGGTTCTTCACCCACGACAACGCGCCCTGTCAAACGTCGCTCGCCGCCGGCGAAGTTTTGGCCAAGTTCAACGTGGCAACACTGCCCCAGCCACCCTACAGCCCCGACCTAGCTACCAGCGACTTCTTTCTATTCCCCCGAATTAAGCCAAGCGATTCGACAGGATTCTAGAGGTCCAAGCATCTTCGACGAGGTCCCTTGACAGTCTTCCGTTCGAAGAGTTCCAGGCAGCCTATGAACAATGGAAAAAATGCTGGCGGCGTTGTGTTGCTGCCCAAGGGTCATATTTCGAAAACTTTCAGTTCGCTGTACAAAAATCTATAGAGAGTTAGTTTTTTTCATACGAAAACGAAAATAATTTGAGGTCACTTCCGTTAAAGCTAGACGATTCTCGTACGTTACGAAAAAAAAAAATTCACGAAAAAATTTTTCGATCTCGTTGGCAGCTGTCGATTGCGTAACGAGATCCTTGTTCATGCGCAGTTTGTGCATAGCGAGAACATCCGGCCAAAAATCCTCCATCTTAGTTCTCTCACTTAGAAGGGAACCCCAGATAGCCTTTTTTTTTGCGCGCAAGCACACCGTGGAAGCGATAGCGTTGCACGGCAATGAAGCGCCCCGGAAGTGCGCAGAGTTCAAAAAACATGGTGGAAAGAGGGAAAGCAAACTTGTTAGTGGCGATCGACAAAGAATTGCAGTTAGAGCACTGTTATTAAGCATAAAACCTTAAGTTTGCTGTACAGTTATTCGTTTCGAAATAATTTATAAAATAGTAGGCATCGGTGCTTACTATTTTTATTTAAAATCAGAAAGCACCGCGATACATACCCCCTCACCAACGCAACGTATTACTCGACGTTGCACACGAAGCCAGCCCCCTGTTTAATTACCGAATTATTTAATAAAATGAAATAATAAATTAAGGAAATGGTTATTAATTACTCTAGATACTTTTTACTGGAAGGCAATTAGCTAATTGTAATAATCTATTTTTAAAAACTAAGCTTGTTTAGAAATTTGAGAAGCCATTCAATCGCCGTCTGCTGCTGTCTATTTCATCTGAAGTGGATTCATGCTTATTGCTGTGAGTAGTGGAGGAAAGAAGTTCCGTTAAGCGCATTAATACACCGCTTTAACAATGAAGTCCTTGTATGAATATGCTTGCTCAAATTTTTTCGTTTTCGTGGTTTATTTTGAAAGAAACAAAAATCCGCACTCTCTTATTTTGCAAGCATCTACTGTAGCTTCAATTGAGTAACATATTTCAATTTGGTGGAAATCTGTGACTTAGATATTCGAGGGATTCCCTTGTTAGTCGAGTGCCTGTTTGTGCCTTGTTATCTGCCAATATGAGTCAGTTAGCAACCAGTTATCACCCACAATGATCTATTTATGGAAAATGGAATCCCTTTGAGTACTTTTTACTCCGCCTAGAGTAATACAGTTGAATTTAGCGTCCTGCTATCTTTCGTAACGTTAAAAAACTTCCCTTTCGACACTAGATGTGGCGCTACTTTTACCCTAGTGTTATATCTCATTCGCATTCGATACGAAAAAACCCACAAAATTGCAGATTTGCTGTTAACGAGAAATTTTTGCACGAGCACACTGCTTGAATATTTCGCAATTGATTTCTCGTAACGAAAAAAAACTAAATAAATGAAAATTTGTTTGTTTGTTACGAATACGTTCCTAATCCATTCATCTGATTGTGATGAAACTTTGCACACTTGATCTTCAAATCAAGAGGAAGGTCACTGTTTACCTGATTTTTCGAAAAAATAATTATGCTCGAAAATAAAAATGAATGTATTTTGAATGAATTTTTCTTTTTGGTCAACAGATGGCGCCATCTTTTTAAAGATTTCTAGCGGACCTCTAGCTCGAACTCTTTTTTTGATGAAACTTTGCAACATCTGAATGTGAATATACTGACAAAATGAACACATGAAAAAGCTTAGAATTAATATAGTAAAAATTCATATTCATGACTCGAAAAGACTCCCTTTAAAATGCGCCCAATAGATGGCCTCTCCTATTACGGTCCTTTAGCAGTTCAACCATATAAGAATACAAGGAAGCGCCTCTTGTAGCATTTCCAATGCTAGAATGCGACTGAATGTGTCACTTGCTGCTATCGCAGCGTACCTGGCGGCTTACATGATTGCGCTTACAACCCCTATGATCTTTTTATGATTTTAGAATTACAGATGTCTTTGAAATAATTGAAAACTTGATATTTCATTAAACATTTTTGAATTTGCATTTTATGATCGTTTTTATAGGAAATAAATGCTTTTCTTTCATTCAATGCTTATTTTCTCCTTTCATTTTAATGACCCTTTTCAAATTTTATATGGGCCCGGCTTAGGAGCACTTTTTTTAAAAATGGTAGGAAAATGATTTGGAATTATTTTTTTTTTAAATTGATTTAAATGGTGCAGGGGTTTCCGTGAAATTAACTGTTAAGTTCTAGACATGTTGACTGAGAGAAAGAGAAATAATGAACAAAATTTCTTCAAAATATCATTGTTTCACTTATTTAACACACAAAATTAAATATTTATTATATTATTACAGCATTTAGATACAAAAAAGATTATCGCTCAATGAAAACAAACATTGGGATTTCGTGGCCCTCTGGCGGACAACATGATATCTAGTCCTATCTCGCATGACAATTTTTTCGGCGAGAGGCACTTCCATCTATTCTGACATAGTTCTACTCGACTTCGCTCACGTTGATATCGAGGCCGGCTAGATTAAGAACTAATCTAGCCGGCCTTGGTTGGAATGTTGTGACGCAGTACTTAGAGGGAAAAAGAAACAATAGTTTGACCTGATGTTTCTGCACCCTAAAGTGAAATCACCAAATTGCATGAAACTCTTTATAGTAAAAAATTATAGGTTATTTAAGTAATTATTTAAAAAAACCCACCTTTTTTACAATCTTTTTAATACAAATTATGTTTTTTTATTAGAATTTAAATACTGCCTTTATAAAGTGTTATCACCATATTGCATACGATTGCAAATTATTTTCTTTACATCATTCAAATCCGTTGATAGAAAAGATGAATTTGTTATTATAGCCGGGAGAAAAACGGTTTTTTTTTTCGTCTTGCTAAATTTCGTTTTGATGAAATTTTGTAAAATCTGAGTGTGAATACACAGAAAAAAAAAACACATGAAAAAAGCTTGCGAACTAAAGCCACAGCCTCGGGTGAAGAGACGACAGATCAGACTATTGCATCTTTTTCATTCCATTTCCTGCTACTTTCGAAACTACATACATTTTTCGTCACCTTTTTTCTCCGGCACTGCGACAAACTCACTCAGCCATACATATTTTCATGTTTATATTTTTCTGTGTATTCGCATTCAGATTCTGCAAAATTTCATCAAAACAGAGGCCGAGCAACACCGGGTAAATCAGCTAGTGTTTAATAAATTTTTGTTCTGAGACCAGTCTTGAAACTTTGTTAACGCACCCTGTAATTTTCTGGCTTTTAGTTGTTTTTTTCTCTCTCAAAAACTGTTTTCTTCATCCATTGCTTTGGTTAAAAAACTGATACGAGTCCGCTGAAAGCCTATAAACGTAATATTGCTTTGGCGGTAATGTAGCTTTGTCCGAGGTATTATGAAAACTGGAAAGAAACTTTCATTACGTCACTTTCTGGATAACAAAACAGGATGAAATTTTGGTTCAGTGAAACGCCAGGCCGGAGCAGTATAAAAACAAGATATCAGTTATTTTTAACATTTTTAAAAGCGACGAGTATTTGGTGTCACAGAAAACTGCGACAGTCAAGCCCTTCTCTGTTGTGAGCTCGGCTATAGTAGAGAGCCTTTATAGGGATAGAGGCGACAACAGGGTGACTGATTTCTATTGGGGGTTACAATCACGTGGTCCGTGGACGCCATGTTTTGTCGGGATTGTTAATGTGGAAGTTTTGCTTGTACTTAAATTTTAATAGTTTAAAAAAGACGTAAGATTTTTCAAAGAAACTTTACAAGTAATTTCATAATACATCGAAGTTTCAGCTGATAAATTTTCAGGTTTATATAATGAAAAATAATAATTTGAAAGAAAAAAAAGACACTCACTTTTATCTCGTTTTCTGTGAATCTAGGGGAGGTAAAAATAAAAAAAATTCTTACATGTAAAGAAATACTAAAGCAAACTTTCAATGATAAAAATGTCTATAATATCTTTGGTTGAAAATGTGCTTCAAGATATTACAACAACTTTTCTTAAAAGGCAAATAGAAGCTATTAATTCCTTGTGGACAATTATAGCAACAGTTAGTGATTGGAAAGATACTTTTTAAAAGTATTTTAAATATAAATATTAAATACTCCTTAAAATACAAATATAAACTGCTACATTTCAAAGTACAAATTCAAAAGACTCAAAATAAAGTAAAATTAGTTAATTAATAAATAAATTAACATTAATAAGTAATCTTCAACTTAAGTAAGTTGAAAGATAAATTCAAGGAATTAAAAGTTTCTATTTGCCTTTAACGAAAAGTTGCTGTAATATCTTGAAGCACATTTTCTACCAAAGATATTATGGATGTTTTTATGCATAATGCCGTATAATAAACAACTGATTTCTACTGTAGCAGTTGCAATTACAGCATTTACTCATGCGGTAGAAAATATTTTTTTTCTCTTTGTTGAAATTTTTTCGGCGAATGTTTTTATCAATGAAAGTTTGCTTCAGTATTTCTTTATATTATCTATTTTTTATCTATTTTTGTATTTTTTTTGTATTTTTACCTCCCTTAGATTCACAGAAAAACGAGAAAAAGGTGAGTGTCGTTTTTATTTTTTCAAATTATTTTTTTCCTTCTCTGTATTGGTGCATTATACGAGGTAGGATTCAAAAGTTCCCGGACTGAGTCTATAACGTAAAAAATATTATGAATTAAATTGCAGAAACACATCCTCCTTCGAAATAAGACCCTTGTGCAACAACACACTTTTGCCATCGCCTGTAAAGTTCATCGAAGCATGTCTGGAATCCATTTTTGGCCATGTCCTTTAATTCAGCCTGCGATGCACATTTAACTTCATCTGAAGATTGAAATCGACGACCCTGCAAGCATCTTGCCAGATCAGGAAATAGGAAGAAATCGCAGGGTGCGAGATCAGGTGAGTAAGGAGGATGAGGCAAAACAGTTGCTTTCGCTTTCGCAAAAAAGTCACAAAAATCAACAAAATTGTTTTAAGAAAATTAAAAGATTATATAATAACAGAATATATTAAATCCAAAATTGTTCAAATATTGTAATTATCACCATAAGTTAATATTAATTCTAATTAAGTTATTTACAAAAAATTAATAAATGTTAGTTCTGCATAAAAGACCATTATTTTGACATAGAATATGTTACTCTATTGGGTACACTATTTTTTGCCAGGCCATTAGGATCATAAAGAGATTGCCCTTCTTAATCGTCATTGCGAAAACAAATCCCAGAGGAGATTGTAACCTAGATAATTGTTGTCTGGGTGATAGTGGGCATAAAATTAGGGCCCAAATTGGGGGAATCCAAATTTCTCAATATTATTACTGGCCCTACTTTCTCATTGAATTAGGTTTTCCAGGTGGATTCCAATGAATTTAAAAATTCTGTGGGTTAGTTTTCAGCTTGCTCCTGGTCCATAATAGTGTCAATAGATTTATATGTTATGCAAGATCTTGGCAGCTCTTGGAAAATGATGTCGTTTTTAGCACATTTTCTATATATAGAAATGTGCTTATGTGATCGGTTTGTCCAGCTGTCCGTCCGTCCGTCCGTCTGTAGACAATCCCACAATTCATTGCGTTGCATGCCTTGAATTGCTGGAAGAAACGAATTATCCTCGCATTTGGTAAAACGCATGTTGAGAACATGGGTTCGGTTCTGCACGTGCTCTAAACGTTAATGAGATGGTGTGCGTGCAGGATGCACGTGTTTGACGATTATTAAAAGGGCAGTTCGGTCCCTAAATCAAGAGAATTTTTTTATTCCTAGGGAGCTTAGCATTTATTACGATAACTTGAAAACGAATTAACTTTTTCACAGTCTGTTCTCACCAATCCATTAAAATGGGACAGAGTACGCAGAAGTACGAACGTGAGATAGCAGGAATAAGTACGTGCTCTAATAGCACGTGCTTTAATGGTACCATTATGATACCCTCTTAAACATTTCCTATAACAAGATATGGCATGTAATATATCAAACAAATTGTCACAACATATCATGAACGAATATAAAAGAGTAACTAGTGATAGCAAGTATCGGTCAAATGGCACGTGTAGGTGCAAGGATGTCTCATGAATGAATATAACAGTATATAGTGATGTCTGAATTGTTTAGTAGTACGTGTTTTAATGGTACCAAGTGGTACCATTGGAACTTTCAATGCTAAGATATGGCATGTAATATATCAAACGACTCGTAATAACGTGCCATGAGTGAATATCACGTGTAAATAATGATCATAGTTATTGGTTTTGTAGCACGTGCCCTAATGGTGCCCTATGGCATGATATGGTACCATTTGAACTTTCAATTCTAAACCATGGCATGTAATATATCAAACGACTCGTAACAACATGTAATGAGTGAATACCATGAGAAAATAATGATAATTGTTATTGGTTTAGTAGCACGTGCCCTAATGGTGCACTATGATACCATATAGTAACCTTGGAACTTTCAATGCTAAGATATGGCATGTAATATATCAAACGTCTCGTAACAACGTGCCATGAGTGACTATCACGAGAAAATAATGATAA
>JAHWFO010112176.1:8739-24250 GCA_023313115.1 Rhysida immarginata | reverse complement strand
GTCCTGGATAAAAAAATTAAACAAGGCTGGTCCCAGAACTGATCCCTGTGGGACACACATGATAGGGAAAGGGAGTCACCAATTTTAGCTCGAAAAGACCTGTCTGAGAGGAATGAGCGGACCAGCATGATAAGGTCATCTGGAAATCCAAATTTTATCATTTTATAAATGACACCATCATGCCAAACTTGATCGAAGGCCTTGCAAATGTCTAGGAAGATAATGCCACCATATAGAGACTTGTTAAGAGAGTTTTTTGCGTCGACAGCAAGCCGCCATATTTGCATTTGGCAGGAGTGGTCCGTACGGAAACCAAACTGCTCATCACGAATAAGATCATTGGCAGAGCAGAATTCATTGAACCTTTTAAGAATTGTCCGTTCTAGAACCTTAGACATAGTTGGTAAAAGGCTGATGGGCCTGTAACTTGCAGGCAATGAAGGGTTAAGACCTGGTTTACGAATGCTTAGGATAATTGATTCCTTCCAGCCATAGGGAAATATCCGAGTTTCCAGCAGTCATTAATTAGTCTAACGATGTCAAGAATCAGGTTGGAAGGTAGATTTTTAAGTGCATGATTTGTGATGGCATCCATTCCAGGGGCTTTCTTATTCTTGAGTTTCTTGATGATCTCGACAATTTCCATCGGGTAGATTGTTCGCTCTATAGGAGCACGCCGATCCTCATAAAAATTGGAACACACATCACGAACCTCGCTGATTGCATGCTCTCCGTCCGGAGTATCTGGAATTGGGGTGATAAATTGATTGCTAAGTGACACAGCAATTAATTCAGCTTTATCTTGGTCTGTAGTGGCAAGAGTAGTACCGTCTGGAGAAAACAGGGGTGGGAATTTCGTTTTCTTACACTTAAGAGCTCTAATCGTAGTCCAGAGCGAGTTGTCATGAGTTGAGAGATTCTTCAATTTGCTAATCCATTTTTGCACTCGTAGCTCTCTTACCTTTTCGTGGATCCTCCTAGAAAGCCTATTATACTTTCTCTTAAAGATGGGATCACGTGTACGCTGCCAATGTCTTCGGAAGGCATTCCTCTCAACAATAATTTGCCTAATGCTTGGAGGAAGATTGAGATGGTCAGGATATTTAGGGTTTATAGGGCAAGCACTAGCAGACATCGCATTGTTGATATTACTGGTAATGTCTTCGACTCTATCATTGATTTCATTGATGCTAGAGGCACCCGCTGTGTAGCCGTTGCTGGTTTTAAGGAGGTCACGAAAGAGTTTCCAATCCCGCCTTATAGGAAGCCGATTCAAGATGTCCATATTTAAGCCATCGAAGTTAGGGACAACAGGAAGATGGTCTGATCTTAGATCGTCCACAGTGTAAATATTGAACGGTTTGAATAGACCCCTGAGAATAGCAATATCCAGGACATCGCTCGTGGGCGAATGATCACAATAATAAGTATGTTTGATTGGACCGATAGCTATAGTGTCCAGCTGGTTCTGGATGTAACCATATAAAGTAGCACCATTATGAGTAACCCTCATTGGAATTCCAATGAGGGTGTTTCGCGTTTAGATCGCCTGCCAAAACAACAGGAAAATTACCAGAGAGCAACTCGTCGAGATCACAGGGGTCAATGGCATGCCCCGGAGAGATATACAGCGCAGCAAACTTAACCCAGCCAATCGTGAGGTCCTTGATGAGAATAGAGGCCGCCTCCATTCCTAAATAGTTCCGAGTAGTGACTTCAACATGCTCAATACCCTCTTTGACTATAACTGCTGGTCCACCAGAAACACCATGAGCAGGATTCTTTGGGAGTCTATCTTTACGATAGACCATGTATCCAGGCAGCTTGAATTGCCGTTCCGACTTGAGGTGCGTTTCACAGACAAAGGCAATATCAATTTTGTTCCTCGATAGGAAGTCGAAAAACTCCTCACGCCTACGTGAAATGCCTCTGGCATTCCAGATGGTACACCTAAGTCTTCCTTGATTGACTATTTTGAAACTGCTGCTAGCCATGATTAAAATTTAGAGAACGACTTAACAATTTGCGGAATAGATTTTCCGATCTCCTCATATAATTTGAGCATCGCGCCTATTTTCATATTCATAGCTTGCAAATCAGACGGGTTAAAACTTTTATCAGCAGTTTTTTTTGCATAGGATCTCCCTTCAATAGTCTTAGCACCACGCGATCTGCTCACTGTTTTGGGATATTTAGGACATCCAGAGAAACTTGACGTATGCTGTCCTTCACAGCGAATACATTTAGGTGGATCCTGTCCCTTTACATTTTTGCAGTCCCTGAAAGATGTACTAACGGACGGGTTTATATATAGTTTGCATAGGGAATAGTAATACGGTATTGGCTGAAAAACAAGAAGAGAAAACAAATGAGATTAATTAGAAGACGTGTTGGGATAGGACAGGACGGAGGACAAATAGGAAGTAATAAACCATTAAGGAATGACATAACCAAGTACAGAAAGGTTAAACTAAACCATTCGCGGAACTATATTTTTAAACGGCCCTATGTTAACATTGGAAGTTTCTAATGGACCATTATGATACCATTAAACCACGTACCTTTGAAATAATTTCAACTATCATTAATTTTACGTTATATTCATTCATGACACATCATTCCAAGTTGTTTTATATATTACATGCCATATTTTAGCATTGCAGTTTCAATGAACCATAATGGTTCCACTAAAACAGGATGGTTCCACTAACCAGTTTCCTTGAAACCAATTTCGATTATCGTTAATTTTATGTTATATTCATTTATGACACATCATTCCAAGTCGTTTGATATATTACATGACATATTTTAGCATTGAAAGTTCCAATGAACCATAATAGTTCCACTAAACCAGGTTCCTGGAAACCAATTTGGACTATCATTAATTTTACGTTATATTCCTTCATGACACCTCCTTCCAAGTCGTTTGATATATAACATGCCATATTTTAGCATTGCAAGTTCCAATGAACCATAATGGTTCCACTAAACCAGGTTCTGTGAAACCAATTTGGACTATCATTAATTTTACGTTATATTCATTCTTTATACATCATCCCAATTTGTTTGATATATTACATGCCATATTTAAGCATTGAAAGTTCCAATGAACCATCACGGTATCACAAAACCAGGTTCCTTGAAACCAATTTGGACTATCATTAATTTTACATTATATTCATTCATGACACCTCATTCCAAGTCGTTTGATATATTGCATGCCATATTTTAGCATTGAAAGTTCCAATGAACCATCTTGGTTCCACTAAACCAGGTTCCTGGAAACCAATTTGGATTATCATGAATTTTACGTTATAATCCTTCATGGCACCTTATTCCAAATCGTTTGATATATTACATGCCATATTTTGGTATTGAAAGTTCCAATGAACCATAATGGTTCCACTAAACCAGGTTCCTTGAAACCAATTTGGACTATCATTACTTTTATGTGATATTCATTTATGATACATCATCACAATTTGTTTGATATATTACATGCCATATCTTATCATTGAAAATTTTTGAAGGTGTCATAAAGGTACCATTAGTGCACGTGCCAATGTTTCGATTGCAACAATTTTCAAAATGGTTCATTTCCTGAACCATATTTATTGGCCGAAATAGTAATTTATCATTAGTTGATCTGTGAGGGTTTTCATGTTACGCCGACCTCAGCTGTTCGAAATAATGATGAAAAATAGGAAAGAAAATTCCGCAGCCCGGGATCGAACCAGGAACCTTTGGCTCGGACCGCCAACGCGCTAACCAATTGCGCCACTGCGGCCATGAAAGCGAACCGCTATTTGCATGACCTTAGGGCTTGGTTAGAGCAGTTACCTAGTTCATCATTATTTCGAACAGCTGAGGTCGGCGTAACATGAAAACCCTCACAGATCAACTAATGATTTCTTCTTAAAGTATTTACGCCTTAGGAAAGATAGTCCCAGCCGGCGAACTAGGTAACTGCTCTAACCAAGCCCTAAGGTCATGCAAATAGCGGTTCGCTTTCATGGCCGCAGTGGCGCAATTGGTTAGCGCGTTGGCGGTCCGCGCCAAAGGTTCCTGGTTCGATCCCGGGCTGCGGAATTTTCTTTCCTATTTTTCATCATTATTTCGAATAGTAATTTATATTCGCTTGTATTTCGTCATTAAGATTTGTTTGACATATTACTTGATATATCTGTCCATTGAAAATTGCTAGGTGGGGTCGTGATGGTGCCATTTGTGGACGTGCTAATGAACCGATTTAGATAAAATTTATGATTTTTTCATGGCATGTACCATATTCATCGACTGACGAAAATAGTAATGAATAACCGCATCTATCTCGTCATTACGATTTGTTTGATATATTACTCAATATTTCTTCCCATTGAAAATTGCTGGGCGGGAAAATAGAGGTACCATTTGTGCACGTGCCAATGAACCTATTTAGATAATATTTGTAACTGGTTTGTGCCATGAACCATATTCATCGACTGACGAAAACAGATTTTGAAAATCTTTCATAACTTCGGAGGAGTTTGAGTTACAGACAGACAGACGGACAGACACGTTTCCCCACACTGATAGCATAAAGCACCTTTCGGTACTTAATAAGAGGGCGGCGAGAAAAATGCAATAGGATAACACATATGAAATTATAATTATACAAAAGGTTAGGAATGATAGGGTGCCTAGCAAACAGATTTCGTAAAATTCCCTGAATTTCCCTTGATTTTTCCTGATCATCAGCAGACAAAAAAAAGGCTATCATGAAAGAATATTATTGACATTGTTCAAAATTTTCGATTTTATGATTCCCTGACTGTTCCTGGTTACAAAAAATTTCCCTGAAATTTCCGGTCGATAGTCACCCTGTAAAGTAGTATCACATATAAGAGCACCGGGTCAAAGATCACTGAAATAAAAGAGTACAAGAAGCCTATGAGAAAAAGAGTGTGCAGGGACGGACAGAAAATGAACATAGAGGTAGAAAAACATGAAAGAACATTAAAAAGAAGAAATAAAAGATAAAGAAAAAAGGGAAAAAGAAAAAAGAAAAGGGCTCAGAGAGCTTACGACAAATTAAAGAATAGCTGAAGTTGGAGAGGAATATGGGAAAGGTAATGAGGGAATGGTGCCTTTGCTAAGGTTAATGCCATCAGGAGTGAGGGAATTGAATTTCCAGATAAGAAAAGACTCGAATTGCTTTCTTTCTTTTTTGTTATGGAAATTACTACTAAGAATATAAAGGCTGATGGCCTGTAAAGAGTGGCCAGGGGAATTAAAGTGTTTAGCGACAGGGGTGTCAGCATTGCTAACGATGTCGAATTTATGTCCGGCAATTCTGGCACGTATGGTATTGCCAGTCTCACCGACATACTGTTTCTGGCATACTTTCTGGCAAATGCCATCCGGTAGGTGGCAGGAAAGTAGAGACAAGCAAACAACGTCACAGCAGCAGTTTAAAGATGGCCGTCCCACTTCAAACATACATCAAAGAAGAACGGCTTTCGGTTATTTTTGATTAGTGAAGGTGTGAAACCTATTAAAATGATGTAGTGGGCCGAACCATGACCGATTCTGCAATTTCATCAATCGTTACTCGGCGATTTTCCAACACTAAGGCTTCAACTGTTGCAATATTTTCTGGCGTCACAACTCGTTTTGCCTAACCCGAGCGAGGGGCATCTTCATTTTGTGAACTTCACACTCCATTCGTAAACTTGCCGCTGTGACAAACATGCATCACCATTCATAAACTTCTTTGGTACATGTTTGAAGTGGGGCGGCCATCTTTAAACTGCTGCTGTGACGTTGTTTGCTTGTCTCTACTTTCCTGCCACCTTCTGGATATTTCTAGAACTCATTTTTAACGGATCTGCAGAATTACAACACTGTGGGGCGAAATTTGGAATTTTAATTACAATTTTGTGATTTTCATTTCACCCACCCTCGTATATAAAGAATTCTCTCCATTTAACCTTTCAGTTCTTCAAGTTTATCCGTTTAAATTCTCTCTTTACGTTAGTTTACTTTAATAGTAATTTACAATTCAGTTTTAATATTTATATATTTTCTCTAAAGTGTTTTAAAATGTAAGTTTAATTCTACGTAGGTATCCATGTACGATACTATAAGGTGCTATAACACGAAAATGTGCTCCTTATATCCGCTTTGGCGGTAAAATCATTCATGTTTTTATGCCTAATGAAAGAAAACTTGTATTTCAGAAATGTATTTGTTCCAATGTCTGTTACTCTATGTATAAAGATCACAAAAATAAATTAATTACAATTTCGCTGAAAACGCATAGAATGAATTTTACGAAACTTTAATTGGCTTCCAATTTTCATTAAAGAAAGTTCTTACAAAATACTCCCGAATTAAAAAAAAAAAAAGTGAACATATCTGGAATTTAAAATTCAATAAAAGTTTTAAGAAATTCCTACCTTGTCTCGCGGTCGATATCCGTAATTTAGAAAGAGCGTGGTCACGTGCGAAATAACGAACACCACGAGGATTACCAGCGAGCGATCTCATGGCCCTCGTGACCTGTGGGTTCAAGTTCAGCGGATAAAAGCTCGCTAAAGTGAAAAGCGAGAAGAGAGGAAGAGAGGTAGTGAGTGTGTGTGTATTTAAGTGTAAGCATGTGTGCAGTTGTTTCCATGGCAACCACAATGGAGTTTATTATCTTTCGGAAATGACGGAAAAGTGATTCTGAGTGAGTATCATCCCCAACATCCTCCTCCCCTCTTTCCGCTTTCTTAGAAAATTGTTTTTCAAAATTGTCCACAGGTTCTTTCAGTAAATTGGGTTTCCGACTAATATTGACAATGAAAGCTGACCTTTTGTCTTAAAGTAGCAATAAAAATTGGTTTCCTTCACCCTCGTCGTTCTAAGGGGTAGATCGAAATAGCAAAAGACGCCAATAGGTGGTGACATCTTTAAGATTTAAAATATCCAATTGTTTCCAAGTACTATCGACAAATCGAAACCAATTATTGATCTTACGATTTTCCCGGAGTCAGATTAAAGAGATTTTTTAATAGGTTTTGAAATAAAATCATTGATTAAATCTAGTTACATTTTCTTATACATGTAAAAGAAAATTATATGTAGAATCGCATATACGGGGTGAGTTTAAAGTCGCGCACATCAAAGTTTAGCTGCCCGTAAAAGTACCAATTTGAGAATTTAAATGAAATTAAACTGTCAAAGAAATTAGTTGAAATGTTGGCTTTTATTTTTAGCAGACACACTTTAGTTGTTACAATAAATGTTGGAAATTACGTCCTTTTTCGCGAATACAAAAGCGTCTTCGCTTTACCAGACAAACTTTAGGTGTTACCAATGATTTGAACTATTAAAACTACTGGATCATCCGCGCTGTGGCTGGATGACGCGACAGGCTAGTAACATAATCGATAAGTACTAGACAGAGATAAGCGATCAAGTGTAGGGAGTAGTAGAGAGTGGAGCGTGTTACTCAGCGTAAGGATACGGACGCTTGTTACCCAGTATTTCGGTTTTTATTGTACATTTTGTAAACATTCAAAGAATTTTTTTTTACAGGAAACCTGTTGCACAAAGTAATGTCAAGATATTTCTTTCATCTGTATTATTTTCTTAATAATAAGGTGCTAAGACCATGGCAGGTTGACGTCGTAAATCGTAACAGCACGTGTTTTTTTTTCATCTTTAAATCTGACATTTAACAAATAAAAATGTCACTTGGCCATATTTTCCTTCAGCTAGAATTAGTAACGGATATTTTGTAAATATTTTAATAAACTTTAAAATGGCATTTAATAAATTTGGTATATCTTTGAAATTAGATGTATTCAAGCGTATGTTCGTGAGATGAAAATTTTTTTCGAGCAGATTATTGGTCCAGAACATACATATAGAGAATGATCCCGTTAATGATCCCTGTGTACTGTAACATGTATTGTGATATTGCAACATTGTAGGAATTTTAATGACAGTCGACGCGTTTCAGTAATAACACTTATCACGGGCGCAAAATAACTACAGAGGAAAAAAACAACAATACTACAGAATACATAGCCAAAAAAGAGGCTTATACACCAATCAGTGCTTTAATAACTAAAATCCGATTGGTTGACATGCCCCTTCTTTAGCTATATATTCGGTAGTCTTGTTGTTTTCACCTCTGTAGTTATTTTGTTGCCATGATGATGGCGATATTACCGAAATGCGTCGGCTGTTATTCAATTTCCTACCACATTGCAATATTTGGATTTTGTTTTAATTAGAACCTTACAATATTCACCATTATGCAGATATGTAAGAATGTTAATGTTGTAACAATAAACACAGTTTTTTGATACCAATGATTATTTACTTTTCATTGTTTTTACCTCTATTTTCTACATCCTCTATTTTTCATTATACATTACACTTTTACTTAATTTCACATGTTTATTAGTTTGGGTCAAATACTGCAATCAATTTTTCACCACTTCCCGTTGTTCAAACGACTCCAAATTTGGCATTCTGATTCATTTCCGGTGACACTACAATTCAGCATAAAATATTCAAATTAGAATTCTTAAACAGGATTAAAAGTGATTTTTGTTTAATTAAAATCCCAGGCAATGGTCACTTCTTTCACTAAGTTGTATCAATAGGAGTAGTATTTACTATTTTAGCTGGAATTTTTCATTGATTCCCGTTATGTTTAGGTGTCACAATCAATAAAAAAATATTAAAAAATCAATTCTTAATAATTTACTACCTTACATAAGCTTACAAGCAAACTTCTTAATCTACAATAACTGCTGAAAATGACTACCACCAGCTAGGATGCATGTGTCCAGTCTATTCCTCATTGCCTCTCGAACTCTTTCATGTTCAGATCTCCACGGCTTTATTGGTTTTGTAGGTATGTAAAAGCATGTTTTTTTTTTAAAAAAAAATAAAGACTAAAAAGAATAAAATAAAAAAAATATTAACAATTTTTTTTAAGTATTTTAAGCATACATTTAAAACGTGCATGAAAAGAGTCGAAAATAATTTTTGGTGTTGCATTTAAATCGGAATTCATAAAATTAAAAAAAAAAGGTAAAGTTTATTCTATTGTGTAATATTTTCAATTTAAAATTTACATTAAACGCTCACCAAACCTCTAGCTTTTTTTAATTTTATGAATTTCTATTTAAATGAGAGGCACCAAAAATTATTTTTTACTTTTTATATCCACTTTTTAAAGTAAAAGTATGTGCTTAAAACTTTTATTTTTTAATTTTTAATCCAATGAAGTTGTGACTTTGCAAGATGCTTTCTTCGTCAGTAGGCCTGACTAAATTGTTTAATTGCATTGGAGTTAAATTAACAGGAGTTTGTCATTAATAAATCCATCATAACTACTGTTTTGCTCAGTGGCTTCAGTTCAATCTGTCCCTACAGTTGATCGATTGCTTGCCCTGGTTGCTTATCGGTTACATGACCGCAGGCAATTCTACTCGGGGAGGATCCAGTAGTTTTAATAGTTCAAATCATTGGGTGTTACAATAGACGTTTGAAGTGACGTCCTCTTTCGAATTAGGAATTTTGGCTCCCTCGCTCGACAGATTTATCACCCCATGATTTCTTCCTATGGGGTTAGGCAATCTGAAAAATGTGGTTTATTTAATCTTTATTCATTTTTCCCACTTTAAAAATATACAAAATACGTTTAGAACATTAAAAATTTTTAGAATATATACATACATTTGTTCTATTTTCGACAACGATTTCTAAATAAGTCGATTTATGTGAATAGTCCACACACGATTGCTGAGCTGAAAACGAACATCACAACAGCCATTTCTAACATCAATACTGCCATGCTTCGCAGAGTCTCACGAAATCTGGTAAAACAGATAGATCTATGATACTTTACTTTCATTTAAATTCTCAAACTGGTAGTCTTACGGGCAGCTAAACTTTGATGTGCGCGACTTAAACACACCCTGTAGTATTTCTCATGTCAACACCCCTTTTTCTCTTTACATACAAAACGCACAACAATGATTAAGGTATCAAACGAAAGGTTTATAAACCGGCTTATGGTTGGATAGGAGAAATTCTGGATCTGTGAGCCGGGTGCCCGCCTCCCATTGGGCTTCCAACCTTGACAACTTGGTTGTCTTTAAGACACCCTTGTGACAGCATGGCTGTCCGGGTGTCGCGATGGCCCAATTGGTAGAGGCGTCGGGCATATGATACTCGAGATTCCTGGCTCGAATCCAGGTCGTAGAATTTTTCCTTTCATTTTTTTCATAGAAAAAAAAATTGAAAGTTTCGCACAGGCACACTGGTTAAATATTAATTAATCATTTCATCTTATTTCCAAGTATACATAAATAGCCATAAATATTTACTTATAAATAAGACGCATCTATAAAGGTCATTCAAGGGATTAGTAAAATGCCGAAATGGTTTGTTGCAGCATTTTCGATACGAAATATAGTCGACTCCATTGAAGAGTTACGGCGCATTGACACATGACCCTGGCATCACATGGCAGAAGTACCAGTCTAAACTTTTGTTCAGTATGTCGTACAAGTATACGGTATCACGATTTCTAAGAAAAAGTTTCCTCGCCGTATGTGCTCATTAACAAAAAAAAAATATCTACTCATCAGGAAGGAGTTACGGAATTGACACGAAAGTTGGTACGTGGAATGCACAAGTAGAGAAAAAAATGATCAGATTATCAGAACAATGCATGATTTATTCGATAAAAACATTACATAAGGGGAGAAGTCAGAAGGGTGTCGGTCCCTTCTGATCTAGATAGAAACTGTTACCCGACGTGGATTCATGAAATGCCAGATGAAGTTCTGAGAGATAGTGCCTATAATGATTTAGCTGGCCAAGACAGTGAGCACAGAAACAATCCATGGAGAGGCATTATCTTGATGAAATCTAGATTACCCTAGATGATGCGAAAGTATCAGCCGCACAACAGACCATAGAAATTTTCAAAGTAGCGTGATGACACGTAGGACTATCAAAGGGGGTATCAAACGAAATGGCACCCTAGACAATTGTCGGGCCGTGCGGCGTGTGACAGTAACGGCAGAGTCCTGTACTGTCTAAATCGTGTGTAGACATGTCTGAAAGATTTTGATTATTTGGTGGAAGGATGGATCATAATACTGTTCCTATTAACTAAACAGGAACAGTTTCTTTGGCCCCCTTGCTTTATATCCTATTGGTTCTTGTATGTATTTACGCTCATTGCTTGTACCACTGTTCTGTATATATAAAGGCTTGCATGCCTCTTGCTGTATATCCTTGACAAAGCCGGGAATAAATGGCGAAACTAGTTGGAACTCCTGATGTCCCTCTGTTATACTGTAAGGCCACCACCTGTTTAGTTTATTTGCATATCCAGTCGAAAGATATTTGCATGTGAAATATTGTTATGATCGGGTTTTTTTTTACAGATTGCCTCAAATATTTTTTCAAAGACCATTTCTTGAAATCGAAGGAAAATTTTATTACTTAGAGTTATTCATTTGCTATCACAATTAATATCAACGGAATAATGCTATTTAAAGAATCATTTAAAAAGAATTTAACACTGTGATGAAGAAGACTGTGCCTCCGAAATGTATACCCATGCCTCTGTATTAAAAAGTTCACTTGTGGAATTGTGGTTTCCGTTTTTATTTAGCTTGTTAGAATATGTTTCTCCTATTGAAGAATAAAATGTTGGTTTTATTAGCAAATAGTGAGTAAATATGCCCATTGTATTTCGAAAAAAGGGCCGCTAAAAAGCTCGCATCTCATGCAACAGCTTTCAACGAGCGTAATTTAATTCATTTTATGTGTTGTTTGTTATTGTAGTGATTTCTTCTTGAAAGATAGATTCAATCTTTGCAATCTACAACTCAGTTGCAAAAATATACGATCACCTGACTCTTTATGTTAACCTTATTTTATTTTTAAATACGTAAAAAAAAAATAAAAGAGCGAATCCAATTCTACATTTGTCTAATGGGTTTTAGACTGTTAGAAGGTTCTAGGAAAAATGATACTAAATTGTTACATGATTGTAATGGGTACAATAAATTAATAACTGATCATCCATGCATTGCAAAAATATGCAATCGCCCTTTCATGCGTTACAAAAATTTCCGATCAGTACTTGGTGTTTCTACCTTTAGCAGAAATAACGACCTGCAAACGATTTGGAATGCTTGAAATTAGCTTTTCACATTCATCAGCCTGGATTTTCTCCCATTCAGTTTCCACGACATTTTTCAGTTCCTCTCTTGTTCCGGGCTGCTTCCTGTTGACAGCTCGTTTCAAAATTCTCCAAAGATTCTCAATTGGTGAAAGGTCTGGACTGTTCGAAGGCCAGTTTTCCAGTAGGTCGATGCCTCTCACACGAAGTCATGTCGTTGTTGTCCGAGCTCGATGTGGCGCTGCCCCATTTTGTTGGAAAACCGCTTTTCCATCTCTGGCTAGCTTCGGTAAAGATGGGAGTAAACATTCCTCCAAGATGTCTTGATAGAAAGATGCTTGTATTGTTCCATTGATGACTAAGTTTCCCCACACCTTGTGCACTCATACAGCCCCACACCATTATTGAATCAGGAAATTTTACACTTTTACTGAGACATTCCGGTGCGTACGCTTCAGTCTTCTTACGGATGACTTTTTCACCTTAGCAAACCGTAAATTTTGACTCATCACTAAAGATGACAGTTCTCCATTTCTCCAAGGTCCATTGAAGATGCTCATTAGCCCACTTGCATCTTTTCATCATTTGCAGATTTGTTAGTAAAGGTTTTACTTTAGCAGTGTAAAACCCAAAACCTTTTTCCCGTAGTCTTCTTCTTGCAGTGGCGTTTGAAACAATAACGCCAGTTTTTTCACACCAGTCTGTTGTGACTTCGGATGTGGTAACGTGACGTTTGCCTTTTAAAATTTTTTGGAAGGAGTTTATCATCTCGTTTTGATGTTTTCCGTGGATGACCACTCTGTTTGCTTGCCGAAGGGGTTCCTGTTATTTTCCATTTCTTGATTATTTCCACCACTACACTTTGACAGATTTTTAAATCAGCAGCTATTTTACGAGTTGAAAGTTTTTCCAAATGTTTCTGCACCACTAAATTGCGAAGTTCTTCACTAGTTGTTTTACCACGTCCCAGTTTGGCAGTTAAAAAATCTGTCTTGGATTTTTTCGATATCAAGAAAATATCCAGCTAGTTCTCCACAGTATACAAGTACAAGAATTATGAAGCTTTTGTTTATGCAAATTAACTAGTGGTTTAAAGAACCTGTCTATTATTTAAGTAGTGATCGGAAATTTTTGTAACACGTAAAAGGGCGATTGCATATTTTTGCAACGCATGGATGATCAGTTATTAATTTAATGTACCCATTACAATCATGTAACAATTTAGTATTATTTTTCCTAGAAACTTTTGACAGTCTAAAACCCACTAGACAAATGTAGAATTGGATTCGCTCTATTATGTTTTTTACAAGCTTAAAAATAAAATAAGGTTAAGCATAAGAAGTCTGGTGATCGTATATTTTTGAAACTGAGTTGTATATTACGAGAGTACAGTTTTGTTGGCAGAAAACGAGCATCGAGCATGTCTAAGATTATCGTCGAAATAATATGATCTTAGGCTTCTATTATTTCCGCAGTTTGATCATGCCACCCATCAACCCATACAACACACACAAATATAAACACCACTTCTAAAGATCTTGTCATCGATTTTCACCAAAGTAGAGATTTGTGGGCAGTGATTCGAATTAAAGTTCATTCATTTCACTCCAGTGGAGAGTGCAACTGTTATCTGTCTCTCTGAGGCATTAACGCACGTCACGTGTAATGATGCAGCGCACAATTCTAATATCTAATGTCAAGAAAAGCTTTGACTGGTTATTACCTTACAAAACACGACAACATTCCAATCGTCTACTGGCAAACCAAATGGATAAAAACAATAAAGCTCGTATATTGAACTGATGATAAATAAGCCACCCGTGCAATTCGCCATTTCTGGCTTGCCTTTCCCTATGATGGATTAATTCTTTGAGAGAAGCGTCATGGGGAGAACTTTTCCAATCTGATGGAAGAATCATTGATGCGGTGAAGAGTTACGAATCCATTCTTTTTCCCGAACGATTCCTGTCAAGCGTTATAGGACAAGCGTATTAAAACCGAGGAAATTATGATAGAAAACAATATCATTTTTATATATATATATATATATATATATATTTCCGTTTTACATATATATATATATAAACGAACATTTCCATTTTACTCTTCAACGCAATTAAAAGAGATTATGCAAACAGTAATGGGTCAATAGGTTTTGATTTCAAGTCTAATGGACTCCTCCCATATGACGTAATGCATCTTGAAATGTAGTTTGTAAAAGCGCGCGTAAATAGTAAGAAAAGTTTAAATGTATGCATCTAATTAAAGTTTGAATTCAAAAATACAGGGTGTCCATAAAAGGTCTGACACAGTTTATCTGTGTATTACTAAAAAACTAATAAACGGATATTTATAAGAGAAAAGGACGAGACACAAAAACCCTGAAATACAATAAAAAACTAATACAGATAAACAGAAACGGATTTCAATATATGAAACTGTAACTGAAAAAGTTTTAATGTGTTTCACAATTTCGCCGCTAGAATGCGGGAACTGTACATCCGTTATTAAAGCAAAAGATGGCTACTCCACAGGAGAGAGCACGGTTTATCGCTTTGGACGAAAAATTTCCATGTCGTTGGATAGGAAGAGATGAACCTATTTCTTGGTCCCCTGGATCACCCGACATTACGCCACTGGACTTTTTCTTGTAGGGGTTCGCGAAGGACCAGGTATTCAAGACAAAAGTTAAGGGCATTACGAATTTGAAACGCCGAATCACGATTGCTATTAACACGGTGGATGTCGATATGCTCAAAAGAACATGGCAAGAAATCGATTATCGGCTGGTTATCCTCCGTGTGACCCAAGGAGCACACGTTGGGGTTTACTAACTTGGTTTAATAAAACTTTTTGGTCGACGTGGTGTCAGACCTTTTATGGACACTCTGTATGACACTACGAAGAAATCAAAAATAAAAAAAAACGTTTACAAATCAGCATGGCGCAGCCCGTCGGAAAGTTGGAGGTGACAGCTGTGATAAGGTTCCTGCATTTAAAGGGGAATAACGCCAAACAAATCCATGACGAGTCAGTGGCCGTTCATTGCTGACAATGCCCCATCGTTGAGACAGTCGCCATTTGCGTCGACGTTTCCAATGCGGCCAGGCAACCGTGGAAGACGAACCTCGGAGAGGACGTCCCTCCATCTGTGGCGAACTACAAATTGCGAAGCAAGTGGAGACGGGTCGGGACGTCCCTCTCAGACCGCCATATCACCTTGAACAGGTCATGGGTCGGACTTCTACACGACAACGCGCCAGCATATTCCGCACATGAGACCATGCTCGTTGCGGCGGTGCTGTGGTTCGAAATACTTCCCCA
>JAHWFO010112175.1:0-28278 GCA_023313115.1 Rhysida immarginata | reverse complement strand
TTTCAGGTATCATCTCATTACTATCATTTTACGGTGCGCCCTTTTCAGGGCGATATTCACCTTCTGTTACGTCTTATGTGCTGGTCCCTGGCGTTAGAATTAATATTCCCGTAAATAAGTACATCAAAACGGTCATTATCCAAGTTTGGTTTAATTTCCTCGCAAACCTAACTTGTTCTTTTTTCTTAAAGCTAGGTGCATCCTTCTTAGGACGGCTTCTTTAGCATACACCTAGCTGCGAGGTTACTCCCCCCCCCCGGTTCTATACAATTATATATGATGGCTTCGTCCAAATTAACCACGTTGAAGTCGGCAAAAGAGCCTTTGCTAGTGGCAGATGGTAAAACTGTGTCCTGCAAAAAGGCCTACCGGGATGCCTGCTTGGATGTTAGGTTTGCTGCATTTGACCTAGTGTTCAACGAAATGTTAGAAGCTCTCTTGGATGAAATAAACGCTAAGTATAGTGCACTGGAGGAAAAAGTCGAATCCCTACACAAAAGTTTTGAAGAGAAGTTCACAGGTATCAACAAGGAAATTCAAGACTCTCGTAGAGATGTTATTGACAAGATAAATGAATTCAAGGAAGCCTTTGGGAAATGCTCCGGGACTCCGAAGGGAAGAAACTTCACGGAAGATAATCCAGTGATAACAGCAAGGTAAGTAATGCTTTAAAAACTATTTCCTCTTCTAATAGAGTGGAGTCTATGGATATAATAGAAAATAGTGACTGTTCGACAAACGGTGGCTCTAAGAGAAGTCACTCTGACGGAACCGATGAAGAAGTGGATGACATTCCCTGGATTCGTGTAACTAATAAAAAATTCAGTAAAAGGACGAGGATCGATAACCTAAAGACCGTCTCCAGAGTAAACGAAGAAGTCGTCAGCGCGTCTAGAATGAGGATTCCAAAGAATGAACAGAATCGCTCGGCTAATGAAGACCATAAGATCACGAAGAGGTATGTCCCGCCGATTATCGTGCGGACTCATGGCATCCTGTTAAAGACGATTCTAACTGAGCTCGGGAAGCATGTTCCAGTAGAAAAGATCACTGTTCATATGGGCAGATCTGAAATCGTCAAAGTTAAATGTGAAGACGAAGAAACTCATAACAGGTTAGTCTCTGGAATTAAGTCTGATAATATTTTAAAAATTCAGCATCATCAACTGAAGTTGGAGAAAGTCTTCAAATACGTGATTCGTAATGTGGATATTACGTAAGACCTCCATGACTTCCAAGAAGACCTAAAAAGAGCCAACTACTTCCCGGAAAAGGTAATTCGATTGAGGAAAGCCAAAGGTTTGGTTCGATTGATATGCCGATGGTTTTGGTTCTGCTCCCGAACACCGAACACAACCAGTCATTGAAAAACATTACACGTATTGGGCCGATGGCAGTGCTACTGGAGGCCTTTCAAGGGAACAAGAAGCCACTACAGTGTTACAACTGCCTGCGCTTCGGACATTTATCCATGGGCTGCACGGAAGATCCTCGTTGTAATAAATGCGCAGAGGGGCACCAGTCAAGAGATTGCCCCAAGATTAAAGGACAAGATGTGGTGGACAGCATAGTTCAAGCTACACAAAATGTCCAAACTACCCCCAGGTTCAAAGGATATCTAGTTCTAAAGTGAGAGCAAAAAATCCTATGCTGCCGCTATGTCTATACCGGAAGATAAAGGCCTGAACATCAACGACCTACCAGGTATGTATAAGCAATTAGGACGTATCTATCTGTCAGCTGTTTTCTAATCTAGGCAAAAGTTACCCACAGTTGAGTGGGCTCCTTACGACCAACTAATTTTTGTATGGCTGTAGAACGTTATACTGTAATCAACAAAGGTGAACTTCGGTGCGTGATATGGAACGCTACGGGGATCCTCCAAAAGCGTATCGAGTTTCATAATTTTTTGATAAAGCAAGAAGTCGGCGTTGCTTTCCTCTGTGAATCGCATCTCATACCAAGCCAAGACTTCAAGCTACCTGGCTATTGTGTGTATCGTAAGGATCGAATGGCTTCAAATGCTGCAAGATTTGCTTCTGGGGGCGCTGCGAACATCATTAAGAAGGGAATTCAACACCAAGTATTAGTCTCCAAATCTTATGCAGGTACGGATTTGGCCTCCATCATTATCAATGATGTCTCCTGTGGTGAATTGAAGATCGTGGCGCCGTACAATTCACCTAAACATTATCTTGACGTTAGCGAGCTTGATGAAATCTTCAGTGGTGACACTCCAGTTGTCATGGCTGGTGACCTAAATGCCAAACACCCAAACTGTAACTCCAGAACGCAGAATTACAAGGGAATGGTTCGCTATATGTAAATACAAGGAAAAGATGATATCATCGCGGCTGGACCTGTGGAAGACACCTACTTCTGCGACCACGCCCCTACTAGTGACGTTTTGGAAATCTCGCTCTTGAATGGTTTGTTCGAACCATACAAAATCTTCACGATTGATGACCTTTCTTCTGACCACAAGCTTCTGGCGTTGAAATTTTACAATGTTGCCATAAATTTCCGAGAGGAACTCATACATCATCAAGACTGGAAGCTCTACAAAGATATTACTAAGGAGTATGTCTGCCATCCCGACGTTGCGTACTGTACGGAGGACATCGATCAACGTGTTGAAAACATCACCAGATGTATTAACATTGCCATAGAAGCTAGTCACTATCAGACAATAAACTTCCTCATCGAATCCAACTCACTCTTGGAATCCAACGCCTAACTGCTGAAAGAAACAGGACCCGTAGACTTTGGCAACGCTATCGTGAACCTTGGCTCAAAACCAAGTACAACAGGCTGCTGCGAAGAATTCAAGAAGAGATAAAAGAGCTTCGCAAACTCAAAAGCTTGTCGGCTCGCGACAATTCCATTTGAAGTATGGTCAGAACATTACAGAAGAAGAAGAAAAATGGAAGGGAAAATTCTGCGACCCGGATTCGTACCAGGAACCTCGACTATCATGGCCGATGCCTCTACCAATTGGGCTATCGCAGACACCACGGACAGCTAAGCTGTCTCAAGGTGTCTTAAAGACAACCAAGTTGTCACGGTTGAAAGCCCAATTGGTAGAGGCATCGGCCATGATAGTCGAGGTTCCTGGTACGAATCCGGGTCGCAGAATTTTTCCTTCCATTTTTCATTTGAAAAACTCAATGGAAATGAAATGGCATATGAATTATCGAAAACCAAGGCACATTCTTGACATCAACTTTGAAGACTTCAGCAACGTCTCTTTCCCGGACTACTGGAAGATGTGATAATCTTCGTTCTCTTTGATCCTTTTTTTATTTCGTTTGTATTTGTTTCTGACAATCGTCAATCTTATTTTCTTTTTTGTATAATATGGAAGACCGCTTGGGTTGGTTAGGCTTCTTGACTACCTCAGTGTATTTCGTTTGGAATTTATTCTGGTTCGATGAACTTTGTGAAAGTGCTGCTTTCGTCCCATCTGAAAAAATGTACACTTCACTTTTCGATTGTGGATTGTCCTTTCACTCTGTAGCTGTTTTCGCCTCCGATGATGGTGTAACAACGAAACCCGTAAGGCATAATAAACATTCTACCGTCATTTGTATGACCCGCATTTTTTTATTTAGTTTATGTGATATTAGACAGCTGGATATCATGAACGGAAATATGACCTAGATATAATAAATTGACTATTTCAAGGAACCAGCGTACATACTATTAACGGCCCCTTTAGCCATTTTTCCCTAAGATAAAACTCGAACCCCGTTTACAATTTGGTTCTCCATCTTCGTTTGCCTGTATAAAAATTATTAGTGAATAAAATTTTACCATGCTTTTCAATATTCTCCGGAATAAGTGAGATATTCCTAAACATTGACAAAGAACACCGCAGTAAAAAAGTATATTGTGATGGAAAAGAAAGAAAAACGTTGAAATGAAGTCAGATATTAGTGTTTCCTGAGTAGTGATTTCAAAAACGCGTTAATTTCCCATCTAAAGACGTAAGTACATATTGTAGTATATTGTTGAAACTCCAATTTGTTCGGGGCATTGTTAGCAGAAGCCTGAAACAAGCCTAGTACTAAGTGCGAATGGAACTATTTCTTAAAAAATATAATAATTACTATAAGACTGTGGATGGAAAGACTATCAATCGCAGACACAAGAAGAAACCGCTTTTCCACAAAGGTATGGTCTTGTGTCTCTTACTAATAGGACTATTTCTTATCAACACACAAAAGGTGCATACTAAAAGGGTGCATCTTTATTGAGACTTAATGGTTTAACAATGACATATAGCAAGTAAATTATTTGACGTGGCTGTAGATCTATTAAGCTAGTGTCTAACAATTAAGAAAACATCTAGTTGAAGAATTTTGTGCTTAAGCCAAGAAAAAAGAAACATAAAAGAAAAATAGAAAAATTAAAGGCGCTTCAAAATCATTAATGGAAGAACCGTCTTTATTTGCCAAATTAATAAACTCCTAATGAAAGAATTATTTGCATTTATTTTTACGTTGAAGTATTAAATTTTAACGTTATATATTTAACTCTATAAGTCGAAGCTTTTTGTTATATTAGAGGTATTTTGATCCTGTTGGTTAATAAAGAAGCTTGTTGGAAATTGTTCTGCCCCACAGTCTGTCTGTTTTTAGTGCTCTTTTATGTCCATAAGAATCTGGCACTTAGCCTGAAAAGCAATTAAGGAGCGCTGTCGTTAAAAGGAATACTTAGCCTCGAGACCACCTATTGGTAAATTAACAAATTATATCCATGTTAACGGCCATCTGTGTTATATTAATATCTGTGAGAAAGAAACGGAAGTTTTACTGTTTAAATTTTCAAGCATGGGTTTCTTTAACATTATTTAATACACATTTTTCAGCATATGATACTTACATTTTGTTTTAACTCTCCTTTTCAGATATACTTACACTATTCCAGTTGATTATAATTGAGACATGGGTCCTTTGTTAAAAGTGAAGAGTGCTGATTTTCTGCGTAAACGAATTCGAAGAATAGTTGTCCAAGAGCTGGATGAAGATAAGAAGAAGAAAAATAGAGATTTTGGATACGACCTTTTTTCTAACAAAAACATACACCCCCTAAACCGTCTTTTCTGGGGAATAATTTTAGTTTCTTGCATATTACTAGTTTTCTACCAAAGTTATGAAAGAATCGAGTTCTATTTATCTGAACCAATCGAAATTGTGAGCGATATAGGAAACAAAAATCTTCCTTTTAGCAAACTACCAAATATAACCGTTTGTAGTGAAGGTTCTGCTTTTGTAAATATTATATTTATCTAAATCTTATGTTTTAAAAGAAATAAAAGTCTGTAAACATTCCAGAACCAAAAAATAAGCTTAATATCAATTTTAAGCTTAACATTTATATTTTACTAGAAGCGAACCCACCCGTTTGTATAATCGGGAAATAACCCATTGTTAGATAACCCATTGTTAGATTTTTTCTTTGTTGTGACAACGTCCACCGTCGCTGATTTTATATAAATGATTGTTATCACTTAAGAGCTGTTAGCATTGACAATAATAGACGTAACAGCTTAATTTTCTGCGATAGCATGTTAAAACAGATGCGGACAGTTTTACTTGCACACGGATGCAGAAACCAGTTATGCATCATTACTTAATTAACGTATCATAATTAAGAGAGAATTTTATCAAGTCGAACATAAAGTATACAAAAGTCGAGCGATTTTAGGGTGTTTCTAGTCTATGTTTAATTTCATTTTTGTACTAGTTAGAAGGCCAACTGAATGAATTTGTCTATCCATTATTATAGCAGAATGAGCGGGTAGATCGACAAAGCAATTGGAACAGACGTCCTCCAAGTCCAGTCAACAATGCTTAAGTGGTAAACAATACGTAACATGATATTCAAAAAATGACTTGTGAATATGAAACTATTGATGTATTGCATGCCAAATCTTAGCTGTTACTGTTAGAGCACATACAATTAACTTGAAAGATTCGACGAAAACTCTGAAAACTCCATACACGCAAGCTAAGAATTGAGTGACCCGGTGGAGTAACCAGGCAAGCAACAGAATATAAAATTTGTTAATGCGTCTAGAAATATCAAGTATAAGTTATGCACTGAAACAATTTTAATTCTTAGGGAAAAGTTCTTAAAACAGACATAGACAAGCTAAAATTAGCTGCTGCATAAACAAAGTAAGTAATAAAGGATAATATTCCCATAGGAAACCGTAAAAACGACGTAAGCGCGCTTGCTTGATTACTACACTGGGCCGTTCAATTATTAGGCGGAAGGAAAAGACCGCACCAGAAGCCATAGAAATGACATGAATATTCTCGAAACTTCTGGAATGTGCGGCCAGTAATTTACATGACAACACGGGTTTAGGCTAGGCAGTGGGTCAAGATATACGCAGTAGAATAATACAACAATTTAGCAACAACCTATCTTCTCAGTGTGAAATAACCAGGAATTTTGGACTTCCATCATATGCAGTTCATAATATCATGAAAGTTGTACTAACGGACGGGTTTATATATAGTTTGCATGGGGAATAGTAAGACGTTATTGGCTGACAAACAAGAAGAGAACAAATGAGATTAATTAGACGAACTGTTGGGATAGGACAGGACGGAGGACAAATAGGAAATAATAAGGGGGCGGCGAGAAAAATGTAATAGGATGAAACATATGAAAGTGAAATTATAAAAACGTTTAGGAATGATAGGGTGCCTAGCAAAAAGTTTATAATATTATTAATAGGTACTGGACAAGCGGAAATACCACCGGGCGTAAAGGGTAAACACGAACACCAATTCTGACTGCTCGTGGTCTTTGGTTTTTCAGGTGTCACGGCATTTAAAATAGACATTCAACAGTGACAGAAACTGAAGAATGAGCTTGAGGTTTCTAACAAAAACCTTTATCGTTGAATACCGTTCTTCCCTACATCACAAAATGTAAGTTGAAGCTTTATTGTTCAAAAGGAAAGGCGTGCGTAAACACACTGCAGAAATGTAGGCGATTGGCATGCGCCCATCTGAAGTGGATTGACGCACAGTGGCGACATGTTTTCTGATTCGATGAGTCTACATTTACGTTTGTTGTTGGCAAAAAATGTTCAAAGAGGAAAAGGACAAGCCTACATGTTACCGATCTTCACTAATGTTCTGGGGCTGCATTAATGCCAATAGATTGGGAGACTTCCACATCTGCAATAGCACTGTTAATGCACAAGCATATGTTGGAATTTTAGAAGAACATGAAAAGAGGTGGCTGTACTCTGTCCAATGATAGAAAAGCTGGGCGTGTCCAGTTAAATTTCCAATTTCAATTGTTAATCATTGTTAATTTTATTTAGCAACAATGTTTAACAATTGAAATTGGGAATTTAATTAGACACGCCCAGTTTTTCTTTCGTTGGACAGCGTGTAGATTTCATTTCTCATATTCCGCCAACAGAGGGCGTCCAATATTCCTTGGGCGATAATAATTTTCATCTCTTCCCAGTCTTTGTTGCTTTACTTACAACTATTTTCTTAAAAATTCTCTTTCCATGCTTTGTTGTTTTATTTCCAACAATAGTATAGTTACGTTACTGTGGTGGTAATGCCTACACGCTAAATCACAATCACCACACGCCTAAAGAAAACCCATTGGCAAACAAACATGACTTCACAAACTGCATCATGAAACCAAAATTCCATAGAGATGAAGGAAAAATGAATTTAATTTTAAAATATTATTGTGGAAAAAAACTCGAAGTTGGGATAACCCCCCCCCCCCTATCGCCCCCAACACGGCCAGAAGTATCCATAACAACAAGTGGTTCCTGGGTATGTCTTGCAGGGACGGAATCTATAAAGGGACAGTCAGAAAGAGCTCGGATTTTTAGTAATAGTAGATATGTTGCCCTCTCCGCAACATCTTTTTGCAACTCATCCCTTTCTATTGCAACAAAGTAAGCTAAACCCCACACAGCTCGCATTACATGACAGTGGCTACACAACAGAGAAATTGGGGTTATAAATTGGCATGCCTGCAGTCCTGATTTGTCCCCAATAGAGAATATAAGGCAAATTATTAAAAGCAAGTTACGTCAAGGACGACTCCGAACAGTTCAACAGCCAAAAAGTTTCGTAGAACAGGAATGGCGACAAATTCCCGTTGCAACGGTACAGAGATTGGTTGTAGGATATTTACCCCAGAGCCTTAACTGAAAAATGGAAAATTAACCTACAATATTTATCGCCAGATCACAGCCACTCATTTAATATTCTAGTTTTAAATTTGTACTGAAAATAGGTATTGGAAATTTTCTTAAGTAATAAAAATGGCGAATGTTAAGAAACCACAACAAAACAACTTTTAACAATGTAAACTTAAACTTTTATTAAATAAAAAATTAAAAATAATAATACTAGAGTATAAAAACAACTAGAAAACATTAACACAAATATTTGGAATTCAATTCAGCCTAATTGCATCACCTAGCCCTTTTAAAAATTCTGGCAACGTCTTCCTCTTCTGCACATAATCTCGGCACAGGGTCTTATGCCGTTCCTGTTAGTCCCTCGTGGAATGTTTTATTCTCTTCTGTGGAGGCTATCCGCAAGCTTCCTTGAGAAGAGCAGCCTCTACCAAACTTTGGTCCTTTCGGATGTTTTCAATTGCCTTCCAAATGGTCGGATGGGCATGCCCCACCAAATGGTTGAAAGAACGATTCCAGCTCTCGCACAAATTATTAGTGCGGTCCTCGCCGGCGAGTGTGGCTTGGTGAACATTCCACAGCCGCGGCGGAAACAAAGCTGGAAACGTTCTGATATGCAGCGGCGTAATAGTGCCGTCGAGGCGAGCTGGAGACTGGATTTGGCGATAAGCCTCCACGTAAGTACTGCAGAAATAATCCAGCAGCTCTTGGAGGCCTCCAATGTCGGGCATATTTTGCCGCAGATGATCCATAACATTAGAAACGCCATATATTGGCAAGAAAGCCAACCCATCTAACATACCGCAAAAGTGCCTAACTCTCTCGTCATCCATATGGATCTGTTGCAAACCCGGACCTTGAAGTTTTCACTATGTGCTCTGAGTCTAGGTGGTAAAAGCAGTCACAGCATTCAACCTGAGTGTAAAACAAAAAATAAATAAATAAAAGGAAAGAAAAATAAAAAGTTATAAACAAAGAAAGAAAAAAGCGAAAAAAATAACCTTTGGTCCAAGCGTCAATGATACAGTGTTGATCGCAGCACGTTCGAAGTCAGTCATCATGGTTGTTGGGTCCAGACTGAATCCCAACTCCTGGCAATGGTTTAGTACTGCAGTCAGCAGCTCTTCATATATGTGTTGACTCTTTCCAGAAAGAAATGCATATAAACACGTTACTGCTGACTGTCCAAGTGGTGCCCGGATGACATACATTTGTTGTAATAAGTTTGGTGCCGCTACAAAAGTTCCATCCATATACCACATGGAGGAGCATCCTAGATGCTTCAGTTTTTGGTCCGTTGCGAACGCTATGATTCTATTTGTGGAATCAAGCCCGTTATCATATATTAGAAAAAGTTTATAATCAGTTGCATGCGTTGTCTTCCACTCACTGCTAATGTGTTCAAGGTCCCGCAGTGATGGTGAATCTATCGGCAGCGCTTCCTGTTGCACCCTTCGAATATTGCGCTTCAGGCCATCCATTTGTCCAATGGCACAACGCACTTCAACTGGCTGCTCACATATAGAATCTGCAATAATCTCCTGAGGCCTCAACATGCTGATTGAAGCAGCTGTTATATTGTGTGGGTTAGGGTCATGAGAATGTTCTGTCACTTTAAGCAGACATGTAATTTCCAAATCTGTATATGCTTTACCACTGCAGTCCAGTCCCCAACTCTGACTACACTCCCAACGTATTTTGGCTTTTGAAGAACTTTTCTTCGTATACATATATCCACCGACACAGAGTTTGACTCCTCCTTTAGTGTTCTTGATGATTTTCATGACACACCTGAAGGGAAACAAGTATGTTTTTACAAAAATAACAAACGACAAAAATACAATAAAATAAAAAATCTTAAAAAGACAGAAAATTATATAGGCATCTTACCTTGACAGTACTTTCGTTGGATAGATTGCAGACTGATCTAGACTGGACTAGATTGCAGTTGATGAATTGTAAGGCTTGTAATGAAATGTATTGATTTTATATTGTGAACTGACTCCAATTCGACAATCGAACAGTGTAGTGTATCGGTATTCGTGTGGAACTTGAAGCGTAGCTTCCACAATCTCACCCGTTATAATCATATTCCAAAGGAAATACACTGAACTAGAAAGGAAGCCTTGATGTACCCACAAAGGTCATCCAAAGAATGAAACAAGAAAATTGCCTATTCTTGGTGGAAGGAAATTTAATTGACGATTGTCTGAATTCGTTGTATATCACATAGTAAGCCAAAAAAACGAAAATCTTATGAAATCCAGTAATCTGGAAAAATTGACATCAAGGATATGTCTTGGATTACGATGCCTTTTTCTATGTAGAGAATGTTTTAGAATGCCAGAGACTAGATCATTATCATGATTTACCATAACAGGCAGCACGGCTTTTATGAGCTCTTGAACATATTTCCCGACATGGGTCATATTGAAATCATTATGAATGGAGTAGTTGCGAGCAGATCTCCTATCTAATTGTGCAATAGTCCTTAGGGTAATGTTCTGGAAAGTTTGGAGTTCCTTCCATCTTGTCTTGCAAATTGTAGCCCAGACGGGCATGCCATATAGCAAGATGACACGAACAATCATTTTGTATAACAGTAGTTTTTTATCAACACTGAGGGTACTTAAAAAAAAAAAGTTCTCTCGTTATCTTCGAGATGCTCCTGGACTGCTGAATTTTGGTAGCAATTGCTTCCGAAAAGTACTTCCAGAATCAGGTTGTATTTATCCTATTTCTTAGTGTTGTTGTGGTTAAAGAGATTTTTATTAATATTAAGATTCACTGAGGGTACTGTTACCACCCAACAGAGCAATTAAGCTAAACTTTACTTTTTTGGCATTGTTCATCGCATAAGTCACAAGCATATTCCATGATAGTTTTGAATCAATAACAACGCCAAGGTATTTATAATTATCAACCCATTCCAAGTATTTGCCATATAACTTTAAGGAGCCAAGATTTCTCTTTTTCTTCTTAGTGATAAACATTGCTTTGCATTTGTCGACATTCAGTTTTAATCGCCACTTGCTAAACCAGATTTCACATTCTTTAAGGGCTTTCTGCAAACGTGATACAACAACACTAGGCTGGCGTGCCCATGTCAGTATAGCAGCATCATCCGCATAAAAACATAGCTTGCAGTAAGAGATTTCAGGGAAGTCACGTATATAGTAATTGAACAGAACTGGCCCCAACACTGATCCTTGTGGGACACCGCCATTAATCTCACAGGTATTAGATAATTCACCTCCAACTCTGGCCTGAAAAGACCTGTTGGACAGAAACGAGTGGACTAGACTAATTAAATAATGTGGGAAGCCATCAGGTATCATTTTATAAATAAGGCCTTCATGCCAGACCTGATCGAAGGCTTTATGAACATCTAAGAAGATGACGCCGCAATTCATCGAAAGATTAAGGGGAGTGTTAAGATCTGCTGTAAGTCCCCAAATTTGGAGCTGGCAAGACTGTTTCGCCCAAAAACCAAATTGTTCTGCACGGATGAGATTATTGGTTGTGCAGAAATCTAAGAATCTTGTGAAAACTGTTCTCTCCAAGACTTTAGAAATAGAGGACAGTAAGCTGATGGGGCTGTAGCTTTCAGGATTTGCAGGATTTTGACCGGGTTTAAGAATACTTAGAAGAACAGACTGTGTAAAGTAACAGTTATCCCAACAGTCGTTTATAATTTTAGTGATATCACCAGATACATTTTGCGGTAAGTTTTTAAGGCATTGTTTTTAATAGTGTTTTTATCTGGTGCCTTCTTTTTCTTGAGTTTCTTAAAGAATCTCACCTACCTGTATATTATGGTTGGCCACATGATGGCTATTGTTGTAATATTTTTTTATGCTGCTTTCTACAATTTTGGATATTTCTATACTCTGTGCAATAAAAGAAAAAACTGGCGTGATGCTAGAATCTGCTATTAGCCAATCAGAAGCCTGGCTGAACGCTCAACTAGGCTTCTGATTGGCTAGTAGCACATTCTGTCACCACGCCAAGTTTTTTCTTTTATTGCACAGAGGATAGTCCTTCTGGACGATCATCCTTTGGAGTCACAAATTGCTCTTTAAGCGAATCAGCAATAAGCTGTGCTTTGTCTTGGTTATTAGTTATAAAATATCCATTGGTGTCTAAAGGCGGTGGTATGTCTATGATAGTCCTGGGTTGACAAACTCTTCATCTTCTCATTCCATCTCTCGTTTCAAAGTTTATTTACTTCCTCATGTACTCTTCTCGTAAGTCGATTATATTTGGTTTTAAGCCAAGGCTGTCTTGTTCGGTGCCATTGCCTTCTTGCCCTGTTTCTTTGGTCTATTAGATACTTGACTGCTGGAGTAAGATCGAGATGATCAGGCTGTTTCACGTCTACTGGACAAGCACAAGCATTGATGGCATCGGTAATACGTGTAGTGACCCTTTCAACATTTATGTCTCTCTCCTCCGCACTGTGCACGTCATTGAGTAGATTATGACGCGAATGGATGGCACGAAAGACAAACTGCTTTTTCCGAAGTAGATCATCGGTGAGATAGTGGACCTTCAAACAGTTGAGGATTGTTTTCTCCAAAACTTAGGACATCGACGAGATCAAACTGAGGGGTCGGTAGCTCGCAGGAATTGCAAGATTTTGCCCCTGCTTGGGGATACCTAACAATAGATTGCTTCCAAAGTACCGGGAAGTAGGAAAACTTCCAGCAGTCGCTTATGATATTTGATACGTCATTAATAATGTTTTTCGGCAGATTCCTTAGGGCGTTATTACTTACCTTGTCTCTTCCTGGAGCCCTTCCTCAGTTTTAGATTTCTGATCATGGTAGCTATCTCGCCAGTCTCGATGTTAATCTTCTATGTAAATTGCGGGACATCATCAAGCTTGATAAGACCATCTTCCACACGCTGACATGAGTTGACTCTCGGGATTATTTTTATCAGGAGTAACAAACTGCATCTCTAGGGAATCTGCAATTAGTTGTGCTTTATCCTGATTAGTTTGGACCTTATTACCTTCAGGGGTGCGAAGTGGAGGAAGTGTATCATTCTTCTTTTTCTGCAGAGCCCTAGCCATTCTCCAAATGGAATTGTCGCAAGCCGACGCTTGTCATTCCACCTAGCATCGCGTAACTCTCTTATTTCTTCCTGGACTCTTCGACATTTGGTTTTTAGCCAAGGTACACGATAACGTTGCCAAAGCCTACGGGTCCTGTTTCTTTCTGCGATCAAGTGTTGGATTTTTGGGGTAAGCACAGTTTGATGAGGAGATTTATTTTCTAATGAATAGGCACTATTTATTCGCCTGGTGATGTCTTCAACACGTTGATCGATGTCTCCCGTACAGTTTGCTCTATCGAGTTGGCCGTCATGGTCGTTGAGGATTTCTTTGTAGAGCTTCCAATCTTACTGATGCTTGACTTCTTCTCTGAAATTGATATTGACATTGTCAAAGTTTAACGCCACAGGCTTGTGGTCAGAAGAAAGGTCATCAATCGTGAAGATGTTGTATGGCTTGAAGAAACCCTTCATCAGTGAGATATCCAACACGTCACTTACAGGGGATTGGTCACAATAGTAAGTGTCCTCCACTGGCCCTGCAGCAATGATGTCATCCTTACTTTGTATATACCGGTATAGAATCATGCCATTGCAGTTCCGTGTTCTGGAGTTCCAGCTCGAGTAAATTCGTTCAACACATTTTTTCTTTTAGAAAATAAAAATGATAAAATCTTTACCTCAATTAATTATTTGACTTGCAGCCATTAAAGTTATGTTATAATTTAAACCTTGATGAATAATGATCATTTAACTTTTTCTTAGCTTTTTAATTTAGCCCGGGCATTATTATTAAACTAGGTTTTTTTATTTAGTAGGTAAAAGTGGGAAGTTATTTTATTACTTCTTTTTTGGCTACTTGTCATTTAAACTATATATATTTATTCATTTCCTAATGTGTATTTTGATTGATTTAGAAATATCTCAACAGCAATGTTCTTTGATTAAATAATGAGTACACATTCTGATATAGTAATTTTCTTATGGATATTTTCCTCATAAATGTTTACTTATAAAACATTTTCGTTTTGCAAGCTGAACCCAATTAGCTTGATCAGAAATTTGGTTAATATTTTCTTTTGTTGACACTTCTGTTGTCAGGCATTGCATCTGTGATGTTTATACATGGATCCTATTAATTTTAGAATTTAAGCTATATAATAAGATAAATTTTGTGCAACTTTTTTTTAGATAGCTTAATTTAATGTCATCAACAATATTTATGAAACATATTTATTGTTGTTATTTCTTTTGGAGTTGTTCCATAATTTACATAGTCATACTCTGAAGTGTGCCCTTCATTTATCGCGGCATGCTAGCCGTGTGCTTCTTGACTGTTGCCTCAAGAGCATAAAAGCAATTTCATCACTACTCTTCCACTCTTCCTTTTGGCCATGATGCTGCCATGAGGCTCCTCCATCTTCCTCAAAATGAGTGTATAAGTGATTAGTGTGTTTGCCCCCCCTCCCTCCTGGTGTCTCCTGGGGGAGGTTCTTTTTCTCTTTCACATCAAAAACTTTATCGATATCAACCATGGAACACATGGTTGATGTGATTGCCGATGGCCCCTTCGCCATCGGCATGTTTATGAAGGAGGTATATGCCAAAACGGGTATAACTCCGGTACCCCCGTCGGGTCACCCCGCTGTTTCTGTTCTGCAGAGGCTTTCTCCGACAGAGTCGAAGATGCTCTGCAGGCAGCAAAATATTGCAGAACGCATAGTGGCTGCGTACTTTATCAAGGTTGGGCAAACCACCGTCCACCTGAGTAACGCTGAACCCAGATATGTTCCAGTTCTTATCCGGAGTGCATGGCCACTGATGGCTGAGAAAATATCTACGTGACTACATGTCGGACTACGGGGTGGTGCGAAAAATCTCCTACCCCTGCACACGGATTCTCATCTTCATGTTACGGGCGACATCGTAGTCTACATGGAACTTCATAAAGACATTCCAGAGTGTGTTGTAATGCGCGCAGTTAAAGTCTCCGTGTCTTACAAGGGACAGAGGCAGTGCTGCTGGTAATGCAAAAAGACTTCCCACGTTCGGAAAGACTGTCCTCTCCTTCGGAAATGTGATTACTTCCACAAGACCCTGCACAAACTCCACCAGTGCCAGGAGAGGTCAGACGCTCTATCAGCAGCCCCAACGCCACCGCCTCGAGGAATGTCGTTCCAGCAACCAGCAAAGATGACTTCACCGGCCAAGTCACCTGAGCCGAGTAGAGCAACAGCGCCTTGTCCTCCACGAAGGATTTCGAAGGCGACCTCACCATTGTCGCCTCCTCCTTAACCAAGGAATTCGAAGACGGCCCCACCATCGTCGCCTCTTCCTACGACTCCTGGGAAGGAGATGCCGACTCCCCTTCCTCGGCCACGTGTGGTTTAAGAGACTGTTCCTTCACGTCCACCTTCGCCTGATGTTTCCCTGATGGTGGAGGACTGCCACTCTGCAGAAGTCATCTTAGACGATTTGTTGTCTCCGAGTCGGTGTTTGATGTGGAGGAGTTTCCTACTCTTCCTCCATCTGCTCCTTCATCGGCATCGCAGCCACTTCGAATCGTCTGTGCGGCTACGCCTGGTAAAGTTTCATCCTCTGCTCGGACTTCCAAGCCATCAGCGTCTGCTCAGCGGGATCTTCTTGCGACGCCTAAGAGCCCTCGCAAGAAAAAGGCCCGACGTCATAGTAGCAAGAGGGGCGGGATTCCTGTTTCCTCTTCATCTGAACAAGACAGCTGCGTAGACCATCATCATCGCAGCCCCACTTCCTCTTTGGGACGTGCTCGCTTCCGTAGACGGAAGATATCAGAGTTTCCTCCCTCGACCGTGAGGCTCAGTTCTCCTTCAGATACAGGTCAGCCCCCGTCACCTTAAATTCACAGTGAAGGTCTTTTCATTAAACGTTCGTTCCCTTGGTTCGTCCTTCAAGCAATCGGTTTTGTCATCATTCGTCGCCCTGTACAGGCCAGATATTCTCCTTCTTAAAGAGGTGAAGCTTGCTGCTTCGCAACAGCTTGCTAACCTCCCTGGCCTTCGCAGTCAATATCCATCTGAGCAGTTCTTCAATACTCATCTTCGTCACATGGGCAGGGGGTTGCCTCCATCACCTTCAACCCCTCCATTGTGGTGTCGAACTGCGTCTTTGACTGTGAGTGCAGGGTAATTTCTTTGGACCTCCTGCTATCTGGTCTCAAATTCTGATTGCTTAATGTGTACGCCCCGTGTTTATCATCAGAGAAACGGACATTCTTTGAAGACCTTGACTTTTACCTGTGCTCGTCTTGCCTGCAGTGGTTGCTGGGGACTTCAATTGCCATCCGGATGAGAACAACATCTTTTCGTCTTGATGTGTCTACCACTTGTGCCAGCTGCGGAATGCAATTTTCGGTCTGTGCGCGTCTTCTTCCAATTCCAACCAAAGTGGGTCTACCTTTCACCAAGGGCCCTCTGTGTCTTCAAGGTTGGACCTTTTTCTAGTAGACGCCACTTTTGCTGGTGCTCCTGGTTCCATGGAGGTCATTCCATACTCCTTTTCTGACCACAGTGCAATCAAGTGGTCTTGGAACCCTCCATTCCCTGCCTCCTCTGCAGGCTCTGTTTCTGAACGTTTCTCTGCTTGACAACGATAAATACAAGGGAATGTTCGTTAGGTTTGTGGAAAGACATCTTCACAACCTGCCTCCGTCACTAGCTTCGTGGATTTCCTTTAAATCAACGCTCCGTCGTTTTTTCAGAAAGATTGGGTTGGATGCCGCTAGACGGAATCGGCGCCATCTCCTCATGCTGCAAGAAATTCTGCGCCTCCTCCGGTGTTCCATCCCGAAGGGGGCATATACTGATGACAACCGCCAGGTGAAGAGCGAGATCAGGAAAATTTCTTGGGCCTTTCCTGGTCCAAGTGTTCAATTCCATTCTTAAGAACCCTTCCTCCATTACGTCGGACTTTACCGCGGGGAGAATCATCTTGCTCCCCAAGGTATCGGATCCTGAACTTGTCACCCAGTGGAGGCCTATTACTCTACTTAACACAGACTATAAGGTCTTTACTGGTATGCTCCAACAACGGCTCAAATGCTTCGCCAACGAGTTCTTCGATCCGGGACAATCCTGCTCCATTCCATCTCGCAGGATGTCCGACAACCTCATTACCATCAAGTGTGTTATGGAGAAAGCGTGTGTGCGCCGTCAGACTCTTGCTGTGCTAAGTTTTCACCAGGAAAATTCCTTCGACAAGGTGAATCACATGTTTCTTTTCCGAGTGTTTCACCATCTTTATCTTCGGAAATTTGCTACGATTATCTCAGCACTGTATGCTTCTGCCACATCATGCGTAGCGATTAATTGCTCTAATTCGCTTTTCTTAGAACTGTCCAAAGGCGTCAGACAGGGGTGTCCCATCTCTCCTCTGTTATATATATTCTATTTGAAGGCACTTTTACAATATCTTAATCGCCATCCAGATTTCCGGGGGTATGATTTGCCAGCCACTTCCATCAACATCCGTACGCTGGCTTACGCGGACGATGTAGTGCTATTTGCATCTGATCCGTATTCCCTGGGCATCTATAAAGAATCCTTCGATCTCTTTAGCACTTCGACGGGAAGTTCCATCACTCTCGTCAAGTCTAAAGGCATTGCTATTGGGAAGTGTACAGTGGACTATCTTCGATCCTTCCCAATAACATGGTGTGAGCAAATTACAGTGCTGGGATGTTTTCTTTTTTCACCTAATATGGATTCTCGTCACTGGCAGCTGGTAATTGATAAATGCATCGCTCGCCTTGGCAAAAACTTTCGTTAAACCACCTCGATGTTTGCCAAGGCGAGGTTCATCCAGTCGCACGTCCTACCGATCTTGACGTCTAAGTGCCTGTTTGCTTTGCCATCTCCATCTCATTTAAAGAAGGTGCGTAGTGCGATAGTTAACTGTGCGTGGGGTTATTCAGCAGTCCGTCATCCCATCCGTTCGGAGCTGCTGTTTATCCGATTTGATGGGGGGGGGGGGGGATTGGGCTTGCCAAACATCTGACGATACCTCATCGCGGCCAGAATGGCTGCCTTGATTCGTGCCTTCCACCTTCCTTTCCCCATCTGGGCCAACTTCTTTCAGCATCTGCACTACTTCTTGAAAGTTAACAGGGTACCTTTTCTGTCCACACTGCCAGTGACGATCATTTCACGTTCGCCAGACTTTTACCATCTCGTCTGGCGACATTTGTCATCTTCCCTGTCTGGCCTTCGACAGCTTGACCCGCAGTTCTGCAGAAACCTTCGTCTATCTTGGTTCTTCCAGCAGTCTGACCATGCGACTTCTGACATCGTGCGGTGGCACCCTGAATATCCATGGTCAACCATCTTGAAGTCCGTCAAGTCTCTCGCCTTTGAGAAGGCGGTCTTCAACTTTCAATGGCGCTTGCTGCACCATGGGTTCTACTCTCTCCAATGTCTACATCGCTGGGGAGTGGTCAGATCTGCTAGTTACTAGTTTTGCGGGATGCTTGAGACAGTTCCTCATGTTTTTTACGAGTGCCCGTTTGATCGCCTCTCTCGTCAATATTTTCTGACTGACTTTACCTACCAGTCAGTGCGATTTCTGATGGACTGCTCCACCGGTGCTGCGTACAAGCTGGACCTAGCCACTTCCATCGCCTTTACGAACAGAGAGCTTTGGCTGGTCCATCAGCAGCGATCAGCTGGTGTTCATCAGCCAGCCTCAGCCATCTGGAGGAAGGGCACCATCCATCTCATGTCCTTCCTTCATCTTGAATGGCATCGGCGTAGCCCAGCTATTCATCATCTCAGCGTCTCTGTAAGGTCGTCGAAGGGGATACAAATACCATCTCGTACCTCTTCACCTTTCCCCTCGATATCGATGACCCACCGGTGGGTGGACTGGCCTCTTTTTGAGGCGTTTGAATAGGAGGTGCAGCCCTTGAGGGCTGCCCGTACTCCTACTGCATGCGCGCCTGGGCACTCTGCCTGCTTGAAGAACTAAGAGTGCTCCTCTGGAGTCGTAGCATTGGCTCCAGTTCCAACAACACATGAAGCTGCTCCAACTTCCTTATGCATTGTGAGTAGGTTATTGTGTAGTACGTTTGCCCCCCCCCCCCCCCCCATCTCGTGTCTCCTGGGGGAGGTCTTCTTCCTTCTAGAAACATTGACTTTCTTCCATCTTCACCATGGAACGCATGGTGATGATGATCGCCGATGGTCCGTTCACCGCCAGCGCATTCATGAAGGGGTTGTATGCCCGTACAAGCATACCCCCTGTTCTTCCGTCGAGTTTTCCCGCTGTTTCGGTCCTGCAAAAGCTTTCCTCCACTGATGGCTCTGAAGTATCTATGTGACTACATGTCGGACTCGGGGTGGTACGAAGAATATCGTACCCCCTGCACTCGGATTCTCCCCTTCAAATAACGGGCGACATTGTAGTTCACATGGAGCTTCATAAAGACATTCCAGAGTCCGTTGTAATGCGCGCAGTTAAAGTCTCCGTGTCTTACAAGGGACAGAGGCAGTGCTACTTGTACTGCAAAAAGACTTCCCACGTTCGGAAAGGCTGTCCTCTCCTTTGGAAATGTGATTCCTACCATAAGACCGTGCACAAATTCCACCAGTGCCAGGAGAGGTCATACGCTCTATCAGCAGCCCCAACGCCACTGCCTCGAGGAATGTCGTCCCAGCAACCAGCAAAGATGACACAACCAGCCAAGTCACCTGAGCCGAGCAGAGCAACAGCGCCTCGTCCTCCACCGATGAAATCGAAGACGACCCCACCATCGTCGCCTCCTCATTCACCAAGGAATTCGAAGACGGCGCCACCATCATCGCCTCTTCCTACGATTCCTGGGAAGGAGATGCCGACTCCCCCTCCTCGGCCTCGTGTGGTTCAAGAGATTGTTCCTTCACGCCCACCTTCGCCGGATGTTTCCCCGATGGTGGACGACTGCCATTCTGCAGAAGTCATCTTAGACGATTCATTGTGCTCCGAGTCGGTGTTTGATGTGGAGGAGTTTCCTGCTCCTCTTCCACTTGCTCCTTCATCGGCATCGCAGCCTCTTCGAATCGTCTGTGCGTAGACCGTCATCATCGCAGCCCCTCTTCCTCTTCGGGACGTTCTCGCTCCCCTAGATGGAAAACATCTGAGCCTCCTCCCTCGACCGTGAGGCTCAAGCCTCCTTCAGATACAGGTCAGCCCCCGTCAGCTTAAATTCGCAGTGAAGGTCTTTTCTCTAAACGTGCGTTCCCTTGGTTCGTCCTTCAAGCAATCGGTTTTGTCATCATTCGTTGCATAGACTGGCAAGATATTCTCCTTCTTCAAGAGGTGAAGCTTGCTAACCTCCCTGGCCTTCGCAGTCAATATCCATCTGCGCAGTTCTTCATCAACTCATCTTCGCTACATGAGCAGCGGGTTGTCTCTATCATCTTCAACCCCTCCATTGTGGTGTCGAACTGCGTCTTTGACTGTGAGTGCAGGGTAATTTCTTTGGACCTCCTGCTATCTGGTCTCAAATTCCGATTGCTTAATGTGTACGTCCCGTGTTTATCAGCAGAGAAACGGACATCCTTTGAAGACCTTGACTTTTACCTGTGCTCGTCCTTGCATGCAGTGTTGCTGGGCACTTCAATTGCCAGCCGGATGAGAACGACATCTTTTCGTCCGGGTGTGTTTACCAGTTGTGCCAGCGGAATGCACGTTTCAATCTGTGGGCGTCTTCTTCCAATTCCAACCAAAGTGGGTCTACCTTTCACCAAGGGCTCTCTGTGTCTTCAAGGTTGGACCTTTTTCCAGTAGACGCCACTTTCGCTGGTGCTCCTGGTACCATGGAGGTCATTCCATGCTCCTTTTCAGACTACAGTGCGATCAAGTGGTCTTGGAACCCTCCATTCCCGGCCTTCTCTGCAGGATCTATTTCGAACAATTGATTTCTGAACGTTTCTCTGCTTGACATCGATAAATATAAGGGAATGTTCGTTCGGTTTGTGGAAAGACATCTTCACAACCTGCCTCCGTCGCTTGCTTCGTGGCTCTCTTTTAAATCCAAGATCCGACTTTCTTCAGAAAGATTAGGTGTGACGCTGCTAGACGCAATCGGCGCCATCTCCTCATACTGCAAGAAATTCTGCGCCTTCTCCGCTGTTCCATCCCGCAGGGGGCATATGCTGATGACATCCGCCAGGTGACGTGCGAGATCAACGCTCTAATGATTCGCAGGGCCATCGGTGCAGCTCTCATGGCTAAACGGTCCTGGGCGTTTGATGTCTGGAATATGCCGTCAGCTGTGTTCGCTGAGGAGAGGCTACACGCCAACAAGAAGAGGTGCCGTCGTTTGGTGGTGGAGAATGGGACAGTGGAAACCGATGCTGACATCTTGTCGGCTTTCCATTCTCATTTTTCATCATTTTTTGGCCACCCAGTCTTTCCATCTGACGCAACGATGAAATGGATCGAGACACTTAAACCTTTCGCTGCTGATGCTGACCTGTCAATTACCCGTCCCTTTTCCGAAGATGAAGTCAAGAAGTTTCTGTCGATGGATGGCCGTCATCAGTCCAGCCCTGGATTAGACGGCATCCCGTATTCGTTCTATAATGCGACTTGGAAACTTCTTGGGCCTTTCCTGGTCCAAGTTTTCAACTCGATCCTCAAGGACCCTTCCTCCATCACGTCGGACTTTACCGCGGGGAGAATCATTTTACTCCCCAAGGTACCGAATCCTGAACTCGTCACCCAATTATCACAGCACTGTATGATTCTGCCACATCATGCGTTGCGATTAATGGCTCTAATTCGCCTTTCTGTCCAAAGGCGTCAGGCAGGGGTGTCCCATCTCTCCCCTCTTATATATATTCTATTTGGAGCCATTATTACAATTTCTTATCGCCACCCAGATGTCGGGGGGGTATGATTTGCCAGCTGCTTCCACCAACATCCGTAGGCTGGCATATGCTGATGACGTAGTGTTATTTGCATCTGATGCATATTCCCTGGGCATCTATAAAGAATCCTTCGATCTCTTTAGTACTTCGATGGGAAGTTCCATGAATCTCTTCAAGTCTAAAGGTATTGCTATTGGGAAGTGGACAGTGGACTATCTTCAATCCTTCCCAATAACTTTGTGTGAGCAAATTACAGTGCTGAGATACGTCTTTTCCTTTCTTCCCGATATGGCCTCTCGTCACTGGCAGCAAGTTATTGATAAGTGTTTGTCTCGCTTTGGCAAAAACTTTCGTTTTTCCACCGCGATGTTTGTCAAGGCGAGGTTCATCAAGACACACATTTTGCCTCTACTGACTTCTAAATGCCTATTCGCTTTACCATCTCCTCAGCTCTTGAAGAAAGTGCATGGTGCAGTTGTGGACTGTATCTGGGGGTATGCAGCAGTCGGTCACCCTGTTCTTGGGGAACTGCTGTTTATCCCCTTTGATGGAGGATGCCTGGGCCTGCCTAACTTCCGGCGCTTCCTCATTGCGGCCAGAATGGCTGCTTTGATCCGGGTCTTCCTCTTTCCCCCTGCCATCTGGGCCAATTTTCTCTTCCTGCACCTGCGTTTCTTCTTTAAAGTGAATGGGCTACCAGTTCCTACTTCGCTGCCAGTGACTATCAACCTACGATCTCCTGGGTTTTACAACCGCATCCAGCGAGACCTAGCGACCTTTGTTCTCGACCTACGTCAGGTAGACCCACAAGACTGGGGGAGCCATCGTCTATCTTGGTTCTTCCAGCAGGCCGACCGGGGTGCGTCTTCTGACATCGTGTGCTGGCACCCCCAGTATCCATGGTCCTTCACATCTTGAAGGCCATCTTGTCCTTCGCCTTCGAGAGGAATGTAGTTAATTTCCATGGCGCCTGCTGCACCATGGATTCTATACTCTCCAGCGGTTACATCAGTGGGGATTAGTCAGTTCTGCTGGTTGCCTGTTTTGTGGGTCTCCTGAATCCATCGACCATGTCTTCTTCGAGTGCCCGTTCGCACGGTCCATCTGGGATCGCCTTTCGTCACACGTTGGTCTGACCGTCTTCTCCATCCAGTCAGTGCGATTTCTCATGGACTACTCCACCGGTGCTGCGTACAAGCTGGACCTAGCCACTTCCATCGCCTTTTTCAACAGAGAGCTTTGGTTGGCCCGTCAGAAGCGATCTGGTGGTGTTCATCAGCCAGCCTCAGCCATCTGGAGGATGGGCGCCATCCATCTCAGGTCCTTCCTATATCTCGAATGGCATCAGCTTGGCCCAGCTACGTTCCAGAGACGCTATTCATCATCTCAGCGTCTCTGCAAGATCATTGGAGGGGTTACGGACAATATCTCGTACCTCTTCACCTTTCCCCTCGACATCGATGACCTACCGGTGGGCGGACGGGCCTCTTTTTGAGGCGTTTACATAGGTGCAGCCCTTGAGATGCACCCTGCCTGTTTTAGGATCAAAGGTACCCCTCTGGAGCCGTACCATCGGCTCCAGTTCCAACATCGACATGAGGCCCCTCCATCTTCCATAGCTACTACAGTCTTTCATCTTTTTTTATTCCTGAACAATTCTGCAAAGATAATGTTTTGATTACACCAATCCTTAAGTATCCGGATATGTAAGCCTTTTTCATTCTCATCTTCGTCCTCTTCTATCGAGGTCGACATTTATTTCTATAAACTGTGACACAGATTTGTCTGGATTCCCCAGTCAATCTCTTTTCCGGAAGTCCTCTTCATCTTCCGCTATGTAAAGTTTTTTTTCTGTAGTGTGCTAGTCATGCCCATCGGGACTTAAAATTAAATTTTTCAATTAAGACTTTTAACCTTTCTAAATTTTACAAAAGTCAATTTTATATAATTTCTTTTGTCTTATCTTCACTCTTGGACCCCAATGTAATTCTAAATTTTCTTTTACTCATTTTAAGTTTTTTTTTTAAGTTTGGTCCCTTTGCATCAAACAAAATGGCTAAAATGGAATAGTCAAGTAAATATTTTAATTTTTTTTGTAATTTTTGCCTTCCACCTTCCTTATGGAAAATGGCAAGGAATATTATTTATATACTGGATTAGCATTCCCTGTCATAAATTAATTTCTACAACTGTGGGAATCAAGCATTCTTATTACAGCTGAGGTTTTGTATCTCATGCAAATATTCAATTTTTAAGCTTGATTAAGTTTAAATGCATTTTTCCTTTTCATTTATGATGGCCACACAAATGCTCTGAAGTTTTTTTTATGCATGCTCTCTTAACTTTTATCAAGCAATTTCTCATGTTGCTATTTTTCCGGTAAAATTCTTGATTCACATACAATTGCAGGCTTTCTTTTATATTGTATCTATATTCTTGAATTTTTGGGGATTAATGTGTAAAGTCAGATCTTTATAAAGCTTATTTCTGTAATAATATTAAAATATAAACTCAATCCTTTGACCATGCCTGTTGCTTATGTTTTTTTGTCTGCAAACACACCTTAACCGCATACAACCGTGGTTTAGCTTAAATGTTATGATATTATAAGTCCTTTTTCCAGCTTTTTTAAAAAAAATTACACAACGCAATGTCTAGTCTAAATAATGTTTAGATTGTAAATCCACTATACTTTTCTTAACAATCTTTTTCTCTTATCTTAATCTCGCTAATGCTGTGAGAGTAGTTTATTTTGATAAAAGTAATAACTTTTGAAGAATTTAAATTTTCTTTGTAGTCCTTTTATAAATACTTTAAAGATTTAAACTCAAGCTAATATATTTAATGAGTTGACGTTTATAAATCAATAAAAGCTTAAACATTACATTTGATGTTAATGTCATTTTAAACAAAGTAACGTTCTTATATAAAAACGTAACAGTTTTTAAGAGTTAGCTCTTCATACCCCAGAAAAAAATTCATATTTTTGTCTAGAAGAAACACAACCCTCCCTCTTTTACTTCTCTACCATAGAAACTGGAAAAATTCTTTAACTGCTTCTCATTAAAAACATGGCTGTTTTTGGGGGCGACAGTGAAGATCCAACAAATCTGCAGTATTGTTAGCAAAAAATTTTAACATCATAATTGCACATGTCGCACAGTGGCACAGTTGTAAAAATATCGACTTAAAATTATAATTCAACTTTTTCTTTACATTTTACCATAGAAATTGGTGTATTGTTACAAATATATGAAAAAATAATTAAAATTTATAAATAAATTATGTATTAGCAAAAAAAATTTAGGCCTAATAAAATAAAAATCAACTAAAAAGCAAACAAACCAATGAATTTTATAAAACTACACTAATTAACTAATAAAATTGTTATTATTATTATTATTATTATTATTATTATTATTATTATTATTATTACTTAAAAATAATATTAAAATGAAAAACTTTTTATGAATTTTTTTAAACATTATAACGCAAGTAAGCACTTTTTACAATGTATCTGTTAACGAAATTTTTAATATAATCATTACTATCAAATAAAAAATTCAAATCACCTTTATCTTGATCAAGAATTATTTTTCTGAAATTAACTGAATTTTATAAAATAGAAAAACATGATTACTTAAACATATCAAACGCGCATTGAATAAATTATTTTCCTATTACAATAACATATTATATTATCATAATTATTATTTATCGTTAATTTCTGACAAATTTAATTAAATAAAAAATTTAAATATTAATAATAGCAAAAAAAAGAGACGATTTCCTTACGTAAATTAGTAAAGAAATGCAACATGCAATAAAATCTACCCCAACGGTAAACTTACCCTCATAGCAGCTCGCTCCCAAGGTTGTTAAAAGAAGGTGGCCTCTATCGGCCGATTTCTCTCAAAAGAACTCGCATTGCCTTCTGGGATTGTGACGTCACCTGGCAGGCGATCAGATTGCACAACGAGAAAATCGAAAGTTGAGAGAAAATTGAAACCTGAGAGAGAAGTTTAGAAAATAAAATATACACAAGACTCTTCGCTTTCATCTTCACCTCCTTCACTCGTACCAAGTAATTAAAACTGTTCAGTGACTTCAGATTCATTTGAAGACTCCGTAAACCACGTTGGCAAAAACGACGAGGTGGGATATGCTTTCACTCTCAAATTGTAATATGAGCAAAACGAAAGTGTTCGGTCAGACTCAAACAGAAAGCAATCGGGTATGTAGGCATTACGTTTTTTTTCTTCCTATCATATTTTTACAATTATACATTTATCATCAGATGTTTTAATGCTGTACTAGCACTTAATGCTAAATGACTGAATACTGTAACAGGTTAATCGTTGAAGAATTGCTTTGACGAAGTGGCCTCGCTGTTGCAGTATTTGCTTTTGTATTTCAGTGCTAAATGTATATAAATAGGCCTGTTATTTGCAATCTCTGAATTTTAAACACATATTATTCCAATAAATTATTTATATAAAACCTTGGCATGGTTTTTTTTTTTCATTTATATTGGTGATAGATAGTAAAAATAGGCTGGAAAATAAGGGTCCCCCCGCTATTGCCTGTTGTTTTCTATGGCGTTCGTCTGCTCCGACCTTCCAGTTGACGTCACACGTCAGCAGCCAATGACCATCGATCACCCCGATAGAGGCTACCTTCTCTTTAACAACCTTGCCTCTTTAACAAAAAATATAAACGCTTGTAACTTGCGAATGAATGAAAATGGGTGAATGGTGGTGAGTAATATTAAAGTTCATAAGCCATATCATTACTTGACATTAAAATAATTCGTTTATGTGCCTGTATGTCGCAGTATGAGTTATTTGATTTTCTCCCATGCACGCCCTATGGCAAACTCATCATTCAATCCTTTATAGCAGCAATACGGATGGCCAAAATTAATTAATATTTCACAGAAATAGTGCCCAAATCATGCTCTTTAAGGTGCAACAAAAATCAAAAAAAATAATTTTGAGTCGATTTTTTCTTAAACGTGCCATTGTGTGTCGCATGCAATCAATAATTAATTACTGTTTAGCTTAATATTGTCAGTTTCTAATTCCTATCTGTATCAAATTGATGTAAGGCTACTTCTACCAATATGAACTGCAAGGCCTGGTCAACAGATTGCCCTTGATAACGATAAGCCTAACGATAATAAGAGAAAGAAATACATTCAAATAATAAATAACGTTGTAATCTCGATTAATCGTATTTAGATTTTCTAGATATTTTGCCATGTTTCTAAAAGTCCAACCAAATCTACAAAAACCATTTTGGAAAATGGCATGCATAAGAAGAGTTAATGTCATTGTTGAAGCCTGAATGTTGCATTAATTCCTTTCAAGCATTAACGATTCTAAAATAGAAAATAACACACCGACAGAGTTATTTGAATCCTTTCCTCTTCAATGTTTTTTCAGTAATCTAGAAAATAAAGTGGCTTTACATAAACTGTTTTCCTGATATATTTGCCAATTGCATCACCAACTCTACCATCATTTGTGAAAATTGCAGCACCGAAAAGGATACATGTGATTAAAGTGAACCTTATACCAGATATTAGTTACATGACAATACATAAATGGTTAGGATTACAGAACTATACATCATCTATGGCTTTGAGAAATCTATATGGCGTGAAGCCCCCAGGTACTGCCATCGGATCCTCTAAAGTTCATGCCTTGGAATGAAAGAGGGCCTGGATATGTTTAAGTGGAATCTGTCTCCACGCGATTTGTATTCCATTGCACAAAATATCTACAGTGGTTGCTGCAGAATCGTGACGAATAGTTGCCGACAACCTTATCCCAGACATGTTTGATGGGCGACATGTCAGGCAAACGTGTAGGCCAGGGGATCACTCTTATACAGGGTGTTTTTGAATTGAGTACAGATTTTTTGGGAGATGATAGAAGAGGTCCTTAGAAGTATTTTTTGTCATATGAACATGGGGTCCCCGCAGCTCCGTTTACTTACAATACTGCATTGAACAATCAAATGACACCGGGACTCAGTGTGCGTTGGTAGGCTTAGATTATTTTATTTTTAACAATTAACACAAGCAATCTATTGTATGACTTTTACAGTAATTGTTCGAAATAACCGCCATTTGCTTCA
>JAHWFO010112169.1:0-20961 GCA_023313115.1 Rhysida immarginata | reverse complement strand
ATAATTAATTTACATGTGATTTTAAACTCCATGGGAAACAAATTACTATATAATTTGAATTCATATTAAAGAATTCAGTTTCTTTAATAATGTGAGGGGTTAAAAGATAATTTTTCATTTAATGTAATGAACATAAGAAACTGACTATTTTTTTAGTTTACAATTAAACAATCATCACGAGTAAAAGCTTTCATTTTCTTTATAAACATGCAAAAATTCTGAATACACATTCACAAAAGATATGTTAAATCAAAAATTGACTTTTTATTTAATAATATCTAAGAAACTGGTCAGTTTGAAAGTTTTAATAGATAAACGAACATATCTTAAATGTTTTTATTTTCATTGTATACGTGTACATGAAACAAATTCATATATAGACTTAAAGTTAACTTTATTTATTGAAATTAAAAAGAAGAACGAAAATAAATTTAATAATGAAATATATTCGAAAAGCGCCTATTTCCCAATGCTATTCCTATGCTAAGCGAACCCACGATTCCACTCGAGCATTTAATTAGGCGAATATCTATTTTTCCTCCGTAGAAAAAAAAATTTTCTTGACGCCGATAGATTACATGTCATTCATTTCAATCATTTTGTTCCATGTGACCGAGAAATAATTAAAAATCTAGAAAAAGTCGTAGCATGCTCCATAGAAACGCAGCTTAAACAGTCGGCAGATTCCACCCTTCGCTTAGCATGGAAAACGGGAAAGCTGTCCATTCTGTGTTATTCTGTGCTTAAACCATCAAATAAATTGATGAAAATTCAACTCACAGAGAAGGCATTCTGGACTTCATAATTTGAAACTGAAGAAATTCTTCAAATTTATCATACTTAAAAAGCATAAAAGGAATTTGTAATTCGGGGAAGCCCCTACTGAACTTCTCTGGGACGAATTGGAACGCATATTACGTAGCCAGCAAACGCCCATCTTCCGTAGCCGGATTACCTGCAGCTCACATGGACTGCCGGAAAACAATTCCCGGAAAACAATTATTTTAAAATAATCTTTTAAAAGTTAACTTTTCAGAATATCTAAACATGTTCTTTTGGAAATGGATTATGGCAACAATTGACTCCTAAATTTCAAGAGGAGCCCATGTTGAGTTTCCACGTGCGAACAATTTATTTTTTACTTTTGCTTTTGTGAAAGGAAATTAATAACCAAACTCAAATTATAAAGTTATATGCTGAAAAGTTTCCTACATGAGAACAAAATTTGCGTAATTGTTAACAATGTTTTCTTTCTTTGACTTCCCAAAAACAGCTTTGGAAAACTTTGGAAAAACCTCTTGGAAAGATTCAATGATAGTTCAAATTTTATAAAACCATCTTGAATTAAAAAAAGTTATTTTCCTTTCTCTACATTCCTCGAAGTTAATATCTTGTATTTTAATATTTTAGTTCATATCTGATGTGGGACTGAAAGCACCATGCGTAAAATTTTTACAGCATATGAGCAACCATTCTGCAGAACCAAATTACATGTATGAATTCAGCTATTTCAGCAAGGATGATATTAAAGCCGACGGGCAAACATGGGTTGGTGAGTGGTAATTGTCATTTTAATTATGGTTTTCTGTTACCCCATTTTTATTTGGAATCATGCTATTATTACGTTGTATTTCAATTTACAGTTAACACCAACAGGAATTTAGATGCTTCTTTTTCCAGGTTCTTATCATGAGAATGAATTACAATATATTTTTGGAGAGCCACATCTTAATTACAGCAATTCACTAAGATCAGCCGAGGATAGAAGAATAAGTAATTTTATGATGAAACTGTGGGTTAATTTTGCTAAATATGGGTAAGTTTTAGTAAAACAATTAAGAATATATAAAAAAACAAAAATGCACCGCACATCCACCATAGCTTTTCTTAACACACATCACAATTTTTCATAGTCCTTTATTGAAATCTGGACTGGATTTCTCGTCAGATGCCTGCTTCATGACGTAGATGCATGTTTCACGATAGTCTTATTTTTATTTTTTTAATCGTTCACTGTAAAGGCCTGTGTCAGATTATATCGCTATGTAAGGGCATCTAGCCCCCCCTTTCCCTTGTACCCTGAAGAACGCGGGATTAAATGCCGAAACTAGTCGAATGATTTTCGACAAAAATGTTGTAATGTAAGGCCTCTCTTTATTTCGTTTATAAGTACTGTACAGAGAACAACAACCTCAACTTTGGAAATGTTAATCTGGATACCGCTATTATATTTAGCGGTTATTTAATGAATGGTTGCACGTCTGTTTCCTTTTATGATCCTCTTTAGCTAAAATTTGTCCGCGATCACTGATCAGATATTTTCGCCCACATGAGGATATCTACCTGCTTGTTTCTTGCTTTTCGGACCACTCGTTGAACACTGTTGATACAATTGCTTTGAAAGCGGTAGTAAGTGGTGCCATATTTGAGATACTTGGACCAGTCATCCGAGCACGTGATGTCATTTGAAATCGCCTAAAGGCACTTTCCATTTAGCGACTTCTTAGCGTTTGTCTGCGTCTTTTTGGTGCATATATGGAAATCGCACTCGTTTTCCAATTAGCGACTTTCATGAGTATGTTATTTAATTGTTACAAAGTTTTTTGATCTTTGGAAATATTTACGATACCATAAAAAGAATAAACAGACTTTCCCTTTTGAGCAAAGTGATCAATATATAATGTGGATTGACAATCCAAATAACCAACATCCAATACCATATACAAGCGACAGTTTTAAAGATTTTCTTCTTCTTCAGAACCTACCAACTTCTCTGTGAATGAGATAAAATTTTGTTAATAAATATTTCAACAATAAAATCTCTCGTCGCGATTTGGAAAACCAGCAATTCAAGATAAGCCCAGTTTTAAGTCTTAACGTCCTTCAATGCAGCAGAGTTATAAACAGAGTGGCCAATTTATTATGACCACGTCAGTGCTTCGTGGGACACCTTTTGCTTTTAATACTGCATGTCACGTGGCAGTAGAAGGTAAGTATGATAAACAGAAGTAAGGATACGGAAAAATAGTACTAAAATCACTAAGATTTATTCAAACTAAAGAAAAGCACATTATACTTCAGCTTGAAGCATATTCGTTTTAACACATTATAAATTCTGTCTAATTTAAAGTACTACTTGAGGGACTAAGTTCACCGGATGGATGAAAAGGTAAGTTTAATAGGCCTACTGTTCCAGATAATGAAGTACGGCGCTCATAAGCACAGCCAACTAACACAATTACAAGTTACGGGTTCACCAGGAAAAAATTAAAGAGCTGACGGGATAACTTATCCACACTAGAGCTTATCCAAAAATAATTCGTCAAAAAGTTTTGTAATGGAAGCTCGCATTAAAAATTATAAACACAAACACACACATCGAAAGATGGCCAAAAAAATATTGTCAATGTACACCTTATATCGGGAGCCCAGCTACTTTAATTAACGGCGAGGTCTAACTGACGGTATGAGCAATGTAATGGCCAATCAGATTACGTGCACAGCCGTGAAAATGAAAATAAATCCACCACAAACGCACTACTTAAACGGACACAAAACAGTTAGGGCACTTAAGTCAAAAATTCCGTTCGTATTAATATGAAGCAAAACTATAGGCCAGTTTGTATTGTAGAACGGCTATCGTGCAATCTTTGAAAAATAAAGTCTAGTCCAAAGAGCTTATTTGGCTTACCCCTTTTTTCCAGATATTGTCGCTATTATTACAAAAGTTCATGTTGAATCGGTCCCTCGACGCAGCCCAAATCGTCGTTGATAAATCCTCTCAATCCGAAGGGGAAAAATTCGTAGGACGGCGCAATAGCCATAGAAATTCTTTCCTCGGTCATTATTCGCAATCCATTTCCTTCATGTGAGAGATGGAAGAATATCAAATATTCGAAGTGTAGAGAAATACTATGGCAGGCGGGAACTGAGATAATTGCATTAGGAAATCTCCGTCCTCGCTCTGAAACATCGTTTTCGTCAATATTAATGTTTCTTCCTATCCTTTTACCGCTACCGAGCGCTCGCTCGAAAACCATGAATCTGTCCTTTTTCCCCAGGAAACGGAACCGTCGTCTCGTACTTGACTTCCGCTTTATCTTCCCGCTTCCGCTCACAGGCGCTTCCATTCCGCTTTCCCGGGTTGATCGTTCCCCGCTTTTTCGCGTCTACTGTCTTCTCTTCTTTCCGAAGAGCCCGAGCATCCTCGTTTGATGTCACGGCCGTTTTTATCGGGTTTACAATCTCGTCCTGTGATACATAAAAACGGACCGTGACACTGCATCAGTTCTTCTTACTATGGACTACACAAGATGTTGATAGGTGGTTTGTGGAATCTCAGACCATGACAACTTCAGTAAACCCTATGGATAGTCTTCAGATTAAAAGAAACAGACTTCTTGCCCACAAATATTTTTATTTACCGGATGTACTTTTCGGTTACCTTGCAACCATCCTTCAGCAGCAAAATACATTATTCAAGAAGTTACACAGTGGTTTTACAGTGCCATTTGAAGAGCCAATCTATATATACAGGGTGATTCAAAATTTAATGTACAAATTTTTATGGGAGGTAGTATGGATTATTCTAAACAAAAAAGTTCTTATGAACATGGGCCCGAATTTGAATAACTGAGATATGAACAGAAATAAAAATGCTGCCAGCCAGATCAACAAGTTAATAATCCAGGTTCTATAAGGCCCTGGATAATGAATTTTGGAGAAATAATAGGGTGCATAAAAGAGTGTACACCGTTAAAATTTGATCGTATTCCAACGAGTAGTTTCCGAGTTAAGCATTCAAAATCGTAACAGTGCTCACATGCTAATACTAACCAGCGCGTGTTACGATGTTGAGTGAGTAACTCGGAAACTAGACGTTGGAATTCGATCAAATTTTAACGGTAGACACAGATTTATGTACCCTATTATTCAAATTAGTGGATTTTAGTGGCGGGATTTTTATTTCTGTTTATATCTCAGTTATCATTCAAATACGGACCTATATTCATAAGAACTTTTTTTTTTTTAGAATAACCTATACTACCTCCCCTAACATTTCTACATTGAATTTTGGATCACACTGTATAAAGAAGAATGTTTGTGGGTTTGTTTGTTTCTATTTAATACAAATCTATAGTTTTATTCCGATCTTGATGAAACCTTGCACACTTGATCTTCAAAGCATGAGGAAGGTCACTGTTTACCTCAGATTTCGAAAAATTAATAATTATCGATTAAAAAATCGACATCATGGTTATGGCTAAACATACAAATAAGAGGCATCTCATGACCAACAATTCAAGACAAAGTTTGCATCAACAAAAGTATCATCACGCAGTTCACCATTATTCAACAATGGTATCATCACGCAACAAAGTTTGTGCATATAAATAAGGTTGATTGATTAAGCCATGTAATGAAGATTCATTCCATTTCTGCGAATTATAAAACAAAATTGATTTGTAACAATGATAGAGTTCCTGTTGTTTGGGCTTTTCTTAAAATTGATAGTTCTTAGAACTTAACAGTTTCTTGAAAATTTTTAAAAATGAACAGTAACTGTAGATAATGGAGAGTTAGCAGACTATTGAGAAACTGAGTAAGTGATAAGTAACCCAGTGAATATCGAAGTTCCCATGCGGCCATCGACGATGCAAGCGTGTCAACTGAGGAAACTGCAATTGCTAGACCACACAAAGGGATGAAAGCCCAAGTTGGCTTCAAAACATCTACAGCAGACTATAAATTGTATCAACAGATTACCAGGTAGTGAGTTTGTTAGAATTGCAGAGCAAACGGACACAAACTATCATGTGCAACCACTACCACCCAAGTAGAGAGTGTCTTCGTCGAAGTTGTTGTTGCCATATATTGCCACATCAACATCGGGAAATTGAGCAGGAAATGAGTATAATAGACAATATAGATTAAGCAGTCTCCTTCGAGGAGGCAAAGAAATAAACATCTCTCCCTTCATCTCCCTAATAACTGTTAGACGATTGGCGAAAATTTTGCACACTTGATCTTCAAAGCAAGAGGAAGGTCACCGTCCACATCAGATTTCAAAAAATTAATAATTATCGATACTCATTATGATGGCAGGGCATACTAATAAGAGGTATCTCATGACCGACAATGCAAGGCAAAGTTTGTGCCTTAAAATAAGGGTCAGTTTGCAACAATGCATAGAATTCCTGTTGTTCATAATGTAGTTCTTAGAACTTAACATTTTCTTGAAAATCTTTAAAACTAACCACTAACTGGAGATAATGAAGAATTACCAGACAATTGAGAAAGATTGGAAAGGCAACAGAGGAACCAGTTCCTTCGCTCAGTGTTGTATTGGTATCGCCAGCACACAGCTGCAAATGAGCAAATGGTGAGTGTGTTAAAAGAAGAAACTGCGACTGCTAAATCACAGAAAGTGATGAATGGCCAAGTTTTGCTTCAGGCTATCGAGATCAGAGTGCAATACAATGACAGTTTACCAAGCAGTGACTAATTGAAATGAATGAGTATTGGTCAGAGAAGACAAAAAGTTCTCTCGGCGTTGGAAACATCTGAACAACGAGAGCTTCGTCTACAGCAGGAAATTGCAGAATTACTGAAAACCAGTTTGTGTTATAATTTAACTTCTTGCGGTTGTTTTGTTTACCTACTATTGTAAATATCCCAAGCAACACCGGGTGCTTCTTCTAGTCACAAAATAAATTACAAAAAACCAATCAGGAAATTACAACACAAAAGCAGTTACACCAATCATAAGCAGGGGTAACAGGACCAAATGAAAATTTAACAGAAGGGCAATATATTAATAAGAAAAAAAAAGAGCTTTAAGTACAAATTAAAGTTTCTTAAAAAATTAAAAGAGTGGAATCGCCAATTGGATCTTGATTCGCATTCATCAGTAACTTTGGATCTGCTTTTTTAATCTCTATGGAACTATCCACTTTACATTTACATTTGAACATTTGTTGTAAATCTGGGCAATTCATAATGGACGTCATAACATCTTTCACACGTTTCAGTAGAGGATCTTTCTTAATAGGGATATAAGGGGCTTCTTCAATCAATTTCTTTACCCTATCAACACAATCTTCTTTTTGCAAAATGACTACCCCCGTTGCCTTTATCTGGTTTAAAAAAGAAAACGTCTTTGCTTTTCATCTCTTTAATTATCTTGTTATAGTCTTCATTATTCCTTCTATTTAAATTAGCGTTATTAAGAATTTGTTGTAAATGGCGTATACCACATTTTAATTTGGCTGTCTGATGGCTTTTTCAACTTCGTCCTATAAATATGATTGAGATCTAGAGATTGTGGGGGGTCTTAAGCAAAGTAAATTCTTCATGTTCCTAAAACTCATCGAGTAAAATATGAGCACCATAGCAGGACGCATTATTTTGTCTAAAGTAGCCATCTCAAGTTGGATAAACCATCAACGTGATAGGATGAACTTGATCAACAACGATAATAAGATATTTTGTACGATTCACAGATCCATTGAAAGAATCCTTGATTAAGATGTGCTGTTATTTGTTGCACTATTGCCGTTCAGTTGTCTTTTACAATTCTAACGTTTTCCGTTCCGTCCGAGCATTTACTAGTCGATGACGACCACATATTGCACGTTGAAAACGTTGACAGCCCAATCTTTAAGCACGTTAAAACACGCCATCTAGCAGTCGCCGTTTCTTTGTTATCGGTTATGTCGTCAACTGTCGCCTTTCCACTCTTTCTCATTAGTCTGCTAACTCTCTATTATCTCCAGTTACTGATCATTTTTAAAGATTTTTCAATGATAAAGGCTATGATTGCATAAATAAAAATTCACTCAGATAGAAGATAGATAAATAGAAGAAGAAAGAAGATAGAAGAAGCTACATAGAAAAACTGGAGGCTTTTGTTGCTGAAAATGAGCTAAAGCTTCTCGATGACCAAAGAGCTGCTTACAACAGGATAATTGATGCTGAGAGAAGACAGACTACCACGTATCTTTGAACCAGTTTCGACTACCATTAATTTTAGGTTATATTCATTTATGACAAGTCATTCCAAGTAGTTGATATATTACATGTCATATCTTAGCATTGAAAGTTTCTAATGATACCTTAATTTTACCATGAAAACATCGATTGGCTGAAATTCATTATGGATTACTAATGGAGGTTAATGAAATCTTTCATTGCCAACTGCAAATGCTATTAAAATCGTTCGCAGCTGATCATTAACGAAATTTAGAAGTCGAAACTAAATTACAGTTCATTATCTTTATCAGATACATTTCTAATGTCTCTCAATCTAGTTCCGCATACATCCCAGCATTGTTGAATGCACAGATTCAAGCAAAACTTGATAAATATACGTCAAACTGCTCTTGAACATTTCATATATGCGGTGATTTCATTGATGGCTCCGAGCTCTTACAATCATACCACATTCAAAGTCAAATTGCATTGTTCATTCTTACCTTCTGAAACAAGCAGTAAGCTTTGATTTTTATACCTGTCTAGTCCTATAATGACAACAGCGTGATCCCATAGTTAATTTGCTTAAAACGTTACTGTTGCGTTAATTTTTAAAGAACTTAAAAATCAAAAGAATTAAAACATTTAGAAGAAATTCTTAATTTTAGGTTATCAGAATTCTTAAATGATTTATTTGAATGTGTCATTTATATTAATTTTCATTACATTTCAGCAATCCTACGCCGAAAGAAGATAACCCATTAAATGTGTCGTGGCAACCATACTCTGATTATAAGCGCGTCCATTTATCTATCGTTGACTCGCCGAAAATGGAAGAAAACTACCTCTTGGAAAATATTCTATTTTGGAATTCTTTCTTTCCAATTCTAAGCGATTATCGTATGGTAACAAGTGAGGAGAACAAGAACGAGTGTACGGAAGAGAAGCATAGGTGGCTGGTGTGGTTTCTGTCATCGGTAGTTTCCCTCCTTTCCTTAACGTGTATTGGCTTGTTATTCTACGTTATAAAGCGTCGCCCACATATGAAGATGGCACACACGGCATTATCACCAGAAAGTAGCACTGCTGTTTGAATCGTTCGATCTGAATATCTCTTCCTATGTTTATGTACCTCTCAACTCATGAAATTCACATCACTTTTCACACTCTTATCCTTATCTTTTAATATGAATGGACGTATCAGACAAAAGGATTTTTCTGAATGAATGAAATTCTGGTCGTCTATTTATGGAGTGATAAACAAATCTTGCTTATTTAAAAAATGTCTTATAACATCACTATAAACATTAGAAGTGTAGAGTAATAGCATTGTAGGAAGAAAATTCGATATTTTTCGGAAATTATAAATATTTTTTAAGGATATATTTGTTTGAAAAGAAATAAAACAATTGTATATATTCTCAAGTATTCAGGGAGGGGGGAGAATGTTCATTTATTTACCACAACACTTTTTTTATGTAAACTAAAAAGTTTTGATATATATTACAGCTATATAAGTTTTAATATAGCTATAAAAATTTAAATTTCCTGCAAGAATGTTAATTTTAAGTATAGTTTGCCTGATTTGTTTTCCAGAAAACTGATTTATTATATAACTTGGAAAATGAATAAATAAAGAAACGAAATAAAAATTTGAAAGTTTAAAGTGAATTATTTAAAACATTTTTAAACTACCTATTTTCTTATTTGTAATTATAAGGGTTGCCCAAATGAAAAATGGACACGGTGGATATGTAATATCTTTATTTGAAACTTAAAAGTAATCACCGTGTTTGTTGAGGCATTGGTCCCATCGTTTACACAGCAGATCAATTTCCTTGGCATAGAAGGGTTGTGGTGGTTTTTTAATCTTTCACTGCATCTTTCTTCGTTTTTTTTTCTTCTCATTACCAAATTATTGACCTAAGAAGGTTCAGCAGTCAGGCCATACTTCTTTGGCTCGGTGGGTTTGCAGATTTTTCTCACTTACAAGCACTCACCTCAATAAGACGTCTAGTTTTGCGTCTTTTCTTCACTGATGGTATCCTGGTTACAATGGTTTCTTTGGCTCTTTTTCTCAGCTTGGATATCGTTTCTGTGCTCATCGTCTAATTCGAATGTTTTAGTTGACGAATTATTTAAGAAGTTAACCATTTCATTTATAAAAGCTGCTGAACTTTGCTTTTTATTATTGGGTCTAATTTTGGGAAAGGCACGTTTCCTTTAACAATCTAACTTTCAGAAGATTTCACAGGAAGGGTGTGTATAGAAACTTGCGTATTAGCCACCTTGAAATAGCACGGCGCTCCTATCAAATCTTTTCAAAATCTTCATTCCTACCCGCCCTCTGTACACGGAGTTGAGTGGCAGGTAACTAATTAAAGAATGATCATTCCTACCTTTAGAATAGATCATTTATAGTAGGATAATACGCACTCTCTTGAAAACTATTTCTGGATCTAAATTTGGTTTCTTTAAGAGTCGGTCTGCAACCAAGGGATGGATTAATTTATAAGGAGCGTTCAAAAAGAAACAATGTGCAATGTGCAAACCGGTGACAGAATGGTGATATCGTTGCATGTGTGACAAAGAGTGGTTCCGACAAGAACGCGGAAGTTTACAGCCCGCCGCTAGAGGGTGACGGTGGAATTCACGTGACTATACAAAGGAAGCAGAAGCGAGCGTCAATCGTCCAACGGTCATTCGCGTTAGTCGCGTTGTATAAGCAGTGAATAAGTGAAATGGAGGCGTCAAAGAAGAGCAAAGAGGTGTTTTTCGTTTTTTGATAGCGGAAGGAGTAGGGGAACTGACATTCATCGAAGAATGCAACCATTGTATGGTGAACACTACATGTCCCTTACAAGGGTCAAGGCGTGGCACAAGCGGTTCAGGGAAGGACGGGTGTCGTTAGCCGATGATGCACGGTCTGCAATACCAAACTGCATTAACGATGACATCGTCCAGCTGGTTGATGGGCTCTGTGGGGCAAACGATTCACCTCGGACGAAGACGTTAAGCAGTACGTGCGGAATTGGTTCACAACGCAGCCCCGAGAATTTTACGAAACAGCCATTCACTGCCTTGTGTCGCAGTGGGACAAGTGCCTCAACTGCCAGGGCCAATACTTCTGACATACAGTACCTACTGGTTTCTGTTCCTAGGCCTCTGGCTCGTTTCTTTTTGAATGCTCCTTATAAATACCCAAGAACGGGTATTTCCTACAATAAGTACACATTTTCTTAACCCGATTTAGGAAGAATGCATAGTTTTAAGTCATCAATGAGCACACAAATTAATAGAGCCTTGAAGTCCCGATCTCAAATTTAATATTGCTAAAATCAGTGTAATGGAGACCACTTAATCCAAGTTTTCAAGGACCCTTCTGTAATAGGAACAGTGATAGGTAGAGTGGATAAATTGAACATTAAGGTCAGATGATAAACTTGTTAGTGTGAGTTCTAAATGATCAATTCTTCCTCATACTTTCGCATGGAAGGAAGATTTCTCGCAACAAATAACGGGTTTCATCTTATGCAAGATTCCTTAAGAATTGTTCCTTAACTCTCTTAAGTCAAATAGTCAATGAAGAAAATCCAAATAGCCTATTTGGAATAATTGGGTATTAATGTATGTTCACTTTGGGTCTAGACTAACATACCTAAAGTAGAAATAAATTGCAAATAGTTTATAGAGTAAGTGTTAAGATTCAATTAATAAAAATACTTCTCGCAGTTCCATTAAAATACTTGAGAATGTAGTCATCAATGAAGAAAAAAATTCAGTAGCGTCTCTTTCTCTCTATTGACTGGGTCTCTTTTATCATATGGGATGTAATAATGATCGTAACATCTAAACTTTAGAATTTAAGGAATAATGTAAACCAGTGAATTTCCTCATGGCAGACAAACAACGCAGGCTTAGCCAAATTGGCTGCGCTTAGGTTAGAACTCTCTTCTGCACTCTGTCGGTGCACCTTCACTCCCTTTCTACAACTTGCTCTGCTTCTGGATTCTCCACTTACGAGGGATGGCGCAACACAGAGCACTAAGGAACTTCTCCATGCCTCCGTGAATTGCTTGTAACTCTGGAAACTAGTTATCAATCATAGGGGACCCATTTTAATCTTTGCTTAATAGGAATCCCTAAAGAGTAAAAAGTTGTGTTTGACAAACCAATCGCTGTAGTTTTACCACTCCTAAGTGAGGTGCTGACCTAGCTGCAATGCGTTTTTCAAGGGCATTCAAAACATTTCCAATGAGATTTAAGTCCAGTGAGTGTGCTCGCGAGTCCATATGCTCGATGCCCTCTTCTTCAATCACGACATCCAGTAGGCAGGCTCTGTTGACCTTATCGTCCATAAAAATGAAGCCATCTCCCATAGCTCCAGCCTAAGAATATCGTCCCGATGCCTCTAAGTCGTCGGAATGGCAAGCCGGATAATGTACAGATCAGTACACTCACAATGCGTGTGCCTACTGAGACCATCAATCCACCTCTGCCACACTGTACTCTTTCCTGTACAAAACCAGGATTATTTCGTGTTTCGACTTCCCTCCACATAAGTATTCGTCGATTGTCTTACTATAGACTGAATCTCGGCTCGTCTGTGAAGAGAACCCCAATCGCGATGCACCCCAATCGCGATGCTTTTCCACTAGATTTTTGGTCCCTATGGTGTCCTGCAGTTAAAGGTATGCATACCACTGACATATGTGCATAAAGACCACCCTGATGAAGGCAAATGCGGATCGTCTGTGTCGATATTCTGCATCTTTGCCACAGCGAGCTGGCGTTGATGATGGGTACCATTTGTCGCTTGTCTCTCTAGGCTGTTAGCAATAGCACGAATTAAAGAAAACACAGATATCACAAACGAATACAAACCGGAAGTAACAGAGACCACAGCGCCATCGAACAATATCAAGGACACATGATAATTTGTTTTTATTCTGATACGGCTTTTTCCATAAAAATTTCATTCCTATAACTAGAGTCTTTCTTTATTCAGGCATAATTTAAGTTTTCATTCCATTCTGATTACAAAAGTGCTTGCATTAGCATGGCATTTGAAATTATGTCCTTGGTACCACTAGGATCGCTGCTAAATTTTGTCTCACACTGTCTAACAATGGATTGTCGCATCTGTGTTTTCTTTTATCAGTGGCAAAAGTTAACGGTCATCGTGTGCGATTGTAACTGATGGACGAACTTGTCCGGACTTTTGTTGAACACCTCCAGTCTCTTGGAAATAATTCCACAATCGACAAACAACACTTTGTGAATTCCAATGGTGTTAGCTACTGTCCATTGTGGTTGACTGCTTCAAGCCTCCCAATAGCTCTTCATGGTAAGTCACGTTGTTGGGCCATCCTTTCATGATCCATGCCTTGATATGCCCGTGCGTTTCAATTACAAAGCCCCTAAATATGTTGTTTCAGATTCTAATCATATATGTGAACAAAATAGATTACAACTGTGTAATTTAGGACAAATCGGATGAAAGAATCTATCTCCGATTTCGATCTTCACCACATGAAACGAGCGAAAGTATTCATTTCGCGACGTCATTTTGCACACTTGTGGGAATGTTCATGACAATTTGACGACGGAAAGTTTGCTTGCCTTCAACGGCCCCGTCATGGAATCCGCCCATAGTATGAATCCGGCTTAGCATTGGTGAAATATCCAAAATACACAGTTACTTTGTGCTCTTCGTTAATATTTTTAATAAAGTGAATAAAAAATGAATTAAACTTTTTCTAAAGCAGCTTTCATCAACTGACCGATAACGGGGCAGTCTGATTGGTGCAAATTCTGATGTCAGAAAATGCGACCCCTTATCTTTTGAAAATGGTGGCACATGGACAGATGCTTGTGAGCCTATGGTTGTGATGTGAAAGTCGTAGGTCCAAAGAAAATGTGTACTTTTCATGTGAATGAAAAAACTGTAAATGGAAGAGAATAATAAAATGAATTATGAATGTTTTATGTATGGTTTTAATGCAGGTCAATAACTTAAAAATAAATTAAAACCATAACTTAAGGTAAAATAAATTATTAAAAATTAAATAACTGATTAATGAAACAATCGTAGAATTAAATAATTAAATAAACAGTTCCATTAAATGCTTTAAATTAGAATTTATTTTAAATAAATTACTTAATTATAATTTTGGCCGACCGCTTATTAAGAGTGAGGGCTTATCTTTCCGTTTATCTCGCTCAAAAGTTGTTTTTTTATTTTTTTGGAAATCGATTTGAAAACTCCTGATTCGAGAAGACATGTTGAGATTTTGAAAATAAAACCATCTGTAAGTATGTCGGTATGTGACCAATTCTGTGCAGTCAAATCTTCCGAAAAGGCAAATAGCAGAAGTAAATGATCTAATTTTCACTTTCTTTTTAATCGGGCATCTTCTTCCCTAATGTGCGGAAACACAGCAAAGTAGTTCCTATATTCAAAAAGAAAGTTAATAGGATACAATTTTCACCCTATCTCACAGTCGTAATTGGTACGTATTTTAATGATACCATTATGGTACCATTGGAAACTTTCAGTACCTTACATTACGCTTTACATTATCAAAAGCTAATTTCTTTTAGGCAAATTCTTGTCAATCGCTCGCTTCATAAGAACTACAGGTTTCATATCCTTATCTTCAATCTTACTGCCCATAAATTAATAATACTTACAAGTGAATCCCACATAGACTATCAGTGCATTTTTTTTTGCGCGCAAGCACACTTCGAAGCGAAAGCGTTGCGCGGCAGCGGAGCGCTCCGGAAGTGCAGAGTTCAACAAACATGCAGGTAAGAGGGGAAGCAAAATCGTTAGCGGCGGTCGCCAAAGAATTACAATTAGAGCACTGTTATCAAGCATAAAACCTTAACTTTGCTGTACAATTATTCGTCTCTAAATAATTTATAAGATGAGGTAAGCATCAATGAATACTATTTTTTATTTAAAATTATAAAACACCGCGATACATACCCCCTCACCAACGCAACGTATTATTCGATGTTGCACATAAAGCCAGTCCCGTGTTTGATTACCGAATTACTTAATAAAATGAAATAAAAAATTAAGGAAACGGTTATTAATTACTATACACATTTTTACTGGAAGGCAATTAGCTAATTGTAATACTCTAAGGCCCGGATTCACAAAGGCGTCGTTAGCGACTTCTCGGTAACATTTCGTCGTTACGGCGTCTAACAACGTTCACTGCTATTCACAAAACCTGACGCAAACGAAAACGTCGTTAATTAGCGTCGTTAAATAACGACAGCTCAGAGCTGTTATTATAACATTGTTACAGAATGTTTATAATGGCCGAAGGCTTGCACACGACGAAGAAATACGTCGTATTCTAATGTTTCGATTATCGTGACTCAGCATTGATGAAATATCAGTAATCGAACATATTCGATACTGTGGATTTTCTAGGGATGTGATTTTTTTCAATCGATCGAGAGGCTGTCGATATATAAATGAAAGAGCAAATCGGCGAACTTCTTCAATCGTTACCCCCCTCCCGGCCTAAAGGTGTTGAGTTTCGAATAAATTTCTCTCTATCAAACGCTTCTTTATGAGCATTTGATATTTTCATAAAAATAATTTCTATTTCTTAGCACTTGATGTTTCTAGAAAGAGTGCTTTTATTACTTTTTTTCGAACCCGGCAGCTGTAATTCCAAAGAAGTAAATTGTTGCTTTCGCTTTCGAATTTTATCCATTTTCCTTACTTCCGCTGTAGTCGGGATTCTTATTGGTTGTTTTCAAGCAAACAAAGACATCATTTCCGTACTCTCGAAATCAGACTATTATTTTCTCGTTGGTATGCTAAAGAAGGCTAACGACGCGTTTTGCGAATTGCATTTAAGACAAATCGAAAAAATGCAAAATTTACCAACATCATTACCGTACGACGTCGTTAATAACGACATTTTTGTGAATCCGGGCCTAAATTTGTTTAGAAACTTGATAAGCCATTCAATTGTCGTCCGCTGCTGTCTACTTCCATTGATTTCATGTGAAGTGGATTCGTGCTTATTGCTGAGTAGTGGAAAAAAGAAGTTCCGTTAAGCGCATTAATACACACAGCCCACTTTAACAATGGAGTCCTTGTATGGATATGTGTGCTCAAATATTTTCGTTTTCGCGGTTAATTTTGAAAGAAAGAAAATTTCGCATTTTCTCATTTTGCAAGCATCTATAGTAGCTTCAGATGAGTAACGTATTTCAATTTGGTGGAAATCTGTGACATACATGTTCGAGGATTCCCTTGTTAGAGATGATATCTGGCAGCAACAACACAAAACACACAATGGCGACCGAGAAGGGTAAAAGTAACTCTTCAGTGGCTGAAGGCTGTGCCAGAATGACAGGTGTTAAGCATTTAAGGGCGAATAATAAATACTTCCATGTAGTTGGATGTAAATCAAAACATGATTCTTAAAAACACATAAATTTACAGAGAATAAATCTTTAAGTAAAGAATGGGAAGTAAGGCTGAAGTTCGGCAAACATATTTCATTTACAAGCTGCATTTCCAAATTATTTTTCATCCAGGCTTTACCAGTTTAATTTTGAGTATTTTACGCTAGTATCTCGCAACCTGTTATATGTTTGAAGCGATTTTGATAGAAATTTTGCAATTCAGAAGTTGGTTTGGTTTGTTTGGTAGTAATGTCCTTTTCAACTGCTATGGCCATTTCAGGACGGCGTTATAGGGGCCGCAAACTTTGCCTCGCAAGGGTTCTTTAACGTGCAGCCGGCAAACGACTACACGGGACCAATGGCTTTACTTCCCTTCCGAAGGAAGTGCGTGATCTCAGGATTTCTCCCTGAAAAATCCTCGGCGTACTCGGGCATCAGAGGCGATCATGCAACCGCTGAGCCAACGAGGCCGATCAGTTCAGGAGTTAAGTTTGTTGAATAATTTTATCAATATACGTTACTCATCACAACATTACTATCACGCAAGGCTTGAAACAACAATTTGATGTCTTCGTGGACAAGAATTTCTTCTGCATTCAAGTGATATGATACATACACAAGGATTAGAGTTTCCCTTTTCGGATTGTTTCATTTCACAGTTTTTCTTTTTTTTTTTTTTTGACTTCTCACCCTGTCATTTAAAAAAGTTCAAAAGACCCCACATGGCATAAATTTTCTACTACAGTTGGTTTATAATATCTACCTGTTTTCTCAATTTTACTCTAAGTCTGTGTCTATGCAACTCTGGTCATCTATTTACCGTTCATTCATATCACGATTTCGAAAGTATTTCGTGAAAGATCCCTTAAATTATATCCTCTTATAACTAAAATTCTCTAAAATTAACGCGAAATTTTATCAATATTATCAAAAGGCAATATTTTATATTTAAGATAATGATCCCTTCAATATGTATTGGTAATGTTTTATATGTATCAGTGGTACTATAACGTCTATTTTATCAATATTATCAATGTTGCTTAGACTCTAAAGATTTTTCTTCTCTTATGGAGATAATTTTCACTTCAAATGGCCACTCTACGATTTCTATTTAAAAAGCTTCTCCTGCTTCTGTTTTCCTCTTCTCTCTCTCCTGATTTTGCTTAAGTGGGATGTGCTTTTTAATTAATTTTTCTTATTAACTGATTTCGCCTTTTTTTTTGATAAAGGGTTCAAAACCAAGCAACTGATGTCGAATATTCACTATACTGGCTCTATTAACTTTCACTCCCGATACCAATACCACCGAAACCTCAATACAGTATCGGGTGTCGGCCCAACTCTATTAGGAATGTATTAAAAATTAGGAATCTATTAAAAAATTTATTAATTTTCTGATTTGAACACAAAACCCAAAATATTTTGCAGTAATGTGTTTTTGTTCGACATTTTCACAGAATATTAAATATTTTCTATTAAAAACGGTCTTGCCTTCTATCAAATAATCTTTTCTTTCAATCTGTTCATTTTCTAATTTTATATAAGCAAAGATGCTTTTAAATTCATTTTGTTCGCTACCTAGCGCGGATGAAGAATCTACCAGAGTTGTGTTTACACCCTACAACTCCTCCATGTAGACTGGCGTCACCTACCTGTCACTGGACTTGCCATATTGGATCTGTCTCTCATTCATAGCAGTGAACCAAATTCGGCTCCTCATTATTATTGATAATTTATTTGTCTGTAATGAGCCATTTTGAATTTATTAAGGCACTCAAGACCCTTTCCAAAAGAAAAAAAAATTATAAAATTAATACATATTTTCAGGGTTTCTTAACCTATATATTGTCGTATTTTTCATGAAAATTGGTTAAGTCTTTTTAGAATTATAAATTTTATTTCGAATAAAATGAAGAAATGGATGTAGCAAACCTAAATCAATAAATTCCACATGAACGAACACCTCTCTCAAGACGAATTTTTCGTAAATAAATTGTTTGCCTTTGATTGTCCAGTTTGTGTTTGTCCAGGAAAGGAATCAGAGTTAGTGGAGGAAGCCAAACGGTATCGACTGGATATCATAGGTATTACCTCTACGAAACGTCCGGGTTCTGGAACTGTGGACTTAGAAGGAGGGTGGAAGCTTTTCTACTCTGGTGTCGACCCTAACATGACTGCCCAGGCGGGAGTGGGGATACTCACAAGTCCCCGGCTGGCAGATTATGTTGCAGATTGGACCCCCTTAGGTGGAAGACTGTGTCTCCTGAGACTTCAGATAGGGAAACGGTCTCTCTCTCTATTCGTTGCATATGCTCCGAATGCAGTCACAGAGTACCCACTTTTTCTAGATGAAGTTGATGCTGCTCTTAGCAGGAGAGGGAGTGCAGATTCTGTCATCCTGATGGGCGACTTCAATGCACACGTAGGGGCTGATGACCAAACGTGGAAAGGCGTGATTGGGAGGAATGGTGACCCCGATTTAAATGCGAATGGGAGGTGCTTGTTGGATCTCTGTTGCAACAATGGACTTTCCATCACAAACACCTTCTTCCAGCACAGGGATGTCCATAAGTATACCTGGTACAGGGATGCAATGGACCAGAAGTCACTGATTGATTTTGTAATTGTTTCAGCTGACTTATTCCGATCAGTGTTGGATACTCGTGTGAGAAGAGGGGCAGAACTATCAACTGATCACCACCTTGTTGTCTGCACTTTGCGGTTCTCTGAATCCATGCCGACCAAGCGAAATACTAGGTTCAGACAAACTTGGCGCATCAAATGGGAGGCACTGGAGGATAGAGCTGTGAGGAAGACCTTTGCAGATAACATATCTTCAAGTTTCAAAGAACTTCCCAGTGATCGTGGTACTGTTGAAAAGGAGTGGCAGTTGTTTAAAACTGCTGTGATTACTTCGGCTGCATTGTGCTGTGGTCGTAAGCGGCTGAGTGTGGCGCAGGGCGGTGAGAAAAGGACTGCGTGGTGGAACGGTGAAGTCCAAGAAGCTGTCAAGGCAAAGAAGGAAGCCTATTTGCTATGGCTTGCAAATAAGTCAACTTCGAGCCGAGTGCGGTACACTGAGGCGCGAAAAGCAGCAGCAAAGACAGTATCAACAGCTAAAGCCAAGACCTGGGAGAAGTTCGGGGAGAAATTGGAGGCAGACTATGGTTCGGCAAACAAGGTGTTCTGGCAGACCGTGCGCCGCCTCCGTGGAAAGAAGTCTCTTTCATCACAAACTATTAAGAGTTCAGATGGGAGGCTTCTGAAAACGGAGGAGAGCGTATTGCATAGGTGGAAGGAATACTTTGCATCTCTTCTTAATCCGGTGACGACAACAACTGAGACATACGAGATGCACCTTGGAGCGGAGAATAGTCACGGTAGTATCACTGAAACAGAAGTCAGATGGGCAATTAAGTCCCTGAAGACTGGCAAAGCTGCAGGTGATGATGAAATCCGGTCCGAGATGTTAAAGGCCTTAAATCAGGATGGTATCCTGTGGCTGACTCGAGTGTGTCAGGTTGCTTGGATATCTGGACAGGCCCCTAAGCAATGGCAGACAGGAATTGTGATCCCTATCTTCAAAAAGGGAGACCAGAGAGATTGCAACAACTATCGAGGCATCTCTTTGCTCAGCATTCCTGGGAAAGTGTACGCTAAGTGTCTGGAGAAGAGAAGTCGGGAAATAGTCGACTCCAAACTGTCGGGGGAGCAGTGTGGTTTCCGACCTGGCCGAAGCACGACGGATCACATCTTTGCTCTAAGGCAAATCTTTGAGAAATCCTGGGAGTATGCAAAAGAGGTCTACGCTTGCTTTGTGGACCTCGAAAAAGCATATGACAGAGTTCCTCGGGAGAAGCTCTGGCAAGTGTTGCAAGAGTATGGAGTGGATGGGCAATTACTGGTTGCTATCATGTCTCTGTACGAAAGCTCTGAGATGTGTGTCCGGATAAATGGCATTAAGTCAAGACCGTTCACCGTGGGTGTTGGACTCCGCCAAGGGTGCGTACTGTCGCCCATCTTGTTCATTATCTTTATGGACTGGATAGACAGGGGCAGCCGAGGCGATGAGCGTGTTTGTGTGGGCGACTGCCTGGTGGAGAGGTTGCTCTTTGCTGAAGACCTTGTCCTCCTTGGGTCTTCTCGCACGAACCTTCAGCATGCACTAGACCGGCTTGCAGCCAAATGTGAAGAAGCTGGGATGAAGATCAGTGTGGCTAAAACCGAGGTTCTGGTCCTTTCAAGACAGCCTGCTCAGTGTGCTCTCCATGTTAGTGGAGCCTCATTGAGACAGGTGGAGAAATTCAAGTATCTCGGGATTGCATTCACGAGTGATGGACGGCAGGAGAAAGAATTGGATGCTCGGATCGGTGCAGCAAGCTGTGTCAGACGTGAACTGTGGCGATCCGTGGTAACGAAACGCGATCTGGGTGACAAAGCCAAGCTCTCCGTCTTCAAATCTATCTTTGTCCCCATTCTCACCTATGGTCATGAGGCTTGGGTAATGACCGAAAGAGTGCGATCGCGGGTACAAGCGGCCGAAATGAGATT